>JAJJWW010004845.1:471672-758696 GCA_023531295.1 Papaver armeniacum
CTAAGTAATGGGTTTTGAGCGCATATGTTACGATTGTGGAATTATTACCACTAAAGCTAGCTTTCGCTTTGTATTATCGAAAATGCTATTTGAACAGCTTTAAGACCGCTGATTAACAGCAAAATTGATGTGGCATACAACGTGGCTATCCAATGTCATTTTTCCTTTTTCCATGTCGTCATAATAAAAATAAAAAAAAACTTAATATAGTTTCCAATCCAAAATTCAATCAGCAAAGAAATTTTTTCCAAGCTTTTCTAGTTTAATTTCTTCTTCGCAACAACACCTGTAGAGATTTCATAGAACTTAATAGAAGGATTGATATGGCGTTCTTGATCACCATCACTTATCATCATCCATCCAAACTGGGATTTACCAGTTGTAGTCTTTATAGCAAGATTAAACAAACTTTTTCTACGAAGAAAAGTTTGAAATAAGAACTTTAGTTATAACTGATCGAGGTAAAAAAAAAAGCCTGTATATGAGAAATCTGTTTAAACGTTTGTTGAAATAGATGAAGGTTTAAAGGATTGTTGAGAGGTTGCGTAGTAAAGATTCTGAGATTTTCTTTAGATCATAATTCTTTCTACTGCTCTTGTAGGAACTTCAATTCATAATATTATTGCTGCTGTTGCCTTCAAGAGTTTAATAAAATTCCAATTAAATTGAGAATTATGATTATTTTGTGTTGTATCCATATGATATGATTGCCATATATTTGATTGATTAACAGATCACCAAAAAAATCTTCTCATTCAAATGCCACAATTGCCATCAAAATTAAATTGATTAATAGGATATCAGTATCGTCATCCTGATTGACATTAGGAAAAAAAATATCTAACATGTTATGGTTAGATATCAAAAACCCAGAGACGTTCTGGTTAGATATCGAAATTGATTATTAGACTCTTAATAGTTACAGAGAGAAAACAGGTAAAAACCCAGAAAAACGGAACATCTGTGACATGTATTACACGTCAACATAGCCACGTCAGATCAGCTGTCAATCAGCTGTTAGGCGGCTGGTCACCTAGCACGATCGATGTATTATTCCCCAGTTAAAAGAAATTCTTAGATGAGCTCAAAAAAAGTACTAGATGACTGCTGCCACAGTGGGTGGCCGACCGACAAAAAAAAAGATACTCCCTCTATTTTTGGAAACTATATATTTTCACATTTTCATTTTAGCCTAAAAATAAACCAAATTGGAAAAGTGAAAGTATCTCTTTTCCAGAAACGGAAGGAATACTGCATGATCACGATCACGACCGACTCATCCGTGTCAAACAAATTTGAAAAATATACACCAAGTGTAATTTGCACATAAAAATCACAATTCTTGCATCCTTCTTATCGCCCACCACCGTTCACTTGAATCAAATGTATTCTTATTCCACATGTTGTGATTCCACTTACATATCCTGATCTAATGCATGCTGAACACGTGCTCTAACATCTCTAACAAACAAGGGTGTATTGGTAAATTATGTTTTCTCTTTAAAAATACTGTAATTAACAAATACTAGAAGTTTCTTCTTTCACTTCTTTCACTTCTTTCACTTTCTCCCCGTTCCCTTCTTTCTTTCTTCTCCAACAAATTATTTCACAACCTCGACCAGGTAATGTGTGTTGTTAGCGAGTTTTTTTTCAGCTGTTAAAAGAAATTTCGAAGAAGATGTAACTTATTTGTTTTTTCGTTCGCATTGTTGATGAAGTTTGTGAATATAGATGCGATGTTTAGATGGTCTTAATTTCTGTCATGATGTTTGTATAAGTATGGGTTTTTGGGATATTTGAGATTCGGATAAGAAACAGGTCAGTGAAAACATGAATGAGTTGTAATAGTCTAGAGTTTATATTTGAATCAATTGTTAACTCGACCCATATCTTGAACATCATCTTCTTCGTTGGAAAACGCGTCGACCCTACTGATTTTTTTTTTCAACCTCTACTACTGTAATTGATCGAATTATATCTACTAATTCTTCATTTTGGAACATGGGTTTGTTGTAATCGTATGAAACTCAAGTGAAAATCGTTTTGATTTGGTCAATTGGATTTCTGATTTGCTCAATTGGACGAAAATCGTTGTTATCAGATGGTTCTGATTGAAATTTTGATGATTATGATCGGTAATCTCTGTATTTAGGAGAAATCTGAAGAACTGTAGAAAACGATGGTGGAGGATGCGAATACCGGGGTTGATGATGATGGTGGTGGTGGACTGAATTTGCTGAACCAAAATCGAAAGAAGAAGGAAAAAAGAAAACAAACTAAAATTTGGGAGGTGGTTGGGGTCGACCTCGTGACCTCTGCCTCTGTTTTTTACTAAAACACCCTCAACAATTAATAGATTCCCAACCTCCGTGTCCTTTTTCAATCCATTTAAGTTACGCGAATACCCTCATTTTGTGTTATATTTACTGTAGTTTTTGTGAGAAATAAAAATATAGAGGGGCTTTTGTGACATTTCATTGTTGATTGAAATCTGTTTGGGACACCAAAATCCAATCTTTTTCTTCAAATTGGAAAAAAAAGACATGAGCCATAATGACACAAAGTCACCATATATAGAGTCCTCCCTCGCTTCGCTCGGTCGGCCTAATTATTGCCTGATAAAAAATAAAGATGCGGGATAAAATTCTAACGACATACTGAAAAATCATGTTCGTGCATGCATTACGAAAGGAGACGCGTACGTGATGCATGCACCCACTGCAAGAGCTTTAATTCCCAACTGATTACCACATTTTGATCCCAATTTTCAGAATGTCGGGTGTGAAAAAGACAATGAGGTGAGGATAGGTTTCTGCTAAAATAATTTTGTTTCTCTTATACCATTATTTTGCTCATGTGGTAATAAATGGGTAACAAACAAAGTACTGAGGGAAACAGAGAGGAAAGTAAGACCTTCCTTGCTACAGCCTACAGTCGGGACAACATGGGCTAGTTCAAAATTGAGACATGACGTGTCACAATCTTAATATTGAAGAGAGGAATGACTCTAGCATTGAGATTGCTGGTGGAGTGAAGATGGGAACGATCAAAAGTCGGGATTAATTGTCCTAGATCTAGCCAATGTTAGTCGTCCCAGTTTTAGAGATTTCCCAAGAAAAAAACACCTAGAAGTACCGATACCCCACTAGACTAAGTTATGTAATTCAATTTTGTGCATACATGTTAGGACTGCGGAACTATTACCACTTAACCTAGCTTTCACCTTGGTCGTGCATTACTGAATTCGAAACAGACTTGCATGACGCATGCACCCACTGCAAGAATATAAATTCTTAACTGATTACCGCATTTTGATCCCAATATTCAGTATGTCGGGTGTGAAAATGACAATGAGGATAGGTTTTTGCTAAAAGTAATTGCCAACTTCATTTGTCTCTATTAATCGTAGCCAATTGTTCTGCTCATGTGGTAATAATGTCCCAGCGTATGGCTTGGACAACCCAACGTAGCCACCCGTACCCAGGGTACATTGAGGAGCCTTCCTAAGGCTGGGTCTAATGGGCATCCAAGATCCAAGATTGGATGCCAAAACAGTGGTCTAACGTGTGACTATTTGCTTGATTCCTGGAGTGTGCTTCAGTTTGCTTGGATGCAATATGGATGCAACCCGGCACGCCAAGAGGAATGGCGTATCAAAAAAACCTCATACGCCATTAGAAATGGCGTTTTGTCACTATTTTATAAAAATTCAAATATCAGTATCATATAAACCGTTGGATTCATAATCTTATTGGAGATCTATAGGTTGACAATGATACGCCATTTCAAATGGCGCATTGACTTTGAATCTTGAATTTCCACTAAACTTGGTCCTTGGAATTCGGTGACGTGGATCCAGCAAAAAGCTTGAATCCCGCACTACCATTAGACTCAGCCTAAGCCAAACACCGCAGACCGCTAGATTGAATTTGATTGGATTACAAATTTCTTCCCACAAGCCACCTGACCTTCAAAGGAAACAACATGGTACCAATTTTTGGGAATGTTATATGGATTTTTATATCCTCCGGAATATACACGTATCCATTAGCAGTCATGAAAGTAAAGACCCATAAACACTTTAGCACATTGTTGAGCTTAACTGCAGTGACAGTCTGATGTAATCGTAGGCTTTGTTGTGGGACAATCATATACTATGAGGCTGTGACACTGTTTCTTGAGGGCCAATGACCATCTTGGATAAGGTCTTGACTGGAGTACTCAACAGTCAAAATTGAGAGAACCTAGAAGAGAGGAAATTTCCAAAGGTATCTAGTTTTAATTAGTTATTCCCAAAAATGTTGTAAATTACCAAAAATGTTTGAATGTGTACCCATTGCTTGACATTGTGTACCAAATATGATGAATCCACAGCTATAATGTGTGCACATTATACCTTTTTTGGATTTTTTAAAAAACTAGACATTTTTAGTAAATAGCTTTCTTCAGGGTACACTTTTGGGCATTGACCCGATCGTGTTGTCTAGTGAATAGAGATTTATTTGCCAAATAATGTTTTCCTAGATAAACGTGTTTGTTAGCCCCAATGGTGGGACTTTGAACAAGATTTTTGTTAAAGGGAGAACACAAAATGATTTGAGGAGAGCGAAAATCGTAGTCGACTCACCAATTAGGTGGATTTGTACTTTGAGTCAATTTTTGAGTATTTTTTGCCCAAACTACCCTTAATCCTATCCGCTCTTATTAACCTAATCTTTTAACATTGAAACCTTAAACCCAAATGATGATTTATTGAATCCTTGGCGGCATCAACTCTCCTACAAGGACGTTCCCAAAGAATTCCTTTTCTATGTCTTCCAAGAATCCATGGGACACGGTAACCCGTACCTGTTTGATGTGGCAAGAATATAAACTCATAAATGCTTCTGGTACCATTATTAAGTAGGATTCAAAGGTTTGATAAGAGGTTAGTATGCCATTAGTGCTGATCAATAGCACGACATGAAACGTAAATTCTATGGACCCTTTGAGTTAACGAAAGGAATCCATTTTAAAAATCATATGCGTTTTTGCTTTCCTTTTGACTACATCATTCTCTTAGAAAACAAACCTCCAATCAACATTTGATTGTCCAATTTCCTCCATCAGACAGTCTATAGGAGAATCTCTTTTGTTATGAAAAATCTGAAACAAAACAATTAATCAACGACAATGGACAGAGATCTTTAAGGGGATTTTCATCAATCCATGAGTTGGAACGACCCATTTCTTGCTTAGAGCTTGCTTTTTCATTTAGGGCTTGAAGTTCGAAAAATAAAAAGAAGTAACGTGCTTCAAAAAAAAAAAAAAAAAAAAAAGAAGTAACGAGGTCGAAGCGAACTAGATACTGTTTTTAATTTTTGAATATGCGAGTTATAGTTATGAGCACATGGGGGTTAAGCGTTTGAAGGGTATTCCAGTCTAAGTAAAAGTCTATTATCCGAATCGACCTAGTTAGCGAGTCGATTACGATTTTCGCTCTCCTCATATCACTTTTTGCTCTTTTTTTAACAAAAATCTTGAACAAAGCAGCCGACACTTCTCACGATGTGTGCATTAAAATTTTAATTATATCTTTAATATATTGTTTCCGGTTGAATTTGGGATTTTGAGCTTTAGTCAGTACAATAAAACATCTATAAATAATAGGCTTGGGATCACCTAAATCCTATTATTTTAAAGAGATATTACTTAATCGATAAAATAATAATATATTAATTTCAAGAATAATTTTTAATTTAAAAAAATCTTTGGGAAAAACGAAAATTTCCATATTAAAAAAATAAAAATAAAATATCTTAGGATAAATACCGAAATAAATTTTTAAAAGTGGATAATAGAAAAAGATAAAAAAAAAAAAAACATTAACGGAAATATGTTTAAAATGGCATACATTTGTTTTTAAAGTAATGAATCTTATTAATTTCCATGAAAAAAGATTTTTATACAGATTTTTTTTGTATTTAACATTAGGGTTGTCAATGGATGCTAACGTAACGGATATTGGCTCAGCCGGTTCCGTTAGGTTAACTTTTATCGGATATCCGATATCCAATAACTTCTGACGGAAATCTGAAATTCAACTCCACTACCGTTACGTTGGACTTATCGGATATCAGATATTTTTCCGATAATTTTCGTTAACAAACCTAATAGTTGCACCACCATCTTCCCTAAGTGCCAGTCCCAGTTCATCAACAATATCATTTCACAGAACTACAATACCAACAATACCATGTAACCATTCATCTCACATCACCAGACTCATTTGTATCATCATTGCTACTAATCAGCCAGAATAGCAGAACCATCCTCCCATTATCTTTGTAAAATTGATCCAGATTTGATTCCAACACAAACTCATCCATCCAATTTATCATCTTTTCTTGGCTCAATTTCTTGTTGTAAAATCAAATAGGATACAAACCCATCCCTAATTTCTTCTCCACCTCCTCATATATTGATCAATCTATCTCTGGAACCCATTTGAACATCAACAACAACAACTTCTTCTTCTTTCTTCATTCAAAATCAATATCAACAATTCAAAATATGTGTTCGCGTATCCAAAATCAAACCAAACTCTTCACTAAATCAAATTAAACTCTCCATCAAATTCTCATTTTACAAATCAATTTTGAAACCCTAAATTAAATTTCAAAATCATAACTGAACTCAAAATATAATTTTAAAAAAAAACGAGAAAAGAGATGAGGAGATGATGTAGGTAACTAAGAGTCTCGGACGAACTAATGAGCAGAAGAATAAGATTCAGAAGAGATGAGGAGAAGAACTGAAGAAGACATGAACGAGTACTGGATAGGTAAGGTGTTTTCTTAGTTTCTCTCGATGTGAATGAAAATATGGGTGGGGTAAAGGCTATACGGAGGAATGAGTATATATGTTAACGGATAACGAATATAAGGCTAACGGAAACACCCTTAACCGGTATTGTTACGTTAAGAGAAAAATATATGATATGTTAACGGATACGGATATCCAGTTATCGATATATCGGATGTTAACCTAACGGATTCCGGATTTTCTGATTCGGCTAGCGGATTTCGGACATCCATTGACAGGCCTATTTAACATACAATTTACAATTCAATTTAGTCACAAACAATACAATCTTCTAAATCACTAAGATGTCTTCTCATCTCAAAGGTGTATGGAAATTATTATTTTTTAATAATTTTATATAATATTTGGGACCTATTAATATTTAAGGGGAAATTTAGAAATGTATTATATTATAATTTTATCGAATTTATTATTTTAGCACTAAGGGCCCGAGTCGGGACTGAAAATATTTATTATTTTAGCGAGACTATTATATTATCGAGTATTATTTTAAAAACTTTTACTGTAATAAGGTAAATCAATGAAACTTTTTTTTGTGGACGTAATTCAGTTTCGAGTTTATATGTGAGGATTGAATATTTATTACCACTTAAGCTAAGCTTTCACATTGTCTTCTGATTTAACATAGGAATTACTACAGGAAATGAATCTGGATCAGAGAGACAACACATAACTATCATCGCTACAAAATGCAAATCATATGAGTATTCCTGCTTTGAGACACCAATCGTGGGGATCTAACATATGAATGCTACGAGATCCACCGAAGAGAACAAATTCTTTTTAAGTCGGTTTTGTAAACAATGGCACATGAAATGAAGTAATAATACTGAAATATTTCTCAGATGTTTTTTAGATAACTGTTACAGACAGATTCAGACAGTATTAATACGAGAGAGACAGAGATACAGGTGGAACATCTATATTGGTGAGACTCATCAAGTGAAGTCAAACAGACTAGACCTTGACTTGGCACATTATTTCTAACACACCCCTGCAAACTGATACAGGTAGACCGTGAAGTTAGAAAAGATAAAAACAAAACAACAAACAAGAAAGCAACACCCCTGTGACCAGGAAACATTGTGCAGAAATCCAAAAAAAAAAAACAAAAAATCTCTCTCAAAAAAACAAAGACTAAGTAACTGGAACATCCAGGAGTAAATGAAGTAATCTTGAGTGAGCTGAAAAGCACAACCTTTTGTGAATATATCAGTGTTTGAGGGTGAAAATGATTTCTGCTGATTTCGGTAATTTCGCGTGAGTGGGTGAGAAACTGAGTCTAAACCCTAAATAATGTACTGCAAGGGAGTACTTTAGATTCGAGAGATCAATCTGTACAAGTCCGGCCTAAACCAAGAAATGGCCATTCCAGACTTGCTTCGGTCACAAAGTGAAGGAGAAGGGTTGGTTTTAGGGAGGGAAGCGAAGAAAGTGTTGAGACCAGAATAGTTGATTCTGGAAGAGTAATTGTTTGACTTGTATCAGAAAGTGAAAGCTAACAGATGGGAAAGCTAGCAAGTGGTTTCTGAGTGTTGTATGATCCTGACCAAAAACTTGTCCTTTGGTGGAAATAGGTAAGACCTATTTATACAAGTCGTAACATAACGTACTCTGGTCTCGTAGAAAATGGAAACGACTGAGTAAAGTGGAAGGAGGTGATAAATGGGTAACGCCTGGAATTGATGTTCCATAATGAAAGAAGCATTTCAGCATTATTCCTTGTATTTACTAACCGACGCATTCTTATGACACTTTCATGTAACGGGCGTAGTGTACGCCGCACGCTGTAAACCGCCAAACCAATACCCTTTATGAGCATCCCCCAGTTTGTGACATGTGTTAGATGTCTCGAGTGTTTTCACGGAAAACGTGTATCAAGGTGTTACGTGTGGCATGGTGGCATGCCAGTGGCCATGGTAGAGTCGACATGGCTTTGCCAAAGAATAGGCGCGGCCAAATTTGTGGTTTAGATGCAAACCGTGATGTTTTGGCTTTGGGCCGTAAGTTAGGTGGCGAACTTGAACGGTCGACATCCACGTCTCAGAGGGAATGATAGCCGTTGATTATTGCAACCCTCCATTTTAGCAGCTGACGTTGAGCATGGATTTGCCATAGAGTGGTCGCGGCCAAATTAGGGTGTAGGTGCAAATCGTGTGTTTTGGATTTTGGCCGCAAGTTGCCATGCGTCAGGTGGATAACTTGTGTGGTGATAGGTGTAGAATACACCGTATTTACTATCTAGTAGTTACGCTTTCTTTGCTATTTTTCTTGTGAATTATGTACTTTACGTGTGTTTTTGAGTTGTTAGGTGCTCTGGAGTCGCACGGAGGAAAAGAAGGAGAAATTACCCAATTTGAGAACAAGGGCGAAATTGTCACATCACAGGCAAGTGATATATGGAGCTTGACCCAAGGTTAAGGGACAACTTTCTTTGGAGAGGTGTTAAATTACAGCCAGCAAATGTTAAGGGGCTACCAGCTGGGTACCCCTTATCTGCCAGTCCTGGGTGGCTATATCCACTGTCACTTCTTACAACAAACCAAAGTTTCAGTGAGAAATAAATTTCTCATCATTATCATTTTCGACCTGATATCGAGAGAAATTGAGAAGAAGAGAAGGAAGAGCTGCTGTTAATCGAGAGCAGAGAAGACAGGGAGGAATGGGAATTGTCTTGGATTGACAAACACAGAGAGATCGAGAAGTTGAGTAATGGTGGAGATCAGAACCTGGAAGCAAATTGGGGGAGACTTAGAAGGTTGATTGAGCTTGATTTGAAGAAATGGGGCTTGAACCGAATCGATCAACGGAGAAGAGATTAATAACAAATGCGGAATTAGGGTTCTATGAGTGCAAATCGAGAGATGAAAAAGAGTCGAGAAATCATTAATATGAAGAAAGGGGATGCGGAAGTTGTTGAAGGATGAGTTCTAGGTTATTTTGTTCTTGAAGAATTTAGGGCTCGAGTGAACCGAGCAGGAATTGTTGATGCTGTGAATGTAAAGGAATCTAGAATGGGTAAATCAGTGCTGGTGGTATTAAGGCCTGGGTATGACTGAGAAGGAGATTGTGTTGATTTCAGGGAAGGAGTGGTGGTCGTGAGCTGTCTTTGAGTTATCTTGAAGCAAATGAGTCACAATTAAGTGCCAATCTTTCGCAGATATGGCTACAATGTAATGGCGGTGGAAGTGATAGTTTATGAAGGTTCAGGTGGAAATCCTATGGTTCCGGCCGAGCTTGGGTATGTGACAGCTAGAGCTTCAGTAAAGGCTGGGATGGTGTTGTGACTAAGCCATTGCAGGTGGTGGTGGTAAGCTACATGAGTTGCAGGGGTTTGTGGAGTAGCTGGTGTTGGATTGAAGATTGCACAATGGATTCAAGTTGGATGCAATCTTTGTGGAATTGCGGAGTGGAATTTGTATGCTGTGGTTTGAGATGGGTCTCATTGTGGAATCATAAAGCTGTAGAAGTTGGGTCTGTTGCTGCTGCAGATGCTGTGATGTGCTGCCATGGAGTGAGCTGAGGTTGGCCAGTGTTGGTCCTGAGGTGTGGTGGTGATAAGCTACATGATTTGCAGGTGGAGTTATGGCGAGTTGAGCTGATCTTTGGCACTCGGGAAGTGAGGTTGGCTGATTGAAGTAGATGGAGAGGATTTGTAGAGTGGAGATGGAGCTATAGAGGGGAGCTGGTGGCATTGTTGAGATGTTGGCCTGAGCTAGGGTGATGCCGTGTTATGTTGCAGAGACTAAGGAGCTGTAAATGGAATGACAGGCACTAAACTGCAGTTTCAGGTGAAGTTAGAACTGGTGTTCTTGGTGGTAAGGCATTAGATGTTTGCTAGGCTGCAGAGTTGAGTTATTGAGTTGCGTGCGGGAAGGCACCGCAATGCCTTGGTGGTGGTCTTTGTGTCGGAAGGAGCAAAGTGCGGGTGGAGTGTGACTTTGGTCAGGTCTTGGTGGATGCAGCTCAATTGAAGCTACTGGAACTGGATTGCAGGTCTGGGGTTGTGCTAATTTGTGTTTGCAGTGTAGCTGCAGTTTGTACTTGCAACTGAGGAGCAGCAAAGTGATTGCTGGTATGAGGATGGTTCAGTGTTGGCTTGGCAGTGATGTCAGAAGGAGTTTCAGGAGCAGGGGCTTACCAGGATTGCAGGTGGACTGGCTAGTGAGGGGTAGTTGCAATTTGGGAGCAATGATGTGGTGGTGAAATGAAGGCTGGAGTTGTTGCAAGTAATGAAAGTGGCAGCAGAGAATGGCTAGGATTGGCAATGATAGTGCGGTTGTCTGACCATCATGGTGGGGGTTGAGTTTAGGCTTACAATGGCTCTTGACAAGCCCGGTCCAGATTGAGTTAGCCCCAACTCGTAGCTTACTCTGGTCTAACTCCTGAATCGAGCAATGCGGCTCGGTAGTTCACCCACGACCCGGTTTGACCCGATCCGACTCAAAGATTGACCCGACCGATCCGACCGTTAACCGGTGGCCGGGCGGACTTTGCCGGTCACCGAGCTGTTTTCCAGTGAACTTCCGCCGATTTAAGCCACAATCCCAGACTTCCGGCGACCGTTTTGGGCGTATTTTCTACACGGGTTTCTCATTCTTGTGGGCTTGGTGTACTCTCACCTAATGGACTTTGAAGACTAGACCTAATTTTAGAAGTTGGAGAAAGCTATAAAAGGGAAGGTCTTCTACAACTTATGATATATCTTTTTACTTGGAATTTTTGGAGAGCCGTTTTGTTTACGCTTCTAGGGTTTGGTTTTGTTCTTCTTCTTCCTTGTTTTATTATTGAATATTGATGATGATGAACTCCATAGCTATGAGTAGCTAAACATCTTATTGGTTATGGGATAAAAGTTGATTTCTCAACATGCTTTTGATTCAATGAATTAGTTTTGTCTCGATTAATTATTGTTTGTGGTTCACAATTAATAGTGTTATAAGATTTGAAAACTTGTTAGGTTGAGTCCGGAATCAATCCGATTTGTGTTCATCTCTAGAGCTATATTAGGGTTTTCAATACGAAAACGTTGTTTATCCCTGATTCTAAGTAGCATAATTGTGATTAGTGCTTATAGTGATATATCCTATTAGTCACAAGTGAATCATAACTTTTGTTAAAACGTTTAGTGCTTTTACACATTCGTTTGCATTGATGAGTCTTATTCCATAAATCTTAATGCTTTTAGGGAGTTAAACTTAATTGTGCTTTTACACTTTAGGTTGCTTTCGACGAAGAATTCACATATGCATCTTTTAATGTGGTTGTGATGAAAACAGGGAATTAACGGGTTATACTTGCGATCAAGATATCCTAGGACTTTTAATAAATACGAGATTAAATACCAATTCTAATCATTGATGAAAATACATGTTTGTGAATGATACCATCCCTTGACCAATATTCTCTCCTTATTGATAATTCGAATGCTTTTAATTACTTTTATTTGCTTAAATACAACAAACATACCTTGGGTTACTTTAGAAACTAAAAGTTTATAACAACAAACGCCTCTCTGTGGATACGAACTCTTTCTTATCGAATACTATATTTATATCTAGTTGATTGGGAAAGTGAAATTATATTTGACGGATTGACAACCGACCAAATTTTGGCGCTTTCTTCGGGAGGCATACGGCTTGTTATTAAGTTTTTAGTTTCTTTTTACAATTTTCGCTTTTATCTTTGCTTTTCGGTTCTTGTCTTGTTTCTCACTTGTTTGCTAGAATTGTTTTCAGGTATCAATCCACGGCTACTAAAGATTGGAATTATCCAAGGTGCTTGGGATAGCTACTCGAAAAGGCACAATACTCCAACCAAGGCGAAAAACAACGGACGAGCACGAGTTAGAAGTAGGAGAAGAGATTTTCCAACAACAAGAAGAAGAAGCAATGGGTGATGCAAATCGTTCACTCAAGGACTTAGCTTCTCATAGGCTTGATACACAACAGGGGTGTATTCAAACGAACTCTACTTTTGAGATAAAGCCGGGGTTGCTTAGAGAATTACTAGAAATTCCATGGCATGGTGAATGAAGATCCTAACAAACATCTTTTGGACTTCCACACCATTGTCACGGCTATGCTTCCAACAAATGTTGAGGCGGATGGTGCAATGTTGAAGGTTTTCCGTTTCTCTTTAATGGATAGTGCTAAGGATTGGTTGTACTATTTACCTCCCGGAAGTGTCACAACATGGAATGGGTTGAAGAAACTCTTTTTGGAGAGATATTTTCCTACATCCAAGGCTACTCAAATTCGCAAGGAGATTTGCGGAATGAAGCAAAACGTGGAGAATCCTTATATGAATGTTGGGAACGGTACAAGAGATTGGTTGCAAGCTGCCCTCACCACCAATTTAGTGACGCTATGATCATCCAATACTTCTATGAAGGACTCCAATCAAGTGATAGGAATCTTATTGACGCTGCGGGTGGTGGTGCACTAGTTAGCAAGACGGTGGCACAAGCTAGAGAGTTGATTGAAAACATGGCAGCGAACTCACAACAATTCTTAAGTCGTGGTTCGGATGTGATTCTAAGAAGGGTGAGTGAAGTGAGCGAGGTGGAGGAACTTCGTCAACAAATGGGTAACATGACAAAGAATGTTGCAACAAGTTGCATCCGCGGTTATACCAAGTTCTCCTCAATCTTATGAAGACGAGCAAGCTAATGCGATCTTTCCAAATCAACCAAGACGGTATGATCCATACTCAAACACTTACAATCCGGGATGGAGAGATCACCCCAATTTTAGCTATGCTAACAAGCAAGGTGCAATTCAACAACCTACCTTCAACTCTTCAAGTGGATTTCAACCTCAACAACAACAATTCCAGCCGAGACAACAATTTCAAAGCAACCTCCAAGCACAATAATCAATGCAAAATCAAAGGTTCGGATATTGATTCAAAGCTTCAAACAATGATGCAAGGTATTTCTACCATGTTTAAAGAGAGTCAACAAGAGACTAAGAGTGCTATTAAGGAGTTGCAAACACAAATGGGCTCCATGGCTATTGAGTTGAACCAATTGAAGGCGCAAAATAGTGGGAAACTCCCTTCTCAACCTATTAACCCAAAAGAGGGTGTGAATGCTATTACGTTGAGACGTGGTACACAACTTGTGCAACCCGAAGTTACTGATTCGGGCAAGGTGGAGACACCAAAGGAACCTATTTTGGAGGAGAATAATGAGGATACTCCCCAAAACTTCGAGGTACCTATTTCTAACTCTAAAACTCAGGTTTCTACTTATGTTCCTTCTCTACCTTTTCCTCGCAGATTTGCAAGTTCTAAGAAGGCGGAACTAGAAAAGGAGATTTTAGACGTTCTTAAAAAGATCCATGTGAACATACCACTCATTGATGCTATCAAGCAAGTTCCAAAGTATGCAAAGGTGTTGAAGGACTTGTGTACCAACAAACAAAGGCTCAAAGGTAATGAAGTGCTTAGTGTGGGGAGAATGCCTCGGCAATCTTACAACACAAACTCCCACTTAAGTGCAAGGATCCGAGGCAGTTTTGACATTCCCGTCACAATTGGTAACACAACTTTTAACAAAGCTATGTTGGACTTAGGTGCTTCCGTTAATGTTATGCCTGCGTCAATGTATAATTCACTTGATCTTGGTCCTCTTAAAAAGGCTGAAATTGTATTGCAATTAGCCGATCGCTCTAATGTTTACCCAATGGGTATTGTTGAGGATGTTCTTGTGCAGGTTAATCAACTTGTGTTTCCAATGGACTTTTGTGTGTTAGAGATGGATGAAGGTGCGGACTCATCTCTTCCATTGCTTCTTGGGCGTCCTTTCATGAAAACGGCGAAAACCATAATTGATGTGGATAAGGGAACGCTAACTATGGAGTTCGATGGATAAATAATACGTTTCAACATTTTCGAGACGATGAGATATCCTAGCGATGTCCACTCTTGTTTCTCCATTGATGTGATGGATACATTGGCACAACAAATGTTTGAATTAAACAGTGATGATGCTTTGGAAACCGTGTTAACTACATCCATGGATAATGGTGTAGAGTGTGGTAATGAAGTCAAGAAAGCTCTTGGTGATCTCAATTCACTACAAGAATGCCCAAAAACTCATAATATCTCTTTTATTTCTTTACCATGCAGTGATGAAAAGCTTGTACCTTCAATTATTAAATCTCCGATTTTAGAATTGAAACCTCTTCCCACCACCTTAAGTACTTGTATTTGGGTGATAATGAAGAGTTAGGTGATTGTTTCTAACAAGCTTAGTGATTTACAGGAGCAAAAACTTCTAAGGGTGCTAAGGAAGTACAAGACGGCCATAGGATGGACAATTGCCGATATCAAGGGTATTAGCCCTGCCGTTTGTATGCACAAAATTCGTTTGGAGGATGATGCAAAGCCTAAAAGGACGCGCAACGTCGTTTGAATCCTCCCATGATGGAAGTTGTGAAAAAGGAGATACTCAAGCTTTTGGAAGTGGGTGTTATCTACCCCATATCCGATAGCAAGTGGGTGAGCCCAGTACAAGTAGTACCAAAGAAATCGGGAGTAACGGTGGTGGAGAATGATAAGAATGAACTTGTCCCAACTCGTGTGCAAACCGGTTGGAGGGTTTGTATTGATTATAGAAAATTGAATGCCACCACTAGAAAAGATCACTTTCCTTTACCTTTTATTGATCAAATGCTTGAACGTTTAGCTGGACACTCTTACTATTGCTTTCTTGATGGCTATTCAGGTTATAATCAGATTGTGATAGCACCGGAGGACCAAGAGAAAACCACTTTCACTTGTCCTTTCGGTACTTTTGCTTATAGAAGAATGCCTTTTGGCCTATGCAATGCTCCGGCTACTTTTCAAAGGTGTATGGTAAGTATCTTTTCGGAATATGTTGAAAACATAATCGAAGTGTTCATGGATGGCTTTAGTGTCTTTGGTGATTCTTTTGACCTTTGCTTGAACAATTTGTCTCTAATCCTTGAACGATGTGTTGAAACAAATCTTGTGCTAAATTGGGAGAAGTGCCATTTCATGGTAACTCATGGCATAGTTTTAGGCCATATAATATCTTCTAAAGGCTTGGAAGTCGATAAATCTTAGATAGACCTTATTCGTGCTCTAACCCCTCCCACTACGGTGAGGGAGATACGCTCTTTTCTTGGTCATGCAGGTTTTTATCGTAGGTTCATCAAGGATTTTTCCAAGATAGCATCACCACTTTGTAACTTATTGCAAAAAGATGTGGTTTTTAACTTTGATGAGAAATGTATGGCGGCATTCAATCGTTTGAAAGAACTTTTGATTTCAGCCCCTATCATTAAACCACCGGATTGGAGTAAGCCGTTTGAACTCATGTGTGATGCTAGTGATTATGCGGTTGGTGCGGTGCTTGGGCAACGTGTGAGGAAGCTTCCTCATGCTATCTATTATGCTTCTAGAACGTTAAATGAGGCTCAACAAAACTACACAACCACTGAAAAAGAGTTATTAGCCATTGTTTTTGCTTTAGAAAAGTTTCGCTCTTATTTAATTGGTACAAAAGTTGTTGTCTTTTCTGATCATGCAGCACTTAGATACTTGCTTACAAAGAAAGAGGCGAAACCGAGGCTCATACGATGGATATTACTCTTGCAAGAGTTTGATATTGAAATCAAAGACAAGAAAGGAATTGAGAACACCGTCATGGATCACTTAAGCCGACTTTCGTGGACAAGGAGGCTATCCCGTTGCGTGAAAGTTTCAGGACGAGCAACTTTTCTCAATTGCCCTTGGAGAACCATGGTATGCCGATATTGTTAATTACTTAGTTTCTAAACAAATCCCAAAGAACTTGTCTCGGCCGAGAGGGACAAACTTAAGAGGTTAGGGAACCAATACATATGGGATGATCCATACTTGTGGAAACATGGTAGTGACCAAGTAATACGAAGGTGCGTGCCCGAATCCGAATTTAACTCTATCTTGTCTTTTTGTCACTCTTATGCTTTATGAGGACATTTTGGGAGTAAGAGAACCGCGCACAAGGTACTTGAAAGTGGTTTTTATTGGCCAACTTTGTTTAAGGATGCACACATATTTTGTACAACTTGTGATAGGTGTCGAAGAACCGGCAATCTAGGTGCCCGAAATCAAATGCCACAAACTTATATTCAGTTTATTGAAGTTTTTGATGTATGGGGTATGATTTTATGGGGCCTTTTGTCAACTCTCATGGGAATTTTTATATCTTACTTGCGGTTGATTATGTCTCGAAATGGGTGGAAGCTAAAGCCACCCCTACTAATGATTCTAAAGTGGTTTCAGATTTTGTGCAAGCTAATATTTTTGCAAGGTTTGGAATTCCAAGAGCCATAATTAGCGATGGGGGTTCTCACTTCAAAAACAGGATTTTACAAAGCTTGTTGACGAAGTACAATGTGTCGCATAAGATTGCAACACCTTATCATCCTCAAACCAATGGACAAGCCGAGGTGTCTAACCGGGAGGTGAAATCAATTCTAGAAAAGACGGTGAACCCAACAAGGAAGGATTGGAGCATGCGACTTAATGATGCTTTGTGGGCGTATAGAACCGCATATAAAACACCTATTGGAATGTCTCCTTTTAGGCTTGTGTATGGTAAACCTTGTCACTTACCCGTGGAAATTGAGCATAAGGCGTTTTGGGCTATTAAGCAATGCAACATGGAGATGGATGGGGCTGGAAAGCAAAGGAAGTTACAACTTCAAGAGCTAGAGGAGCTTCGCAATGATGCATTTGAAAGTTCACGGATTTACAAAGAAAAGACGAAAGCATTCCATGATAACATGATTTCTAGGAAACAATTTTGCATTGGGCAGAAAGTGCTTTTGTTTAATTCTCGTTTGCAATTATTTCCGGGTAAACTAAGGTCACGATGGATCGGACCTTTTATTGTTACTAATGTGTTTTCTCATGGTGCGGTGGAAATTGTAGTATAGCTACAGGAAAGAACTTAAAGTTAATGGGCACCGTTGAAACCATATTATGAGAACTTCACTTCCGAAGTGGTGGAAGGAGTTAACTTTGTGGATGTGCTCCCTCTGGAGGAGTCATAGAAAGCAAAGAGATAGTCGGGCTGACGACTTTAAACCAAGCGCTACTTGGGAGGCAACCCAAAGGATGAGTATTTCTTGTCTTGTATTTATTTCTTTTCTTGTTTTTAGTTTTTCTTGTTTTGTTTTTACTTTATTTTTGCTGATTTCTTGTTAGGATTTCCCACCTTGACTTACTTTGGATGATTCAATTTACATTGAGGACAATGTAAAGTTCAAGTGTGAGGGAGTGGTTTATGTTGTAAGTTTTTGCAATTTTTCAACTTTTTTGTGAACTAGTGAATAAGAAAACTCCAACTTGTAGTTATTTAGAGTCACATAGTATACATGTCGCTAAGATTACATCGAGAATCTCACAATAGTGACCGAACTTAGAGATGACAGAGAACATGATCGGGTTTTTAATTGTATGAGAGTTAAAGTTGGATTTAACCATGCGGTGACAAATAAGGTGCAGGTTGAATTCGGTATTAGAACAGTGATCCCCTATAGTGGAGACTACCCATGTTACATAATGTGAGGCACCAACCTTCAATTCTTTGTACCTGTCTAAATTGTGCTTTTAGAGTGTGTGTCACCGTACGTAAATTCCGGGCGTAATGGTGAGTTGTCCAATTTCCCACCATAGAAGCACTATTTTGATCTCTTGAGTGCTATTTTTATCAACCATGTTGGTGACATCGAATTGCTAACTTACATACCACTTGTGATCTTGTTCGCATTAGCACCATCCACCTTATCTCTCTCTACACCAACAGTCCATAGAAACACCATCATCATCAACAAGAGGAGCATCACAAAGTCGAAGGAAAGTTGAATACGTTCGAGGTTTACAAGCAACACTACAGTAATGGGCAGATTTCAGATTCAAGTAAAGCAACAAAACAGGGGCAGAATTTTTATAAGTTGAAGACTATAATACAAGAGCGGAAATTATCAAGGATGAAAGTTCGAGAAGTTTATGATATCAAGACATATAAGTTGTGAAGATTCAAGCGGTAAAGTACTTATACCATGGCATTGTACTTACATTTTTATTTTTGTATTTTACTTTCTCTTGTCTCAATGAAAAAAGAAAAAAAAAAAAAAAAAAAAAAAAAAAAAAAAAAAAAAAAAAAAAACGAAAATTAAAAAAAAAAAAAAAAAAAAAAAAAAAAAAAAATTTTTTTTTTTTTGAGTTTGTATAGTTGTTTTTATTTTTGTATTCTTTCAATAAAGCCTATGGAAAGAAGGAATATCTATAATGAAGTTTCAAGCGACAAGGAATTTGAGGAAAGAATCATATTGTCAAGATTCTACGAATTTCGAGAGTTATCATCAAGAGTTGAGACCGAAGACGAAGATGAAGACACCGATAGAAGACCGAAGACGTTTCTATGGATGCTGTGAGAGTGGTGCACGCTGCACGCTGAACGATTCACTGTAAGTAAGCATATTCCCACCTTCGTTAAATGGTTTGATTTCCTTTCGAAGAGATCGTCAGAAAAATGGGTTTTCAAAAATATATAAAAGATGTGGGTTTTCAAAATACTTCGGAGGGTTATGCCTTCCCACCATTCAACGTGTCTCGGATTCTCTCTTCATTCCAACCCGGACACATGTGTGACCCATAAAGAGCCGTTTATTATTGAGAGCAATATCATAAAACCCTTTCTTGTGAGGCGTAGTCGAGACTTTTGATCACTCCGAACCCGAATTTTAGTCGAGAAGGGATGGTTATCTCTCTCTCAACTTTTAAGAATGAGATTATGTTCATTTATGTGTCTAACTTCTTATGACTAGTGTGCGTAATCTCTATGTCTTCTTAGCGCGTTGGATACTATCATTACGGAGAACTAGTAAGTTGGAAAAATAGGTTTTGTGGGTATATCTCTAGTAAACCCTCACGAGACTATAACTCGTCCACTAGGGACACCTAGGGGTTTAAAGGCTTGTTATTTATGCTAAAAGTGACCGTAGCCTCGACGACACGGAGTTGTTGTATTTTATTGTTTTGTTTGATTTGCTCGAGGACAAGCAAAGTCTAAGTGTGGGGGAATCGATAGGTGTAGAATACACCGTATTTACTATCTAGTAGTTACGCTTTCTTTGCTATTTTTCTTGTGAATTATGTACTTTACGTGTGTTTTTGAGTTGTTAGGTGCTCTGGAGTCGCACGGAGGAAAAGAATGAGAAATTACCCAATTTGAGAAAAAGGGCGAAATTGTCACATCACAGGCAAGTGATATATGGAGCTTGACCCAAGGTTAAGGGACAACTTTCTTTGGAGAGGTGTTAAATTACGCCCCAAGAAATGTTAAGGGGCTATCTGGGTACCCCTTATCCACAAATCCTGGTGGCTATATCCACTGTCACTTCTTACAACAAACCAAAGTTTCAGTGAGAAATAAATTTCTCATCATTATCATTTTCGACCTGATATCGAGAGAAATTGAGAAGAAGAGAAGGAAGAGCTGCTGTTAATCGAGAGCAGAGAAGACAGGGAGGAATGGGAATTGTCTTGGATTGACAAACACAGAGAGATCGAGAAGTTGAGTAATGGTGGAGATCAGAACCTGGAAGCAAATTGGGGGAGACTTAGAAGGTTGATTGAGCTTGATTTGAAGAAATGGGGCTTGAACCGAATCGATCAACGGAGAAGAGATTAATAACTCGTCTGGAATTAGGGTTCTATGAGCTGCAAATCGAGAGATGAAAAAGAGTCGAGAAATCATTAATATGAAGAAAGGGGATCTGGAAGTTGTTGAAGGATGAGTTCTAGGTTATTTTGTTCTTGAAGAATTTAGGGCTCGAGTGAACCGAGAAGGAATTGTTGATGCTGTGAATGTAAAGGAATCTAGAATGGGTAAATCAGTGCTGGTGGTATTAAGGCCTGGGTATGACTGAGAAGGAGATTGTGTTGATTTCAGGGAAGGAGCTGGTGGCTGTGAGCTGTGCTGAGTTATACTGAGCAATGAGTCGCACTCGGTGCCAACTGATGCTGCAGATATGGCTACAATGTAATGGCAGGTGGAAGTGATAGTTTATGAAGGTTCAGGTGGAAATCCTATGGTTCCGGCCGAGCTTGGGTATGTGACAGCTAGAGCTTCAGTAAAGGCTGGGATGGTGCTGTGACTAAGCCATTGCAGGTGGTGGTGGTAAGCTATATGAGTTGCAGGGGTTTGTGGAGTAGCTGGTGTTGGATTGAAGATTGCACAATGGATTCAAGTTGGATGCAATGATGTGGAATTGCAGGTGGAATTTGTATGCTGTGGTTTGAGATGGGTCTCATTGTGGAATCATAAAGCTGTAGAAGTTGGGTCTGTTGCTGCTGCAGATGCTGTGATGTGCTGCCATGGAGTGATCTGAGGTTGGCCAGTGTTGGTCCTGAGGTGTGGTGGTGATAAGCTACATGATTTGCAGGTGGAGTTATGGCCAGGTTGAGCTGATGCTGGCCTGGGAAGTGAGGTTGGCTGATTGAAGTAGATGGAGAGGATTTGTAGAGTGGAGATGGAGCTATAGAGGGGAGCTGGTGGCATTGTTGAGATGTTGGCCTGGGCTAGGGTGATGCCGTGTTATGTTGCAGAGACTAAGGAGCTGTAAATGGAATGACAGGCACTAAACTGCAGTTTCAGGTGAAGTTAGAACTGGTGTTCTTGGTGGTAAGGCATTAGATGTTTGCTAGGCTGCAGAGTTGAGTTATTGAGTTGCAGGCAAGGGAAGGCACTGCAATGCTGGTGGTGGTCTTTGTGTCGGGGAAGGAGCAAGTACTGCAGTGGAGTGTGACTTTGGTCAGTGCCGGTGGATACAGCTCAATTGAAGCTACTGGAACTGGATTGCAGGTCTGGGGTTGTGCTAATCGGTGTTTGCAGTGTAGCTGCAGTTTGTACTTTCAACTGAGGAGCAGCAAAGTGATTGCTGGTATGAGGATGGTTCAGTGTTGGCTTGGCAGTGATGTCAGAAGGAGTTTCAGGAGCAGGGGCTTACCAGGATTGCAGGTGGACTGGCTAGTGAGGGGTAGTTGCAATTTGGGAGCAATGATGTGGTGGTGAAATGAAGGCTGGAGTTGTTGCAAGTAATGAAAGTGGCAGGCAGAGAATGGCTAGGATTGGCAATGATAGTGCACCGACATGCCCATCATGGCTGGGGTTGAGTTTAGGCTTACAATGGCTCTTGACAAGCCCAGTCAGATTGAGTTAGCCCCAACTCAGAGCTTACTCAGGTCTAACTCCTGAACTGAGCAATCTGGCTCGGTAGTTCACCCTGACCCGGTTTGACCCGATCCGACTCAGCATTGACCCGACCGATCCGACCCGTTAACCGGTGACCGGGCGGACTTTGCCGGTCACCGGATCTGTTTTCCATCGAACTTCCGGCCGATTTCCGGCCACAATCCCAGACTTCCGGCGACCGTTTTTGGGGCGTATTTTCTACACGGGTTTCTCATTCTTGTGGGCTTGGTGTACTCTCACCTAATGGACTTTGAAGACTAGACCTAATTTTAGAAGTTGGAGAAAGCTATAAAAGGGAAGGTCTTCTACAACTTATGATATATCTTTTTACTTGGAATTTTTGGAGAGCCTTTTTGTTTACGCTTCTAGGGTTTGGTTTTGTTCTTCTTCTTCCTTGTTTTATTATTGAATATTGATGATGATGAACTCCATAGCTATGAGTAGCTAAACATCTTATTGGTTATGGGATAAAAGTTGATTTCTCAACATGCTTTTGATTCAATGAATTAGTTTTGTCTCAGTAATTATTGTTTGTGGTTCACAATTAATAGCGTTATAAGATTTGAAAACTTGTTAGGTTGAGTCCGGAATCAATCCGATTTGTGTTCATCTCTAGAGCTATATTAGGTTTTCAATACGAAAACGTTGTTTATCCCTGATTCTAAGTAGCATAATTGTGATTAGTGCTTATAGTGATATATCCTATTAGTCACAAGTGAATCATAACTTTTGTTAAAACGTTTAGTGCTTTTACACATTCGTTTGCATTGATGAGTCTTATTCCATAAATCTTAATGCTTTTAGGGAGTTAAACTTAATTGTGCTTTTACACTTTAGGTTGCTTTCGACGAAGAATTCACATATGCATCTTTTAATGTGGTTGTGATGAAAACAGGGAATTAACGGGTTATACTTGCGATCAAGATATCCTAGGACTTTTAATAAATACGAGATTAAATACCAATTCTAATCATTGATGAAAATACATGTTTGTGAATGATACCATCCCTTGACCAATATTCTCTCCTTATTGATAATTCGAATGCTTTTAATTACTTTTATTTTCTTAAATACAACAAACATACCTTGGGTTACTTTAGAAACTAAAAGTTTATAACAACAAACGCCTCTCTGTGGATACGAACTCTTTCTTATCGAATACTATATTTATATCTAGTTGATTGGGAAAGTGAAATTATATTTGACGGATTGACAACCGACCAAATTTTGGCGCCGCTGCCGGGGAGGCATACGGCTTGTTATTAAGTTTTTAGTTTCTTTTTACAATTTCTGCTTTTATCTTTGCTTTTCGGTTCTTGTCTTGTTTCTCACTTGTTTGCTAGAATTGTTTTCAGGTATCAATCCCTGGCTACTAAAGATTGGAATTATCCAAGGTGCGGGATAGCTACTCGAAAAGGCACAATACTCCAACCAAGGCGAAACACAACGGACGAGCACGAGTTAGAAGTAGGAGAAGAGATTTTCCAACAACAAGAAGAAGAAGCAATGGGTGATGCAAATCGTTCACTCAAGGACTTAGCTTCTCATAGGCTTGATACACAACAGGGGTGTATTCAAACGAACTCTACTTTTGAGATAAAGCCGGGGTTGCTTAGAGAATTACCGAAATTCCATGGCATGGTGAATGAAGATCCTAACAAACATCTTTTGGACTTCCACACCATTGTCACGGCTATGCTTCCAAAGAAATGTTGAGGCGGATGGTGCAATGTTGAAGGTTTTCCGTTTCTCTTTAATGGATAGTGCTAAGGATTGGTTGTACTATTTACCTCCCGGAAGTGTCACAACATGGAATGGGTTGAAGAAACTCTTTTTGGAGAGATATTTTCCTACATCCAAGGCTACTCAAATTCGCAAGGAGATTTGCGGAATGAAGCAAAACGTGGGAGAATCCTTATATGAATGTTGGGAACGGTACAAGAGATTGGTTGCAAGCTGCCCTCACCACCAATTTAGTGACGCTATGATCATCCAATACTTCTATGAAGGACTCCAATCAAGTGATAGGAATCTTATTGACGCTGCGGGTGGTGGTGCACTAGTTAGCAAGACGGTGGCACAAGCTAGAGAGTTGATTGAAAACATGGCAGCGAACTCACAACAATTCTTAAGTCGTGGTTCGGATGTGATTCTAAGAAGGGTGAGTGAAGTGAGCGAGGTGGAAGACGCTTTGACAACCGACCATGTGGTCGAGATCTCCAACTGAAAAAGAAGGGTAACCGTTGATTATTGCAACCGTTTGTTTTAGCAGCCAGCGTTGAGTCATGGCCTTGTCAAAGAGTAGGCGCGGCCAAATTAGGGTTTAGGTGCAAACCGTGTGTTTTGACTTTGGGCCACAAGTTGCCATGCGTCAGGTGGCGAACTTGTGTGGTCGAGATCTGCATCTCAAAGAGAAAGGTAGCCGTTGATTATTACAACCCTTCGTTTGTAGCAGCCAGCGTTGAGCATGGCTTGGTCAAAGAGTAGACGCAGCCAAAATTAGGGTTTAGACGCAAACCGTGATGTTTGGCTTTGGGCCACAAGTTGCCATGCGTCAGGTGGCGAACTTGTGTGGTCAAGATCTGCATCTCAAAGGGAAGGGTAACCATTGATTATTGCAACCCTTCGTTTGTAGAAGCCAGCGTTGAGCATGGTTTGGTCAAAGAGTAGGCGCGACCAAAATTAGGGTTTAGACGCAAACCGTGATGTTTGGCTTTGGGCCGCAAGTTGCCATGTGTCAGGTGGCGAACTTGTGTGGTCCAGATCTGCATCTCAAAGAGAAGGGTAACTGTTGATTATTGCAACCCTTCGTTTGTAGCAGCCAACGTTGAGCATGGCTTGGTCAAAGAGTAGGCGCGGCCAAAATTAGACGCAAACCGTGATGTTTAGATTTGGGCCGCAAGTTGTCATGCGTCAGGTGGCGAACTTGTGTGGTCGATATCTGCATCTCGAAGATAAGGGTAGCTGTTGATTATTGTAACCCTTTGTTTTGGCGTGGAGACGTGGTTGGCATGGTTTTCCATTGGAACGGTGGTGCGGCTGGCATGGTTGGAATGCCTTGGCCCAGAGACGTGGCTGGCATGGTTTTCCATTGGCACGGTGGTGCGGCTGGAATGATTGGCATGCCTTGGCGCAGAGACATGGCTAGAATGGTTTGCCATTGGCACGGTGGTGCGGCTGGCATGATTGGCATGCCTTGGCGCAGAGACGTGGCTGGCATGGTTTGCCATTGGCACGGTGGTGCGGCTGGCATGGTTGGCATGCCTTGGCGCGAGAGACGTGGCGGGGCATGGATTGCCATTGGAACGGTGGTGCGGCTGGCCTGGTTGGCATGCCTTGGCGCGGAGACGTGGCTGGCATGGTTTTTCATTGGCACGGTGGTGCGGCTGGCATGGTTGGCATGCCTTGGCGCGAGAGTCGTGGCAGGCATGGTTTGCCATTGGCACGGTGGTGCGGCTGGCATGGTTGGCATGCCTTGGCGCGGAGACGTGGCTGGCATGGTTTTCCATTGGTTAGGTGGTGTGGCTGACATGATTGGCATGCCTTGGCACAGAGACGTGGATGGCATGGTTTGCCATTGGCACGGTGGTGCGGCTGACATGGTTGGCATGCCTTGGCGCAGAGACGTGGCTGGCATGGTTTTCCATTGGCACGGTGGTACGGCTGGCATGGTTGGCATGCCTTGGCGCGGAGACGTGGCTAGCATGGTTTGCCATTGGCACGGTGGTGCGGCTGGCATGGTTGGCATGCCTTGGCGCAGAGACGTGGCTGGCTTGGTTTGCCATTGGCACGGTGGTGTGGCTGGCATGGTTGGCATGCCTTGGCGCGGAGACGTGTCTGGAATGGTTTGCCATTGGCACGGTGGTGCGTCTGGCATGATTGGCATGCCTTGGCACAGAGACGTGGCTGGCATGGTTTGCCATTGGGACGGTGGTGCTGGCATGGTTGGCATGCCTTGGCGCGAAGACATGGCTGGCATGGTTTGCCATTGGCACGGTGGTGCGGTTGGCATGATTGGCATGCCTTGGCACATAGACGTGGCTGGCATGGTTTGTCATTGGCACGGTGGTGCGGCTGGCATGGTTGGCATGCCTTGGCGCGGAGACGTGGCTGGCATGGTTTGCCATTGGCACGGTGGTGAGGCTGGCATGGTTGGCATGCCTTGGCGCGGAGACTTGTCTGGCATGGTTTGCCATTGGCACGGTGGTGTGGCTGGCATGATTCGCATACCTTGGCGCAGAGACATGGCTGGCATGGTTGGAATGCCTTGGCGCAAAGACGTGGCTGGCATGGTTTGCCATTGGCACGGTGGGAAAATTAGGGTTTGGCATATACAAAGGTGATGCCAGTTAATACTAAGGGCTCTGCCGTGGAACATGACACATGTATATAAGAAAAAAAAAAAAGGTACCCTGGTACTTCTTACGTAAATACGTTGATTGATTTAATAAATGCGCTATTGGTTATAGTGACCTCATGTCAGATGTACGGTTTTACGATTTTATCCCTAAGCTAAAAACCACCATAAACAATCAGCTATCTGCTCTTCACTTAAAACATGAGAAGCAACAAGAAATCCAAAGTCTACCAGCTCCCTGACAGTGTGATATTCAATCTTTATGTGTTTTGTCCTGACATGAAAAACATGATTAGCTGACAAAGCAATAACACTTGTATTATCACAATCCAGCTGAACTGGTAATTGAACAGGAACATGTAGATCATTCAGTACATAAGAAATCCATTTAAGCTGAGCAGTTGCTACAGATAAAGCTTTATACTCAGCCTCAACAGATGACTTGGAGACTGTGGGCTGCTTTTTAGAGGACCAAGATATCAGATATGAGCCTAAGAATACAGCATAACCACTAGTGGATCTTCTAGTGTCAGAGCATCCATCCCAATCGGAATCAGTGTATGCTTTCAGTGAGGTTACATCACCACGATGAATAGTAAGACCTTGACCAATACTTCCTTTTAAGTACCTGAGAATTCTCTTGACAAGAAGAAGGTGACAGTCTGTAGGAGCATGCATAAATTGACTGACATAGTTAACACCAAAACAGATATCAGGTCTAGTATGAGTAATATACTGCAATCCTCCTATAATGGTTCTAAACTCAAGTAGATCCTCCAATAATGTACCATCACGAATGGCAGCTCTATGTGTCTTCGCTATTGGAGTATCACAGGGTTTGCATTCTAGCATGTTGGCCCTTTCCAAAAGTTCCAGAGTATACTTCTTTTGTGTTAAAATTAAAGAATCTGAATGTCTCACAACTTCAATACCTAGAAAAAAACTCAGATTTCCCAAATCTTTCATAACAAATTCAGTCTTGAGAGAAGCAATAAGTTTTTCTATCAAGCACTCAGAATTACCATTTAAAATTATGTCATCCACATAAGGAAGTAAAACTAAGATATCTGAAGCAAAATGAAGAATAAACATAGAGTGATCATTCACAGACTTATCAAAACCAGCAGACAGCAAAAAAGTGCTAAATTTGGCAAATCATTGTCTTGGTGCTTGTTTTAAGCCATAAAGATGTTTCTTTTGATGACACACATGATCAGGAAAATTTGGATCCACAAATCCTGGAGGCTGTTGCATGTAGACATTTTCATTTAATTAACTCACCATGTAGAAAATAATTTGACACATTGTTGATGGGTGAAAACTACTCCTGCAGAATTTGGTAATTTGGGGTGTGGATGAGGAATGAATCTAAACCTTCAACAAATGCACTGCGCGATGAGTGCTTGTAGATTCTAGAGATCAATCTGTGCAAATCCGGCCTAAACCAAGAAATGGCCGTTCCAGACTTGTTTCGGTCACAAAGTGAAGGAGATGGGGTTGATCTTAGGGAGGGAAGCGAAGAAGGTGTTGAGATTGTGAAGATGTTGGCTTGCTTATGAATTGTGTAATGAAAGATGAGCAGGCTTGCGGTTGATGCAAGCGAGGCTCGGGGTGTTTGAATACGATTTGTATTAACACTTGGTTTTTCTGTCTCTGTCTCGAACTTGTGTTGTTCTCCGTTATTCCCTTGTTGTTGGAAATAGGGCGGAGAACCTATTTATACAAGTCATTGAGCCTCATTAACGTTTCTCGTGGGAAGTGGAGGTAGTGGGATGATGGAGTAGTGGAGTTGTGTATCGGTAACACACGAACAGTCTTGCCCACTTTTCCTGTTCATCTCTAACCGTCCATGACTTCCTAACACGTTCTTGTGATGGCGCGTTGCACGCTGCACGCTGTAAACCGCCAGACCAATACCCCGATATGTATCCCCGGTTTGTGACATGATTGATGTCTGGAATGTGGATCGTGGATCCACGAAAGATAGCATGTAATGCTGAATTGAATAACTGCGTTATTCGAGAAAGTCGATACTTATGAAGTATCGTGTGTATTTTATGTGTATCTTGATTACGGTGTGGTAAAGTGATGGGTAACGACTCATCACTAACCAAATAACTCCGACCAGGGTTGTATAACCAAGCTGGTGAGGTCGGACGGATGAGATGATGTTTGAGACACTCATCTGCGACCGTTGATGAAATTAGGGTTTTAAAAGAGGTGCGCAAGCATCACTCTTGACTTGGTCGAAACCAAGCATGGGAAGGGTTTTGAAGAGGACCGACCGGGCATGTGTGTAGACAACACGCCGGTGTGCACGTCCATACTTCACTTTCCCAAGAAGGCGCGATCTAAGCCACTCAATTTGACCGGTAAAGTTGAGTGGTTGAGATCGTTTTGCGATAGGAGTTTGATGCCGCAAGGAGTCGCGCACCATACCCTTTTCCGGCGTGTTTTCCAAGATGACCTGACTTGGTCGGTCTTGGACGGTTGGCTTGGCGTGAAGATGGTAGGCTGATGTTCACGCCCATGTCTCACCGTCCCATGAAAACGTGATCTAAGCCACCCAATTCGTCCGGTGAAGTTGTGTGGTCGAGATCGATTTGCAACTTGGGAAGTGTAACCACGCATGTTTGAGCGGGCGTTTTGGATTGGCCAGGCATGATATGCCTTGGCCGACCGCATGAAGAGGTAGATGGGCTTACGGTGGTCATGCTGGTGTGACCGACCCTTGCTCAATCTAATCTGTGACCCTCCATTCGTGCCGGAGAAGATGGACGCGCGCGATGGCTTGAACCCTAATTTTGGCTTTCAAAGCCGTGCGACCATGCTCTTTCAGGCGGACGAATTTGTTGTAACCAATCATGGTTGGTTTTGACCGATTGGTCAAGTGTGTAGGCGGTCACATGGTGATTGTGTCGACATGCCCGGCCCTTTGAGTCTACATCTACACCCTCCATCTATACTGCGAAGATGGATGGTTGAGACCGTTTTGCGGCACATGTAATATGCCGCAAACCCTAATTTAGGGTTTTCCGCCCATAATGCTTGGTATGGACGGTTTCTTGGCAAGCAAAGGCCAATGGTCGACCATGCGGGGTCGGCCGTGTGTATTCAATACTGCTTGGGGGTGATGGAATTGATCTGGGGTCGTCCAATCATGCTTGTGGATTTGGATGATCTGCGATCGAGATCATATCCGGACCGATATGGTCGGTCCGGATGCTCAATCGGGCTAGTATAACACACCGAGAGGGGCTCAATCGGGCTAGTATAACACACCGAGAGGGGCTCAATCGGGCTAGTATAACACACCGAGAGGGCTGGGCTAGTATAACACACCGAGAATCAACTCCGCACGGGTATTTCGTACATGGTTTCATTATAGTGCTTGGAGGTTCGTGTTACTCTGTAAGAGTAACACTCAGTCGTCATGCCACACTGATAATGAGTACTGGAAATACAAGGTTGATATGAAATTCATAGGAAGGGATTGTTGCTACATGCTCCAACCTGGAGGAATTTCACGTATTCACAGAATGGGATTGTTGCTACATGCTCCATTCTTGGTGAATTAAGTGAGGAGTATCCGTCACTTATAAACGGCTTTATCTTTTACAAGATGTCAGCGCATGATTTTCTGGTTACTTACAAATTTAACCTTGAACGAAAATCCACCATCAACACACATCCAATTGTTTGATGTGCTAATTGTAGGTGACAGCTAATGTAAGTAGTAGTAAATTTAACTACAGGACCAAATGTCTCTGTATAATCTATACCATCTAGCTGATTTTACCCCTTTGCAACTATCCTAGACTTAAGTATATCCACAGTTCCATCTTCCTTTATTTTAACTCTGTATACCTATTTATAACCCAGAATATTCATACCAGGTGTAGGCTTGACCAAATCCCATGTCCAATTATTATCCAAAGCAGTCTTCTCTTCCTTCATAAAAACTAACCATTTTAGATACTTAGCAGCAACTTTAAATGTTTTTGGCTCAGGGTTACTAGTAAGAAGAGAAGCAAAGGCAAAATAGATTGGATGCATAACAGAGACATGAGCAATATGATCAGGAAATTGTTTTTCTTTTGAAATTCCATTACTAGATCTAGTGAAAATAGAAGTAGAAGGAGATGATGTAGAGACTGAAGTGCATTTTTCAACAAGAGAAAAAGAAAAATTAGAAGATGAGAAATAAAAATTAGACTTATCAAAAATGACATGGCATGAAATATGTATTTTCCTAGAAATAGGATTGAAGTACTTATAGCCTTTATGAAGTAAGTTATAACCAATAAACACACATTTTGCAGATTTAGGTGATAGCTTATCTGCTCTAGAATGTCCTAAGAAAGGATAGCATACAGAACCAAAAAAATTTAAGAGCGAATAATTTGGAGCAGAGTTAAACAAAAATTCAAAGGGACTTTTATAATGCAAGATTTTAGTGGGAGTAATACTAATGAGATGAGAGGCAGTAGAAAAGGCATCAAACCGAAATTCTTTAGGACAAGAAGCTTTGAACAAAAGTGAATTGCCCATTTCAGTGATATGACGATGCTTTTGTTCAGCAAGGCAATTTTGTTCAGGTGTCTTAGGACAAGAAATTCTAAGTTGAATTCCATGAGATGCAAGAAAAGATTTGAAAGAACCTTTTACTAACTCAGATGCACCATCAGTTCGAAAAGAAATAATTTTTGTGGAAAATAGGTTCTCAGTAAGACTTTTAAAATGAGGGAAACATTGTACATCATCAGACTTTTGTTGCATTGGATAGACCCAAGTAAATATACTATAGTCGTAAATGAATATAGTGTAATACCTATATCCAAGCAAAGAAGAAACATGGGAAGGTCCTTAAACATCACAATGAATAAGTGAAAGTGGAGTAAAAGATTGAGAAGAAGATGAAGAAAAAGGTAGCCTTTTACTTTTTGAAAGTTGACAGGATTCACACAAAGAGGAGGAAGGAGATGAATTTAGAACAATATGACGTGAATCATGCAAAATTTTAACAATGTCATGAGATGGGTGACTTAATCTATCATGCCACACAGTAGTAGAAGCAGATAAAGTAGAGGTGAATGAGTAATGAGGAGATGAAAATTTATGAAGATTTGAAATGGGATACAAATTATTGATCATAGAACCCTGAGCCAAAAGACTATCATGTTTTATATCCCTAATTTCATAACCATATGGGTAAAATTTGAAGTAACAATTGTTATCTCTAGTAAACCTAGCAACAGATAAAAAATTATGCTTCATCATAGGAACATGTAAAACATTCTTCAACATGAAAGAAGCAGTTGGTGTAGACAAAGTTGAAGTTCCAATTAAGGAGATTGATAAAGACTTACCATTGCTAGCCATAACTTTTTCCTTGCCAACATAAGGAGAAGCATTTTGCATTAACTTTTGATCTCCAGTCATGTGTGTAGTAGCACCGGAATTAGAAAGCCAGGTGGAACCAGAAGCACCAGAACTTGAAGAAGGATCACTCATTGTAGAATTATGCATTGTCATACTAGAAAAAGCTTGGTCCATAGTAGCTATATTTGCAGATCTTCAGGAGCAATATGAGCAGAGTGATTGTTGTTTTTCTTCTTATCTGGAGCATATCTATAATAACACCTATTTACAAAGTGACCAAATCTTCTACATATTTGACATTCAACTTTGGAGAAATCAATTTGAGTTCTTCTACCACCATAATTTGTGGGACCACCCATGTTTGTAGATCCACCAGAATAGCCACCAGTAGGCGAGGTTTGAGTTCAGCAAAGGTGAAAGGTGTTTCTCTATTATTTGCTGATGATGACAAAATTATCATATGTTCTTCCCAGACCATTAAGAACATACATTGTAGATCAGTTTCACTAACTCTTTCACTAATAGCCGCTAGAGACTCAACCAGGGATTTAACATTGGGCAAGTAAACAAGAATTGACAAATTTCCTTTTCTAACACCACTTAATTAATTGCGAAGCATAGTTCTACGAGCAGAGAATTGATTTCTAAAGCTAGTTTCCAAGTAAAGCCATATTTCTCTAGCAGAAGAGAGACCAAGAATATCACCTGAGATAGTATCCGTGAATGTAGCTTTGAAACAACTTGCAACAAATTGATCAACCTTGCGCCAATACAGCTATCTAGGGTTAGTAATAGCAGATCCATAAACAAATATTTCTCTAGGTGGCTCATGAATTTCACCATCAACATAACCAAACAAATCAATGGAGATTAAAATAGACTCGAACTGATCTCTCCAGATAAGGTAATTATCAGGGCCAAGTTTTGCAGAGAAAAAATACATAAAGATCGAATATCACACTGTCAGGGAGCTGGTAGACTCTGTATTTCTTGTTGTTTCTCATGTTTCAAGTGAAGAGCAGATAGTTGATATATTCACAAAAGGCATGTGCTTTCCAGCTCACTCAAGATTACTTCATTTACTCCTGGATGTTCCAGTTACTTCGTCTTTGTTTTTTTGAGAGAGATTTTTTGTTTTTTAGATTTCTGCACATTGTTTCCTGGTCACAGGGTGTTGCTTTCTTGTTAATCTGATGGGACCAATGTTGTTGATTTTCGGTCAAATGCCTTACCACATCTTGATCGAAATATTTATATGTGGTTTTGTGAAAACGGAAAATGGGTCATTTGTCCAAATATTTTTAAAACATGATTCAAATGGACAAGTAAAAATTAGTATGGGTGAAATGGACACTAAAAAAAATAGCAAGGATGAAACTGGATTCATCCCGACTTAAACTTAAAAAATAGTAAGGATGAAACTGGATGCATCGTGATGTAAATTAAACATAAGAAAAAGTGTTTGAAAATGGGCAGGATGAAACTGTTTACATCCTGGCTATTTTTACATTTTTGTCCATTTAAACAGTACCAAAATCTAAATGTCCTTTTCACCCAGGAATTGTTAATTTTGGTCTTTTTAACCAATTTTGTGTTGTGAAAAGGACCGTGAGGAGCGTGCAATGTCCTCACAGTATAATCGCCATGAAAACATTTGCCGGAGCCGTTGTCAACGGGCCAAGCTAGGGTCAACCCGGCTCTAACTTGTCAACCCGTTGACAAGCTAGGATCAACCCTAACCCTAGTACTATTCATCTACAAGCCCAAAATCTCAACCCTAGCCCTAGACGGGTTGGCTTGGCGGGTTCACGGGTTGGCTTGTTTTACTAAGCCACACAAAATTCAAGTGTTTCTATTTAAAAATAATTTTATTTTTTTTGTGCTAATAAATCAATTTATTTTGGATTTGATATCTCTATTTTATTGATTTGGAATGTCAAGGGATTGATGATCTAAAATAATACAAAGGATTTAATTACTAATTGTTATTCGTTAATATGTATATAATAAACGTAAAGTGTGTTTTTTATTTCTTAGGTGTAGGCTTCTTTGGTTCTATTGAATGTAAATTTCAAGTTATTGGTTGTCATTCAATTGTAAATAAGATATAAATTTCAGATTATTGAAAAAATATAAAATGATATCATGGGAATTTTTTTTTGTGAGCGAAAAAATCACAAAAAATCAGACATATGACTATATGAGCGACTATATGAGCATATACTCACGGGTTGACGGGTAACCCGCGGGTTGACCCTAGCTTGGCTTGTTTTCTACTAGGGCTAGATATGCTAACCCTAGCCCGGCTTGTTTAGCCAACGGGACAAGCCGAGCCGGGTTGAAACAAGCCAAGCTAGGTCCAACCCGCAAGCCAGGTTGAAAATTGACAGCTCTGCGTTTTTAGACATTATAGCATTGGATTGGATGTAAAGAAATGAAAGCAACTATCACGATAATGCCCATGGGAATTAGTTTTTTTTTTTTTGATCAGCCCATGGGAATTAATTAAGAACTAGAAATAAGTTTAAATCTTGTTGGCCAATTTGCCCATATATGAACAGTCACGTCTTATTGACGAATATATATACTTCAAATCTGTATGCATTGGTCGATAGATTGCACTAGATGTTCTCAATAAAGGAATGAAAATTGATTGAATGACTTATCTTCTTGACTGTCAGTCTGTTACTCCCATCTAAGTCAAATACCGAAGCTGCTACCCTTCCCCACCCCCTTCCCCCACTCTTTACCACCATTTGGTGGCATTGATCTTAGTCATTGATCCCTTGGATTGAGATTCGCAAGGGATCTCATTATTATTGGATTAACCAATACCTGCATGACATCTAGGCGGGGAAAAGGAGTGGGAATATATATCATTTTCGGTCAAATACGGCGCCTCATAAGTGACTCATGCATAGAGTTTTGATTGGAAATTTATGGAAAACTCTATAACTTGGACAACTAACATAGTTCAAATCTAGGACAATCAATCCAGACCTTTGATCATTCCCATCTTCATCCCACTATCAATCACAATACTAGGTCATTATCCTCTTCACTATTAAAATTGTGACACATATTGTCCAAAATTTGGACTAGCCCCTGTTGGACTAGCTGTAGGAAGGTCGGAAATTTATAAGCTAAATCTTTAATTTTCATATCTGGTCAAATCTTGCTACAAATAGACCGACATATACGAGTAATACCAAATGCAATCTATAGCAAAAACATGTCTTTCCCAATTTTCTTCTTCACTGTCATCTTCTTCTTATCATTTGTTGTTGCCGAGTCCATTGTACCTTCTTCAAAGACCTTCCAATTCATAAATCAAGGAGATTTCGGAAATTATGTAATTGAGTATAAAGCCTATTACCGTGCTCTCCCTCTATTCAGCTCTCCTTTCCAACTTTGTTTCAATAACACCACTCCTAATGCCTTCACACTTGCTTTGAGAATGGGTTTGGTAGAATCCGACTCTATCATGAGATGGGTTTGGGATGCTAACCGTGGAAATCCGGTTCATGAAAATGCCACTTTGACGTTCGGTAAAGATGGAAATCTTGTATTGGCCGATTCCAATGGACAGATTGCTTGGCAGACTGGTACAGCTAATAGAGGCGTTGTTGGTCTCGGGGACGGTATTAGGGGGTGGCTTACCCAGGCTGAAGCCCACCCCAAAATTTCTAAAAAGATGTTTTGTTAGTGTAATTTTTAACATTTGTAAAATTTAGCCCAGGTGTAAATTTTAATTAGCCCATTAATTGTTAAGATATGATTCTGCGTGGAAGAAATCAGAAGATTTTGGAACCTGTCCCGCATGAATTAATTTTTGAATAACATCTCAACCGTTCAAGGCTATAGGGAAAAACAAGTATTCATGATGTTTCTTAAAATCAGGTATTGAATGGGCTCACCTGTTACGTGTCAGTTTGATAAAATAAAACTGTGTGTCAAATGGGGGTGTCTTGTCCTTAACTAAGCAAGCGTTTGTCCACCAAGGAAAAAAAAAAAGTGTTTGTCCAAAAATTCATTTTTCTTTTATGAAGTGACTACAATTTTATGTATATCTATGTATAATCTAAAAATGCAGTGTATTCATGAGACAAAAATACAATATGTCATGACTATTATGTGTATATGTACAAACTCCAAATATTTTGCATCCCTATAATAACCTTTAAAACTAGAAAAAAATTGGGCGGCCTTCGACCGCTAAATAAATCAGAATTATTATTTTCGATACGCAAATTATTCCTCCCTAATATTAGTTACAAGGTGAAAAAATTTGATTCAAAGCTTTATGCTCCAAGGAAAAGAGATCGTGTGGCATACCCATACTCAGCTTTAAGTATATTACCGCAGTTGTCATTCTTGCAGTTGAGACAAATTAAGTTGAGAGTTCGAGAAAAAAAAAAATTAGCCCACCCAAACATAAATTCCTGGAGCTGGTTGGTCTTAATCTTTTGTCAGATGGTGGAACATTTATTTGGCAGAGTTTTGAGCATCCAAGTGACACTCTTTTAGTAGGTCAGAGTTTAAATCAAAATGGTCCTAATCAGATAATTAACCGTTCATCTGAAGTTGATGGATCCGAGGGTCCTTATAGCTTTGTTCTGCACAAGGACAGACTGAATCTATATCTCAAGAGTAGAGAGACCTTAAGAAGCCGCTACTTTATTACACATCTGACTGGTTTGGAAACAGTGAAGGACCACTGACTCAGGTCTTGTTCAACGCAGCACCAGAAACGAAAGAAGCTTTTGTATATGAGCTAACATTGAAATTTTTTGTATCTAATTCTTCATCTAGAACATCACTCTTGGGTAGACCCAAATTCAATAGCACATCGTCCCTGCTCCGATTAGGATTTGATGGTAGTCTCAAGGTCTACACGTACTACGACAAAATTGACATTTAGTTTGTTTGACCAGACCAGGAACGGACGCTTAAGTGAGTGTAAGTTACCAAGCAAGTGTGGATCTTTTGGTGTATGTGAAGATGAACAATGTATTGCTTGTCCAACGCTTAGTAGCTGGGTCAAGTTTTTTGTTTTTCATGATACGTAGGATTTTAGACCCCCTATTAATATAAATCTATCTTCAATGGTGGAATCCTACAAACTAGGACGGATTAGAAAATAAATATGAAGGTGTTAAAGAAAATCTTATTTACACCTTCATTTGCACCTCCATGTCATATTTTCAATTATTTTATTTTTTTAGAAATTAATTTAAGTAAAGATAAACGGTTAAGATTTTATCATATAAAATATTCTATTGATTAAACCTTTCACTACTGGAGATAGTTTTATAACCACAGGGTCCTATATTTACTATATGTATATAATCTCCTAAATAAAAATCTTAATTAGACTTTCACGTAGAATTTTTTACACCCACTGTTGGAGATGTTGTAAGTGATTGTTAGGGTGGACCAAGAACTAGTGGATTATTTCAAGGTCGTGGGCATTGAACCTTTCATGAACGACTATAGCGAAGGCGAAGGATCTTTGAAATTAGATGATTGTAGAAATAAATGCAGTAAAGATTGTGAGTGCTTAGAGCCTCTCCAATGGAATATTTGTGAAGAAAAAAGTCGCAATCCACCTAGGATCCACAACCATATTTATAAAAAACCATTTCCAACCCATTGATGTGAAGATGAAGTGGCAAAAAAAAAAGTTAAACATCCTCTAGGTGAACCTCTAGTTTTAGACATTCACTTAGAGGATGTCTTCCCATCCTAGTCATACTTTTATTAATAAAAATCATTGAAAAATAAAAATGGAAAGGATTTTAACTAGTTATATGCTTACAAATAAGTAAAACGGAAAATTGGTCATTTGTCCAAAAAAATTTAAAACATGGTTCAAATGGACGAGTAAAAATTATTATGGGTGAAATGGACACAAAAAAAATAGCAAGGATGAAACTGGATTCATCCTGGCTTAAACTTAAAAATAGCGAGGATGGCTGGATACATCCTGATATAAATTAAAAAAAAAAAAAAATTGAAAATGGGTAGGATGAAACTGGTTACATCCTGGCTATTTTTATATTTTTATCCATTTAAACAGTATCAAAATCTAAATGTCTTTTTCACCCAGGAATTATTGATTTTGGTCTTTTTAACCAATTTTGTGTAAGTAAAAAAGTAATCGAAAATTTTATCGATTGGAGATAAAATTTTATTTTTCCTAACATTTAAAATTTTTTACTCAAAGGATGTCTTAAAAATGATACCACATATGAAACATCCACATTGACCATTGGAGAAGTTCTTAGGCTTTTTCTACAAACAAGGATCCTCAAAGTGTTTGTTAGTCCCAGTGCTTGGAACTTTGAACAAAGTAGCAAACACTTCCCATGTTACTTACATTAAACTTTAGTTACATTATGTTGTTGCCCGTTGAATTTGGTATTCTTGTAGTTGGTACATAAGGGAAATCAATGTAAATCTAGCCAAGTAAGGTAATGTACTAGATCGAAAGATGTCATTATATATGGGTGTAAAGTACTCCCTTCGTCCCAATATATAGGCGGAGAAGTGGGTTCCTCTTTTCTGTTTTACCCTTTGTACAATTTCCAACATTAGAAACATTAATTTAATTGTGGTGATAACTACCTATAATAAATAAGGGTAATGAATGGAAAATTCCATCTTGGAATTGAAAATCCGCCTATCTTATGGGGACTACAAATTTTCAAAACTCCGCCTATATAATAGGGACGGAGGGAGTAATAATTATACTTTTGTTTTTGTTTTTGTTTTTGGAAAGGTAATATAGCATGTTTGGATAACACATCATAAATAACTTTTTGAATTTTAGAAGTCGAAAAGTCAGAAGTCAACTTGGTTGTCAAATTTTAAAACGATTTTTAAAAGTCGAAAAATTAACTTCTTGTGAAGCAAAATAGTTTTGCTTCTAATTTTCGTTTCTGACTTTGATTTTTGGAGACGTATATGTCAAAAGCATATTTGTATCCAAACGCCTGATAAGTAATAAGTAATAAGGGTTGCAGTACTGGCCTTGTGGGAGATATTCGGCGGGTATTGATTGAGTTGATTTCATGGTGTGGACTTGGTGTTTTTGACTTTTGATGGCACTAATGTCGACAGGTGGTGACAGAAATGAGTTAACAACCAACATTTTCCTGCAATTGCGTACACTATAAAATGCAAATCCTATGAGCTCATCCATTATTTGCTAATAAATGAAGATGCAGTATAACTTTTGTCGACATATTTGGTTCATACGCCACAAATTTGAAATAGACGTGCAAGATGTATTCCTAAATATAGGAGGAATTTTTCAGACGGATGCAAAATAGTCTTTGATTTCTTATAATATGATCAAAATCGGCTTGATCATAATATAAGAAATGAAGTTGAGCATCACCACCACTATTAAAACCTTAACCCTATAAGTACAAGATTTATTCTCTTATGGATTCATAGATCTTAATTTCATAAAGTTACTTACGATCCAATTAGAGCCTATTGATCATGGCTATGTCACGAACCGTATTCGTTCTCTTAATGTCTTTTGCACTTATTGCAGTGTTCGTTGCTGCGTACAATGATGCTCCCGACAGTGCTACTGGATCAAAAGGTACTGGTGATCATACTAAGAAAGGATCGGGAGGTGCAATCATTTACGCTAGTGGCATGACAGCTATGGTTGCATTACTTGGAAGTATATTGATATTTGTCTGATCAATTTTTTTACAAGTTATATATGTACATGTTCATCATTTTGGTTCATAAAAGTTCAGTTTTTGTTACCTAAATACACATATGTAAGTCTATTTTCAGTTGAATAAATAAAATTGTTTCTCGTTAGACTCTAATAAAGTGTCGGGCATCCGTAAAATTATTCAAAAATTCCTATGATCATCAAGACTCTTTTCAAGCCTTGGATGAGCTGGCAGCCTGGCAAGAATCATCTTAATGTCATCTTACTCCCATACTGGGCCGACCAAGCGAAGCGAGAGAGGACCTTATATGGCCAATTTTTTTTATTTTTTTTTTGTAAAATCTAAGTCATCAATTGGTATAAAAAGATTGGATTTCTTTTTGATAGTGTGCACCTGAAAATCCAAAAATGCCCTTCCATTTTAGTCTAATTACTATAGCTCCTTATATATCATATATTTTCAGGGGTATAATTGGAAAGCAGATGTAGTTTTTACAAGTGGTAAGAAAGATTCGTTGCTCGGACTCTTTTTAAAGATTTGGTTTTTGATTATTAAAAGAAAATACTAAGACAAACTAATTAAAATTGATTTCTATTACCAAGGAGAGATGAGTCTAGGGCTTTGGATTCCACAACTTCTAATGAAGGTAAACTCAATAATTAAAACTTTGACATAATACTCCTACTTTACTCAAAACAATTCGAACTCAATCTCATGCTTTGGAAGATATAACATTATAAGCTCTCATTTTTTTACAACTTTCGTCATTATTCTAAGGCCTAATTTTCCTTCGCTTATAAAATATCGGCAGCTCAAACTACCCAAAACAGTTTTTACGAAGCATACAATGAAGAGAAAATTTTTGGACAATTGAAAGCACAAATATGGAGTAAAATATATCAAAGAATTTAAATACTAAATGTTACCAATTAAAAATAGTTTCCTCCAAAACCCTAGAAAAGAAATTTAGCTACTCATAGATCGAAGATTGGAGAAATTTCATTAATCATTGTATTAAAAATAATAATAAAAAATACTTACAATGATTCCCAGTCGCTAAAGGAGTTTAGCACTGAATTGAGCACCTTAGTTAATAAACGACAGTGTCTGAAGGTCTTTTGTTTTTCTACTGTTTGAAGAACGATAGAGGATTCTCTGTCGTTGTATCTAAGACTGCTTCTGCGACCGTTTTTGACAGGTGTTGTTCTTCGTGTTCTTCAAGTTGCAGCAGCAGGTGAACTTTCTGAGAACTCTTGTTTTATGATTCTAAGCCTCTACTTTCTTCCCCAAAGTCTCTGTTTTTTTCCTACATCTCACAAAACCTCTTTATATACGCAACAGCCTCATAAATCCCGAGAATCTGTTGCTTTTTTTTTTCCTCCTCCGAAAGTCACCGGATTTTCTTTCCAAGTTACGGGATTCTTCCTCTACCTTCCCTGTTTTAGATAACTGCCACAAATAAGATGATTCGATCCCATTTTTATCTCCAAAAACACGTCAGCTACCTATGAATAAGGTAATCAACCATATTCTCGTGTTTAACTCTTCCAAAAATACCACCAAGAACCCGTGATACTCTGTATCTTTGTTTACGTGAGATAAATATGAAAACTTGATCTTTCTTTGATTAAAACCCATATACCCGTCCTGTTTTGGTAAAACAAGCCCAAATAAACCAAATCCAGTGGTATAATCTCAGTCGAACTCGTCCCATTTCTTAACAGAGTTTCCGCATGAAGATAAACTCGAGAACCTGTTCATTCTCCAAATCGATGTTTACAGCCACTTATGATAGAAATAAAGACCCATACCCTCTCTGTTTAGGTCCTATGAACAAACTCATTTGATTTAAGTCATTGAATCTCATTGAAACACCTTCAGAACTCGAGTCCTAATTTTGCCGCGAAGAAAAATATTTTCCCACCAAAATACGTGAGCACTGATTCACCTTTTGCGGATTTCCTAGCCAATTCTGATCGAAACAAAAACCATTACCAGCCCTGTTTAGCCCAAAGGAAGATACCCATTTAGTTTCAGCCATTGAATCTCAGTAGAACACCACTAATTTCCAAACCCTAATTCTGTTGCTCTTTTTCCCGCCAAAATTTGAATTTCAAATGAAGAAGATGACTGCCCCTTATCCAAATCCGGTGTCCCTTTAGCAATTTGGGCTACGTTTAGCAATTTCTGGGGGTGCGAATTGCAATTTGTGGGGTACAAAGATGACTTTTGGGCTGTATATAGTGAAAAACTCCCGGGTGACTTCATCAACTCCTCCGGGCGCCTTTATCGACTCTTCTGGGATGTTTCTGGGGGTGCCTTTAGTAGTTTCTCGAGCAGACATCTCTTACTTCTCATATTCACTTCTTTTCTTCAATTTCATCACTAAGGTTGCCATGCTTTTCAGACAAAACTTGCATCACTAAAGCCGACATGCCTTTCAGAGATGAAGAAATAAAAGAAAATAATGAGAGATAATTCGCCTCCATCGTAGTTGCACATGAAATGACACTTTAGCCCTTTTAAGCGACGTTTCCTCTTCTTTTCCTCCAAAGTACCTAAAACTCAAAATCAAATAAAAGATACATAATTTATAAGAAAACATAACAAAGAAAGCATAAACAATAGATAAATATCAAGGTGTTTTAGACACCTATCAAAAGCAAACTTTAATATTCTCTCCGTCTTTAATTAACATTCCTAATTGACTTTGTCAAAATATTAAGGAAATCCTATAAAATGTCATGACTAACCTTTGACTAGCCCTATTTAATGTTATGTTATTACCAAAACCTAAAATTAATATATTAGAAATTATAAATTGGTGTTGATGGTGGTTTTTAGTTCAGGGATAAATTTGTAAAACCCTACATTTAATGTGCCGTCACTCTGCAAGATACAGAGCCATGTAACAGTGATGAGTGTTCAACCTCTTCACTGGCGCATTTATTGAGCAACATATATCCACCAAAATGGTGCATGTAGCAACAATCCCAGATATTCTGTAAATTTCGGCACCCTACCTATATTATTCAATTAATATAAGTTTCTTTGAATTCTTTCTGTGATATGTTCCCGGCTGAACCCTTAATGTTGATATGGCATGACAATTTGTGTTCACTCGCAGCAGAGTAGCACGAATTTCCAAGTATCAAGGATAAGGTCCTTGCATAAAGTATTCAATCGGAAAGCATACTGCTCTCTGGCAATGTACTTAAAGAACTCTGTGTCAACACATGGAATTCAATCAATTTTGTAATAATTCACAAGAATCATATATTACCCTGACTAATTTGCAAAAATTAGGGTTTTGCGCGCCGCGCAGTATATCAGACCTTGTATGTCGAAATTAAGCCTAGGAGAATTACGTAATTAATCCGCCATGGATTAGTAGGTGCAAAATCCTACCCAAAATCATAAAACAAGGAGCCGCGGAATGGGAACAGCAACAAAGGGAGGTGTGGCCATGTTATAGGCCAGCCGGCGCCACTTGAAAGTGGCCACACCCATGCTGCTCAACCGCCCCCCTTTCCATCGACCAATCATGTCGCTTTAAACCCACCACGGCGTGCTGGAAGTGTGGCCACACCCTTGCTTGCCGGCCCCCTTTCCATCGAACAATCAGGTCGCTCTAAATGTGCCACACGCATTTAGAATGAGACCGGGCCCATGTTGCTTGTCGTCCCCCTTCCTATCGACCAATCAGGTCGCTCTAAACTTACCACACGCACCACTAGAAGTGTGGCCACAACCATGCTTGGTCGAACCCTCTTTTAATTGACCAATCAGGTCGTCCTAAACCTGCCACAAAGCAACAAAAGAGGCAAGGTTGCACCAATACTCTAATTGGCATACCAAACCCTAATTCAGGCAAAGTTGCTACGCCAACCAATCCAGGTAACGTTTCCTAGAGCATTGAGATTGTTGTGGCAACAGGGCCAATGTTGCCACGCCACATTTGGGTCTAACACCAATATGCCAAAACATCTACCACGACTACACCACTGGCATGCCGCTATGCCATGGATACGCCAGATGCCACTATGCCAATGGTGCCACTTTGCTATACAACAAGATATGGACATAATCAATGGCTATCCTTTCTCATGAGATGCAATCTAAGCCATCCAAATTCGCCACCGAACTGACAGACTTGTGGCAAGTTTTAGGCGACCAGCCGCTTAAATCTCGTGGCCATGGCTATGCTAGGCGCCAATTATACCACCGTGCCACTGGCATGCACGAGCTATACCAGTCATGATGCAGTGCCACTGGCATACACCAAAAACGCCACTGTGGCATTACCAGGCGCCAACAAAAGGTAACCATAATCAACGGCTACCCTTCCTCATAAGATGCAATCTCAGCCATCCAAGTTCGGCACCGAACTGACGGACTTGTGGCAAGTTTTATGCGACCAGCCAAGACGTGCCTAATAGCATAACATGCTATTTTCTTGTGGCAAGACTCTTGACTTTGACTTGCCGCACATAGCAACCTTCTACACGTTTTCCACGAAAATACTCGAGACATCAAACATGTCACAAACTGGGGGATACTCATCAGAGTATTGGTCTGGTGGTTTACAGCTGTTTATGGGTAAAAATCGTTTCTGCCGATTTTGGTAAGTTCGGTAGGTGAGTGAGAAACTGGTTCAAACCCTAAACAAATGTGCGGCACCTGAGCACTTTATAGATTCGAGAGATCAATCTGTACAAGTCCGGCCTAAACCAAGAAATGGCCGTTCCAGACTTGCTTCGGTCACAAAGTGGAAGAGAAGGGTTGATTTGGGGAGGGAATCCAAGAAAGGTGTTGAGACCAGGAATAGTGCGGGAGGGTAGTATCTCGACTTGTATCAGAAAGTAAAAGCTTGGGAAGCTTGAAAGAGATGAAAGCTTTTAGGGAGAGCTTGCAAAGTTGCCTTTCTGAGAGTGTAGTATTTTTCTCCTGACCGAGACTTGTTGTCTGGTGGAAATAGGTAAGACCTATTTATACAAGTCGAGATTGAAACGTACCCTGGTCTCATGAAGGAAGAGAGTAAAGGGTGAAATAATGATATGAGGTGGTAACCGCATGGTGTTAATGGGTGAAAACGTTTTCACCATTATTTCCTCATTTATTTGACCGCTTTATTCCTTTTCACACTTTCTTAATGTGAGCGTAGTGTACGCTGCAAGCTGTGACCGCCAAACCAAAACCCCGGGAAAGCATCCCCGTTTGTGTTGATATCTCGAGTGTTGGTTGCACCTTAAGTGCAAGTGGCGCTGCTAGTGGCGCGTGTGGCATGTGCCATTGACATGTGCGGAATGCCCTTGTTGCGGGTTGTACTTCGAGCGCAAGTGGTAATGCCAGAGCTGCTAGTGGCGTGCGTGGCATGTGCCAATGGCATGTGCGGAATGCCTTGGTAGGTTGCACGGTTTGCAAGTTAGGCTACCGGCGTGTGTGTTTGGCATGTGCCAATGGCATGTGCGGAATGCCTTGGTGGTAGGTTGCACGGTTTGCAAGTTAGGCTACCAGCGTGTGTGTTTGGCATGTGCCAATGGCATGCGTGGTCGTTAGGGCCGTGGCCCCGGTAGGAAAAGCTACTGCGAGCATGTTGGCATGTGCCAATGGCATGCGTGGTCAAGTTAGGGCCGTGGCCTTGGTAGGAAAAGCTACCAGCCGAGCATGTTGGCATGTGCCAATGGCATGCGTGGCCGTGGCCTTGGTAGGAAAAGCTACCAATGAGCATGTTGGCATGTGCCAATGGGCATGTCCGTTAGGGCCGTGGCCTTGGTAGGAAAAGCTACCCCCGAGCATGTTGGCATGTGCCAATGGCATGCGTGGTCTGTTGGGGCCGTGGCCTTGGTAGGAAAAGCTACCAAATGAGCATGTTGGCATGTGCCAATGGCATGCGTGGCTGTTGGGGCCGTGGCCTTGGTAGGAAAAGCTACCAGCGAGCATGTTGGCATGTGCCAATGGCATGCGTGGCCGTTAGGGCCGTGGCCTTGGTAGGAAAAGCTACCAGCGAGCATGTTGGCATGTGCCAATGGCATGCGTGGCCTTGGTAGGAAAAGCTACCAGCGAGCATGTTGGCATGTGCCAATGGCATGCGTGGCCGTTAGGGCCGTGGCCTTGGTAGGAAAAGCTACCAGCGAGCATGTTGGCTTGTGCCAATGGCATGCGTGGTCGTTAGGGCCGTGGCCTTGGTAGGAAAAGCTACCGGCCGAGCATGTTGGCATGTGCCAATGGCATGCGTGGGTCGTTAGGGCCGTGGCATTGGTAGGAAAATCTACCAGCGAGCATGTTGGCATGTGCCAATGGCATGCGTGGCCGTTAGGGCCGTGGCCTTGGTAGGAAAAACTACCAGCGAGCATGTTGGCATGTGCCAATGGCATGCGTGGCCGACTTGGCCTAGGTTGCATGGTTTGTAAGCCTAGGGCGCTATATTTGGCATGCGCCAATGGCATAGCGGCTTGGAAATATGGCTTGTGGTACGTGTTGGCATGTGCCAATGGCACGTACGGCCATGTTGACCTAGTTGCACGTTTTGCAAGCCTAGGGCGCTATATTTGGCATGCGCCAATGGCATAGCGGCTTGGAAATATGGCTTGTGGTACGTGTTGGCATATGCCAATGGCACGTACGGCCATGTTGACCTAGTTGCACGTTTTGCAAGCCTAGGGCGCTATATTTGGCATGTGCCAATGGCATAGCGGCTTAGTTTGGCATGGTTGCCAATGAGTGCGATATGTAGTTTGGTTTTGGCATCGTCGCCATGGTGCGCGCAGTGTGCGGCTTGGTTTGGCATTGTTGCCATGGTGCGCAGGTGTGCGGCTTGGTTTTGGCGTTGTTTCCATGGTGCGCAGTGTGCGCTTGGTTTGGCATTGTTGCCATGGTGCGATGTGCGGCTTGGTTTGGCATTGTTGCCATGGTGCTAGTGTGCGGCTTGGTTTTGGCGTTGTTGCCATGGTGCTTGATTTGGTGTGCGGCTTGGTTTGGCATTGTTGCCATGGTGCGAAGTGTGCGGCTTTGGTTTGGCATTGTTGCCATGGTGCGCAGATGTGCGGCTTGGTTTGGCATTGTTGCCATGGTTCGTGATGTGCGGCTTGGTTTGGCATTGTTGCCATGGTGCGTAGTGTGCGGCTTGGTTTTGGAATTAGGGTTCGTGTCGAAAACCCTAACTGGGTATTTTGAAAAAATACCCCTATTAATTATTTACACCTGAGTTAAATGCTCTTAGTTAATGTGTTGCGGGTAACACTAGGTCATGGGGTTTTACGATTTTACCCCTTGTTTAAAAACCACCATCAACATTAAGTCCCCCGCTAGCGCGGAACAGGGGCTTTGTTGCGAGGTAAGCATAAGATGGTGACAAACTATCAACAAAGGCAAACCGTAAAGAGAATTGAGGAGGCTTGTCTGACCTTTTATAAATAGGATTTGGAATCCTTGCCTCTGGTAGTTTTGCACAAATCGGGAGGCTGGCACAATTAGTGGGGCCGGTGCAACTTGGGCGACGTTGTGAAGTTGGCGTGAGTTGGGAAACTGAGCGTGCTAGCTGGTGGGACCGGCACAATGTGGAAGCTGTGCGTGCTTGCAGGCGTGACTTGGGTGGTCATAGGGAAGTCGGTGCAATTGGTGGGGCCGGTACAGCTTGGGCGACGTTTGGGAGGTCGCGTGAGTTGGGAAACCGAGTGTGCTAGCTGGTGGGACCGACGCAAGGTGTGGAAACTGTGCGTGCTTGCTGGCGTGACCGATGTAAATAAGGAGGGAGTTTCTTCAGATAGCAAAGTTTCCTTATTTTGCCTTTCCTTCACGCGTGGCTTCAATTAGGGCATCGTCCATGACAAAAAATCTGGAAGCGTTATGTCCCTCATTGCTTCCTTTCCTTTTTAAGGTTCCGTCATACCCAACGCAACTGCATCATCTCCCTTGTTTGAGAGGGGTTCTTCTTGTTGGTTTTTCTTTTCTTTGCCTAGAGACGAATCATTCTCTAAACATTGAGATTCTCCAAGTGAAGGCGCGAGATCTGACTCTTGCGAAAACACCCCGACTAGGGTTATTCGGGCTAAGAAAATCATATTGGTATGTTTTCTTCTTCTTCTCTGTTCATGTTATCCTCTTTTATATGCGTATAGATAGGATGGAACTTGATCATTTTCCCATTCTTTGCAGTGTATGATGGGACCTTCCAGGGATGGCCGTGCCTTTACTTTTCGGAAAAGGACTTCAGAATTGGCGCAGATCAATCTTCTTCTCTTGAGGAGGCATTGGTTGGGATTGAGTCCTTGCTCCATGAAGCTAGTGAAATTGTTAAGGACCTCCCTTCCATCTATCCCCACGAAGAACATGTACATGCTTGGACTCTCTTGGGTTCAGTGAGCGTGGAGGAGAGCGCCATGATTCTTGATTTTGATGCGGGTGAATCGAAGAACTTTCTTCAAAATGTCAATGAGGAAACCTTTTAAGGAGCATATGATGGAAACGAAATAGCCTTTGAAGTTGATGCCAAAAGTGTCTGTTGGTAATACCAGAGAGGTCATGGTGGCGTATCTTTGGAATGGTCATCGGGAGGACACTGTCGTCTTCGCCTGCTGTGGCTGCTTCGGGATGGGATGTTGAGGTTGCTGCTGCTAAAACCGTTGAATGGAACCTTTGTTGCCCGGAGGATTGCTGGGGAAAATGTTTGAAGATAGCTTTGCCCGAAGGGGCTTGTGCTCCACCCTTCGAGGGCTAGTTCCTCCCTTTTGTTATTTCTGTTTAGCTGCTTAGTTCCCCTGATGCCTCCTCTTTTTTTTTTTTTGGTAAACTCATCTTTTCCTTCTTCTTCATCAGTAAACATTTTGCTTCATATATATTTTTGAAAGAGGTTGTGGTATAATGGCTCAAAGTGGTTTTCGGGGTTTATCTCGATGTATTTCTCTGATATCTGGAGAATTTGCTTGGAAAAAGACGTGTATATTTTTTTTTTTTTTTTTGACGGGAAGGGAATCCCAGGGAGAAATACAAACGGTGTATTCATCTTGGGGAAGTACAACTACTAAGAGGAATTGTTAAAGGGAATACTCGAAAAGAAAAGGAGTAAATGGGAAGTCTGACCCCCTTTTTTTTTTATGGATTGGATTCCTTGAGCCATCGCGAGTGAATTATCACGCCTTCAGGTGTGACTGCATTGATGAGCTTGCAATATCCTCCCAAAAGGGTATCCGCAACCAGATACGGCTCGTCTTCTCCTTCACTGGGCGAATCTATTTTTACCGTCATCTTCCCAACTTGAAACGTGCTTTCTTTGACCACTACATCTCCAATTGAAAACGGGTTCAGACGTCGTGCAACCGTTTGAGTCTTGGCTTCAATAGAAGTTTCCAAGCTTCTTGCAAAGTGTTCAAATGGTCCAACCTCCCATTCGCATTTCATGACAGCGTTCGTGCCAGTAATCGCGCCGAGTCCCCATGACGGAAAGGGGGAAGGAAAGACTGGTTGCCGAAAAGGTTGCTTGGTCAGACTTACTTGCATTTGAAAACCATGAGCTAGCGCCAACGGGTCCTCTCCGGATGTCTGGGTTTCTTCAATAGTTTGTTGATGCGATAACCAGTGGGATGATTTGTTGGAATTTCCTTCGGGCGTGGACGTTGGCGGAGGGCGCACATCCAATTTCGCTTTGTTGTCGAGAACCCATAAACGTCCCAATATCATGTCGTGATCTAGTTCTTTGACAATATGGAATTTGCTATGTGTTATAGCGTCTCCCATCTCGATCTCTAAGTTGATGTAGCCATGCGCGTTCAAAGCTTCTCCTCTCAAGTCCTTAATCACAGACGGGGAATAGGTAGCGTCTTGTTTTGTAAATCCTGCTGCCTTCAGTGTCTTGAAAGTAATTATGTTGTGGTAGGAGGCCGTGTCGATGAGCGTGTCGTCAAATTCGTTACCTCTTAAACGGGACGTGGTCAGCAGTCCCCGGTTCTCCGCTTCGCCTATTTGGGAAGCTTGGGCCCTTGGCGTGGATTCCGAGGAGAGAAAAAGCCGTTTGCCGGATACAACACGATTGAGAGCTGCGAAAATATCTTGGCGCTGAACCTTAGAAAGATAGAGAATTTCGCATACATGTCGCATCATGGATTGTACAGGTCTCGTGTACGGAGTCCCCGGAGGAACCGCAGTTTCTTATTGGTAGTGGGTCTCGATGCACTCTTTCGTCTCCTAGTTGGAGTTCTCCCGCTTCTATCCTTTCTTTGAAAATATGCTTGGTCTGTTGCAATCGCTAGTCGGGTGGTGAACGAACCCGTGGTAATGGCAGTATTTGGGGTTCGCCATCTCAGCCTCAGTTGGTGGCCGTCTGAGCGGTGGCAATCTGATGACATCATCTTGAACCCAGGCTTCTAAGAGGTCAATCACTTCCTCGATGGGGAATGGGAAATCAAGGGTATTTCCTTCGGTCTCACGATGCTGCACATTAGTTTTAGTGACGATCTTCCGTTGCGAGGGTTCCCGTTGCGCCGGCGTTTCGCGTTTCGGCTGGTGGCTCGTAGTTGCGGCTTTCCTTTTTCCCCTTTCGTTTACTATGTTCACGGAGGATGAGCCGGCATTAAATTGTTTGCTGATGAGGCGTCTACTCCCGCGGGTTTCGCGCGCGTCTTCGGTTCGAGTTGGCCTGGTTCTTTCCAGTAATGCTGGTGCTGTTGTTGCAGATCGTCTGGCGGCTTTATGGAGTTCGGAGAACGTTTGGAAACGCAAGTTTTCTAGCAGGGCGCGGTAGATTGGAACCATACCATTGATGCATGCGTTTACCAATTGTTGCTCGGTCACGTTTGGGTCGTGACAGTCGAGTGCTTGAACCCTGAACCTTTTGACGAAATCATTCGGATGTTCGTTATCCCACCGGGTACATTCTCCGAGGTCCGAAAAGTAACTTGTTCAGACACGAAGAAGTATTTCTTGTAAAACGCAGTGACCATGCTACTCCAGGTTGGGAATCTTTGCTCGGTGGGATGTTGTTGTACCATGTATACGCCCTTCCAGTAAGTGATTTTGAGAATTCCCTTAAACGAAGAACGTGATTATATTCATGTTCACCTAGGGATTCCAGGAAACGAGAAACATGCTCACGTGCATTCCCGGTACCATCGTACAGGGTAAGTTGAGGAGAAGAGTACCCCCTTGGGAGAGGGATCCTTTGTATTTCGGATGGGTAAGGGGGTTGGTGATGATGCACGTCCAACTCATCATTCTTGATTCGGTTGCAGAGGAGTTGTTCCACATCTTCTCTCGTGACAAAGTTGGGTGGCTGATTTCTTTCCAACGTGATTCTAGTGCGAGTTTCCTCATCCATGGAGGCGTGCTCCGCCGAGGTGCTGGCGTCGGGGTTGTTGGAGACGTTCCTAAATGGCTCTGGAGGGCGCGACTCACGTGGTAGTCGTTCACGTGGTCTTGAGAAAGATGAGTACCTCCTTCCGTGTTGAAACCATATTCTGCCCTGGGCTCTGGCGAGCATCTCTTGTCGTTCCATCAGATCGGCGATGGTGACGTAAGGGCGACTTCCTCTTGTCCCTCAGGTTTCTCGTCCCGTCGGCGGGGTAGTTGGGATCTTGGTCGTGGACGGAGGCGTCATGCTAGACGAAGCATTTGGGGTCGTGGCGGCGGCTCTAGCCCTGGTGACTGGTGGCGCGACACCCGAAAAGATATTTTTGTTGCCGTGATTAGAGGGTTGTGTAGAGACGCTAGAGGAGGCAGCGGCTCTGGCCCTGGTGATTGGCGGTGTTACACTTGAGGGGGTGCATTCGATGTTGCTGTTGTCAGCCGGTGACGTAACAACGTTATTGGGAGAGATGCTAACATCGGGGGTGCGTTATGTGTTTGGTGTTCTCGGCAGCCGCTCCGGACCCGAGTTCCACCATGTTGGGATTTGACGTTCGGAAACGAAATCGTGGAGTCGGAGTTGGTATTGTAACCGATAGATCAATCCTCCCGCCGTGGTCGCCAATTGTTTATGGGTAAAACGTTTTCTGCCGATTTTGGTAAGTTCGGTAGGTGAGTGAGAAACCGGTTCAAACCCTAAACAAATGTGCTGCACGTGAGCACTTTATAGATTCGAGAGATCAATCGTACAAGTCCGGCCTAAACCAAGAAATGGCCGTTCCGGACTTGCTTCGGTCACAAAGTGGAAGAGAAGGGTTGATTTGGGAAGGAAGCCAAGAAAGGTGTTGAGACCGTAATAATTCTCGGGAGAGTAGTATCTCGACTTGTATCGAAAGTAAAAGCTTGGGAAGCTTGCAAGAGATGAAAGCTTTTGGGAGAGCTTGCAAAGTTGCCTTTTCCGAGAGTGTAGTATTTTTTTCCCGACCGAGACTTGTTGTCCGGTGGAAATAGGTAAGACCTATTTATACAAGTCGAGATTGAAGCGCACTCGGTCTCATGAAGGAAGAGAGTAAAGGGTGAAATAATGAGAGGAGGTGGTAACCGCATGGTGTTAATGGGTGAAAACGTTTTCACCATTATTTCCTCATTTATTTGACCGCTTTATTCCTTTTCACGCTTTCTTAATGTGAGCGTAGTGTACGCCGTAAGCCGTGACCGCCAAACCAAAACCCCGGAAAGCATCCCCGGTTTGTGTTGATATCTCGAGTGTTGGTTGCACCTTAAGTGCAAGTGGCGCTGCTAGTGGCGCGTGTGGCATGTGCCATTGACATGTGCGGAATACCTTGTTGCGGGTTGTACTTCGAGCGCAAGTGGTAATGCCAGAGCTGCTAGTGGCGTGCGTGGCATGTGCCAATGGCATGTGCGGAATGCCTTGGTAGGTTGCACGGTTTGCAAGTTAGGCTACCAGCGTGTGTGTTTGGCATGTGCGGAATGCCTTGGTGGTAGGTTGCACGGTTTGCAAGTTAGGCTACCAGCGTGTGTGTTTGGCATGTGCCAATGGCATGCGTGGCCGTTAGGGCCGTGGCCTTGGTAGGAAAAAGCTACCAGCGAGCATGTTGGCATGTGCCAATGGCATGCGTGGCCGTTAGGGCCATGGCCTTGGTAGGAAAAGCTACCAACGAGCATGTTGGCATGTGCCAATGGCATGCGTGGCCGTTAGGGCCGTGGCCTTAGTAGGAAAAGCTACCAGCGAGCATGTTGGCATGTGCCAATGGCATGCGTGGCCGTTAGGGCCGTGGCCTTGGTAGGAAAAGCTACCAGGGAGCATGTTGGCATGTGCCAATGGCATGCGTGGTCGTTAGGGCCGTGACCTTGGTAGGAAAAGCTACCAGCGAGCATGTTGGCATGTGCCAATGGCATGCGTGTTGGGGTCGTGGCCTTGGTAGGAAAAGCTACCAATGAGCATGTTGGCATGTGCCAATGGCATGCGTGGGTAGGTTAGGGCCGTGGCCTTGGTAGGAAAAGCTACCGGCCCGAGCATGTTGGCATGCGCCAATGGCATGCGTGGCCGTTAGGGCCGTGGCCTTGGTAGGAAAAGCTACCAGCGAGCATGTTGGCATGTGCCAATGGCATGCGTGGCCGTTAGGGCCGTGGCCTTGGTAGGAAAACCTACCAGCGAGCATGTTGGCATGTGCCAATGGCATGCGTGGCCGTTAGGGCCGTGGCCTTGGTAGGAAAAGCTACCGGCGAGCATGTTGGCTTGCGCCAATGGCATGCGTGGCCGTTAGGGCCGTGGCCTTGGTAGGAAAAGCTACCAGCGAGCATGTTGGCATGTGCCAATGGCATGCGTGGTCGTTAGGGCCGTGGCCTTGGTAGGAAAAACTACCAGCGAGCATGTTGGCATGTGCCAATGGCATGCGTGGCCGACTTGGCCTAGGTTGCATGGTTTGTAAGCCTAGGGCGCTATATTTGGCATGCGCCAATGGCATAGCGGCTTGGAAATATGGCTTGTGGTACGTGTTGGCATGTGCCAATGGCACGTACGGCCATGTTGACCTAGTTGCACGTTTTGCAAGCCTAGGGCGCTATATTTGGCATGCGCCAATGGCATAACGGCTTGGAAATATGGCTTGTGGTACGTGTTGGCATGTGCCAATGGCACGTACGTCCATGTTGACCTAGTTGCACGTTTTGCAAGCCTAGGGCGCTATATTTGGCATGTGCCAATGGCATAGCGGCTTAGTTTGGCATGGTTGCCAATGAGTGCGATATGTAGTTTGGTTTTGGCGTCGTTGCCATGGTGCGCAGTGTGCGGCTTGGTTTTGGCGTCGTTGCGCAGTGTGCGGCTTGGTTTTGGCGTTGTTGCGCAGTGTGCGGCTTGGTTTTGGCGTTGTTGCCATGGTGCGCAGTGTGCGGCTTGGTTTGGCGTTGTTGCCATGGTGCGCAGTGTGCGGCTTGGTTTGGCATTGTTGCCATGGTGCGCAGTGTGCGGCTTGGTTTTGGCGTTGTTGCCATGGTGCGCAGTGTGCGGCTTGGTTTGGCATTGTTGCCATGGTGCGCAATGTGCGGCTTGGTTTGTCACTGTTGCCATGGGGCGCAGTGTGCGGCTTGGTTTGGCATTGTTGCCATGGTGCGCAGTGTGCGGCTTGGTTTTGGAATTAGGGTTACGTGGTCGAAAACCCTAACTGCGGTATTTTGAAAAAATACCCCTATTAATTATTTACACCTGAGTTAAATGATCTTAGTTAATGTGTTGCGGGTAACACTAGGTCATGGGGTTTTACGATTTTACCCCTTGTTTAAAAACCACCATCAACAACAGCGTGCGGCGTGCAATATGCCCGTTATAAGAAAGTGTCAAGAAGTGGGACAATTAGTGGCGACAAGAAGTAACGGATTTAAACCGATCCACTTCCTCCATCATGGAAGCATGGGTTTCTGACAGTTATAAATTACTCCAATCTTCCATCACCCAATCGTTCCCACTTCATACGAGACCAGGGTACGTTTAAATATGACTTTCATAAATAGGATTCACCTATTTCGACCAAAGAACAAGTTTTTGGTCGGCAACATCACAGTATCCAGAAATCACCAAAGAACTGATACCTTTCATCCCAGTTCCACTTTCTGATACAAGTCATTAAACAACCATACCTTCAGAATCAACTATTCTGGTCTCAACACTTTCTTCGCTTCCCTCCCTAAGACTAACCCTTCTTCTTCACTTTGTGAACGAAGCAAGCCTGGAACGGCCATTTCTTGGTTTAGGCCATGATTGTACAGATTGATCTCTCGAATCAAAAGTACTCCCGTGCAGTGCATTGTTTAGGGTTTAGATTCTTTTCTCATCTACACACCCAAAATTACCAAAATCGGCAGAAACAATTTTCACCCACAAACAATTGGCGACCACAGTGGGAGATTAATCTCTCGGTTGCAATATCAATTTTCAATTTTCAATCTCATTTTTTCAAATTTCAAGATGGTAGAGCTCAGGTCCGGGTTAGCAACAAACCCTGATGCCACCGGCGCTGAGAATATCCTTGGTATCAACGTTCCTTCCAGTTACATCAATGCACCACCTGTCATCATGATCAACACTAGCGGCACAAGAAACGTTCCCTCAGGCATCACACCTCCGATCACCAAAGCCAGAGCCGTTGCTGCCACCCCCAATGTTTCTTCAAGCGTGACACCCCTAGTTGTCACCAGATCCGTCGCCACTCCACCACCCGGACGAGAGACTGGGGGATCCAGAGGAAGCCAACCTCCTCTTACCACTGTTGATTTGATGGAAAGATAAAAAGGTTCTCGTAAGGATCAGACAGACATGGCTACAAATCAGAAAGGCATACCTATTTTCTCAAAGACACTAACGGAGCGGCTACCACAAGAGTCACGATAACCTCAGATGGAGCTGACAAGGAATACTTTTAACATCCGGCGCAAGCACTTCAGCAGAACGCGCCTTTGTAGATGAGGAGGCTCGCGTTACTCCTGAACGCCCAGTAAAAAGGAATCAGCAATCCAATTTCATCACACGTAAAGATCAGGAACGACTTCTCCAAAATCAAGGAAAAGAAAATCAACAACCCTCCTGAGTTCACAGAGACCCTCTTCCCGTCCGGAGCTGCATGATTTCTGGGGACTCCGTCCTCAAAATCGTGCAGTCTATGATGAAACATTTATGTGAGATTCTGTATTCTCCAAGGCGCAGTGTCAAGACATATTTCCAGCCCTCAACCGCACTGTATCAGGAAAATAGTTGTTTCCATCCAGGGAAGCCGTTCCCAAACTCCAACCTCTCCCTGGAAAGCACGATTGATAGATGGAACTGGGGACTCCTAACCACTGTTCACTTGAAGGATGTCGAGTTTGACAGCACACTGATTGACGCGGCCTCCGACTTCAACATTATAACCCTCGAGACTCTGGGAGTTGCAAGGGAAAATCAAACAGAAGAAGCGTATTATTTCCCGTGAGGAGAAAAACACGACTTGCCGACCAGCACTATTTGTGTGCCGTCTTCCCATATTTCATTTCGTATCAGCTCGTTTTTCGAAGTCAAAGGTTAATGGCGCCCTCATTGGAGTTTTCTCCAGGACCCGCTTCGACTTTTCTCTCCAGGAGCCGCTTCAACGTTCTCTCCAGAATTCGTTCCGCCTCGATGTTCGCTCTATCAGCCGCTTCGCTTCAGCGTTTTGCTCCGTAAGCTTCAACGTCCTTCCTGCCAAGGATAGTGTCGTAGCCACCACTTCTTCCTGCCAAGGATCGTGTCGTAGCTTCAACACTCCTTCCTTCCAAGGTTCGTGCCCGTAGCCACCACACTCCTCCCTGTCAAGGATCTTCATCGCAGCCAGCCAAGGTTAATAGTTGTGGCCACCTTTTGTTTCATCCCATCAAAGATCTGGGGACATTTGTCCGTCTATCAACCTGTTATCATCCTGATGTCATCACTAACACCTGATGCTGCTCACTCACGAGGGAGCCTAAAATACCCAAAGACCAATCATGCGCGAAGGACATGCCTAGCAGAGACAGAGCTAAGTAATTATCCTTAAACTAAATGTTTTCTATCTATTAGGCATATTTAATAAATTTTAAATATCTTAATATTGAGACGTACAAATTCCTCAACACTCACTACTGTGTTGCTAGGCATGCTTCCTAAAAACATCCTTTTCTCTTAGTGTTGAGACGTGCAAATTCCTCAACACTCACCACTGTGTTGCTAGGAATGCTTCCTCAACACATTATTTTCTCTTAGTGTTAAGACGTGCAAATTCCTTAACACTCACCACTGTGTTGCCGGGCATGAACACATCCTTCTCTCTTAGTGTTGAGACATACAAATTCCTCATCACTCACCACTGTGTTTCCGAGCATCAACACATCCTTTCCTCTTAGTGTTGAGACACGTAAAAATTCCCCAACACACCACTGTGTTGCTAGGCATGCTTCCTCAACACATCCTTTTCTCTTAGTGTTGAGATGTGCAAATTCCTCAACACTCACCACTGTGTTGCCAGTCATCAACACATCCTTTTCTCTTAGTGTTGAGACGTACAAATTCCTCAACACTCACCACAGTGTCGCCAAGCATCAACACATCCTTTTCTCTTAGTGTTGAGACGTGCAAATTCCTCAACACTCACCACTGTGTTGCCGGGCATCAAGACATCCTTTTCTCTTAGTGTTGAGACGTACAAATTCCTCAACACTCACCACTGTGTTTCCGGGCATCAACACATCATTTTCTCTTAGTGTTGAGACATGCAAATTCTTCAACACTCACCACTGTGTTGCCGGGCATCAACACATCCTTTTCTCTTAGTGTTGAGACATGCAAATTCCTCAACACTCACCATTGTGTTGCTAGGCATGCTTCCTCAAACACATCCTTTTCTCTTAGTGTTAAGACGTGCAAATTCCTCAACACTCACCACTGTGTTGCCGGGCATCAACACATCATTTTCTCTTAGTGTAGAGACGGACAAATTCCTCATCACTCACCACTGTGTTGCCGAGCATCAACACATACTTTTCTCTTAGTGTTGAGACGTATAAATTCTTCAACACTCACCACTGTGTTGCTAGGCATACTTCCTCAACACATCCTTTTCTCTTAGTGTTGAGACGTGCAAATTCCTCAACACTCACCACTGTGTTTCCGGGTGATGTAGTTTTAATGTGGTAAGTAGAGGGTTTGATTCTCGGACTTGGGAAGTTGTTGATTTTAGACATAATTAAAGGAAATACGAAAACTAGCAAAAAATATGTAAAAGAAGGTAACAAGAGTAAGAGTTACTGGGACCCAGGATTTCACTGTTCCTCATATTTATGTGGTTCATAAATTAATCCTAGGATATTTATGGCTCAAATAATGAAATTTATTGACTCTTAATATTTGCCAAGATAGATTTTTGAAAGCAATGACTGTAAATCTAAAACATGAGACATCAAATCATTTAAGCTAAGCATGACCCATCAATTCAAATAACAATCACACAATAAAAATCATAAAACAATTATAAACAGTGCAAAAAGTAAATAAGAATTAATTCAAGTTACCACATAGATGATATCCAGCTTCCTCCTTCGTCCCAGTGATTGGGTTTAGCTCCTCATATTATTCACGTGCTCAAAATAATTTTTCATAGCTCAAATAGGTGAAAAACAAGAGAAAACTAATAAAGGAGACAGTTTGCAACGCTTTAGCGGTGTTACAAACAGCTCTTACAACGGGTGTGGAACCATTATGAGAGAAAAGATGACTAGTTGAGAAATATGTGATCTATTATTCTTTGAAAACGATACTTACATTGTCTTTGTTTAATTAAGACTTCCTCTGCGACTGTCCGTTGCAGTATTATGTTCTTCAGATTAGGGTTCTTCAGAACGACACTTTTGTGGTGTCGTCTGCAACTCTTTTTCTTCTTCTTCACCTGCTGCTGCTCCCGTACCTCTGTAACGTTCCTTTCTTCACAGCCACGACCCCAAACTCTCGACAGACCTTTCTAGGACTCGTACCAACTATTTATACAGCCAACAGGTCAAGAATACCCACGAAATCTCGTCTTTATCTTCGGCAGAAAGTTCGGCTCTCTTTTCTCTTCTCTTCGGGATTTGTTTCCTTTTACAACATAAACTTCTCTGAGTTTGATGGATACGAATCCACAACAGTATATATCTTCTCCACAGACCTTACTTAACTTCCAAAAATAGACCAAATTCCCCGAAACTCCCAAACTTCCCCTGTTTAATCGTGGTGAGAAGTAATCTTCTTTTTCTTTCAGTTTTAGACCCTTACCCGCTTGTTTCAATGGACCAAGGTGGTAGAATATCATTTCGTGATTAATACCTCGGAATCTCGTTGAAAACCAATTCCAAAACATACGCAGGTACACTAGCTTTTCCATCCACTGTTTGACGTGAACCGGTTATCCAGCCAAATGTACTCGATCCAAACACATGTACCAACCCTGTTTGGTCACCTTGAGTCCAGCCCAACACAAATCTGAGATTGAATCTCGTGAAAATTCTGCCAAATTCGAAGCCTAAATTATGTCGTGAACTGTGAACTTTTCCCGCCAAATTCTATATTTGAATGTTGAAGAAGGGATGCCCCCTAACCAGAGTAGGGGTGCGAATAGTACATGCCCTGGGGGTTACCCCTTATCAACTGGGTACCCCTTATCCAAAATGAGAGTCCGAATAGTAATTTTCTCCCACGAGCGCAAATACCACTTTTCGAGCCAATTTTTCCACACATGTTTATTTCTTCAAAAATACCTACAAAGACATAAAATACCAAAATAAGTACAAAAATGGGTACTAAGAATATAGGATATTGAGATCAAAATAGACACATAAATGCGTCTATCAAATACCCCCAAACTTATTATTTGCTAGTCCTCGAGAAAATCAAATCTACAAAATATAATCCTAACTCACTGTCGCAGGCATCGTCGATTGCATTTAGCGTATGCAATAAGCCTTTAAACCCCTAGGTGGCCCTAGTGACCGAGTTATAGTCTCGGGAGGGTTTACCAGAGGTGTACCCACAAAACCTTTACTCCAGACCCTAGCTATCTACACAGAACCTTGGAAGGCACTAAAGAATCTCCTTGGTTGGCATACTTATTGACTACAAAAGGAAGTACCATGATGCGAAATTCCAATTGTTGTACACGAGTTTGCACTCAAGCATACTAAAATTCATATATAAGTCACAGAGCTCTACTCAGGTAGTCTCACTATGGACATCAATATAACAGAGTCAAAACTAATCACATGGATAGATCAAGAAGATGGATATAGAGAAAACATAGATGGTTTTGATGTTTACTAAGTGAACGGTGTTTCCCATATCTTGTCCGAAGGCCTCGCCAAAATGAACCTATCCTAATGGACCGAGATACTAGTCGACTAATATCAACACACTTGGCATATACAAGGGAAACAAAGTGGTCGATAATCCTAACTCTAGGTCAACTCAACTGGCATATACAAGGGTTCCAGTGGTCGACTTTATTGAATTTATTCCAGTTGGTCAGATGGTCTGGTCTCACTTTTTTTTTTTTTTTTTTTTTTTTTTTTCTCTTCTTCTTCTTTTTTTTTTTTTTTGGTATCTCAATCACTCTAATTCACCCTAGCATTGGTAACAACTTGATTCGTTGGCCCCACCTAGTCACTTAGAGAAACATAGTTTAAAAACAAAACAAAATAAAAACAGAAGTGAAAAGGACTCAACGAGATATGGTGAAACTATCATGTTATTGCTAACACCTGAGCTCTGTGCTTTTATGAATAGACTCTTTAGATGTTTTCATCTAATCAGATTGGTTAGTGCCATCCTTAATAAACATAAATTTTTAGGCTCTGGAGTTTATTTATTGCAACTAAAAAGTTTCTCCCACACCCCCAAACTTAAATCTAACATTGTCCTCAATGTTCTAAAGATAAAATTAAAAGCATGAACAAGGAGAATCTGTTACCATTTGAAGCAAAAGAGTTAAGGAAAGATATTACCGTGACGCATGAGCATGGGTTACCTCCCAAGAAGTGCTAAGTTTAACGTCTTTAGCCAGACATAAGAAAGAATTAATCACTTCATATCATAAAGCAATAACCGAAATAATTGTGGATCATCTGCATCAAAAAGTGTTAACACAGATAAAAGGAAATTGCAACAAACCAAGAATAAACATAGCACACCCTTGCCTAGTTTCCTGTTCAAGACAACTACATCTAGTTGTGGTTCAGTTCAGTGTTCTATAAAGGGGTCTAAATAAAATATTTTCATGGGCTGCACCTCCTCATAAGTAAGATCCGAAATATCGAGGTTCTAAGGTCCGGAAAAATTTAGAAGCACACAATAATAACTCGAATAATTGAGGATCCTCTAAGTCAATCAGATTTGACTTACACAGTTGACCATAATGAGAGTGGTGGTCATTTTTAAGCAAATGTGTCAATTCTATTTTCCTAAAATAATTAGGTTTAGTCTCAGAACTTAATAATTGACACATCTGAAACATATACGTTCCCACAATTGGTTGAAAAATATTTGGTGGGAAAACAAAATCAATCTTGGTATCATAGCCTGGGTAAACTATATCAACCAGAGGATGGGTTTCTAACAACCGAACTTCTTCCTGGACATTATTAGGTTCGGAGAACTAGTATGAAGGCAATACGGCACAATGGTTGAGGCACATATATCAAGTCCCAAGTGAGGGATCTCTACAAGAGCTAAAGGTAAAGTACGGGGAGAATGATAGTCACCCCCAAACTTAGAGTTTTGGGTGTCTCTAGATAGACTAGCTACAATTTCCCTAATTCCTAGATCATCAGAATCTTGAAAATGGTCAATTGCTTCTTGTAGGTCATATTCAGGTGACGCATCCTCATACATGTTTAAAAGCTCTACGAGTTCATCTTCTTCGTCTAATACTGTTGTTTCTAAATCTGTAGACTCTAAAATAAACTCGTTCCTCTAAGCCAATATCGGCTTCGTAATCAAAAGGAAATACTACATCGTCTAAAACGGGAGTATCTCTAGTCAAATCCTCGTCCTTTTGAATAGGTGAATAATTATTAAAATTATTTGGATTTGAAATAGAAATAACATTATCATTATAAAGCTCAATTGGAGTAACAAATTCCTGATTACTATGCCTACATATTTCAGATTCTTCATCAACACTATTCTCATCAATTCTAACCTCGTCATCTTGATTATGCGAATAACTATTCTCATTTTTAAGGCTAAATTGGAAGTCAAGATTATTCCGAGCAATTCTTTTGTCCGTCTCTAAAATAAACCTATTTGTATTCTCGCTATCGACTTGAGAGACTCTTCGAGGGGACGAATAGGACCAGAAGGATCAGCTATCAGTTTGAGAGATTCTTCTAGGGGACGAATAGGAACGGAAGGATCATAATAAGGACTAGTTTTCAACTCTTTAATTAATTCATCCAAAGACGAGGTACTAGTACTATAATATTCCTTATTTTCTTGCTCGTATGACCGGTGCACGTGCGAATAGTAATTGGGCTTACCATGGTATGAACCATAACCTTAAAAAGGTTGGTGCTCCCAACCAGTATGCACACTATGGTCAAAGTAATAGTGTCCATTTTGAAAATCAGTCGGATATTCGTTGTATTGGCTATTGTAATACGATTCGACATTCTTTTGTGCAAATGCAAATGCAAGGTCGACTAAAATGGGTAGGCTCGAGTTACCACAGCAAAATATACCCAAAGGTACGAGGATGAGGTTTGTGGACTTTCAGCTGGTAACTCCCATAAGGCCCAAGGCACGGGTTCAGCTTACTAATCCGCGAGTTTTCCTAAAATCGGTAGTCTGACGATGCAATTGGTGTGTGCACGTGTTATTATTTTTTTTTATTATTATTATTAATAAAATACTAAAAAAAAAAGAAATAAACAAACAATATATACAATAAAGAAAATAAAAGCTTCGGCTTTCTCCTTTTATGGCAAGTCCAACTTTTCACCTTCGTTTCAAGCAAAACCTGCACAACAAAAGCAACAATACCCAAAGTAAAATCAAATCAAATAAAAATAAAAATATATATACAAAACCTAAAAAAAAATGCAAAACCTAAAACCTAAACCTAAATACAAGTCCGCGTCGGCGGCGCCAAAAACTGATGTAGTTTTAATGTGGTAAGTAGAGGGTTTGATTCTCGGACTTGGGAAGTTGTTGATTTTAGACTTAATTAAAGGAAATACGAAAACTAGCAAAAAATCTGTAGAAGAAGGTAACAAGAGTGAGAGTTACTGGGACTCAAGATTTCACTGTTTCTCATATTCACGTGGTTCAGAAATTAATCCTAGGATATTTATGGCTCAAATAATGAAATTTATTGACTCTTAATATTTGCCAAGATAGATTTTTGAAAGCAATGACTGTAAATCTAAAGCATGAGACATCAAATCATTTAAGCTAAGCATGACCCATCAATTGAAATAACAATCACTCAATAAAAATCATAAAACAATTATAAACAGTGCAAAAAGTAAATAAAAATTAATTCAAGTTACCACATAGATGATATCCAAACTTCCTCCTTCGTCCCAGTGATTGGGTTTAGCTCCTCATATTATTCACGTGCTCTAAATAATTATTCATAGCTCAAATAGGTGAAAAACAAGAGAAAACTAATAAAGGAGACAGTTTGCAACGCTGTAGCGGCGTTACAAACAGCTCTTACAACGGGTGTGGAACTGTTACAGAGAAAAGATGACTAGCTGAGAAATATGTGATCTATTATTGCTGAAAAACGATACTTCTGTTGTGTTGTTTAATTAAGACTTCCTCTGCGACTGTCCGTTGCAGTATTATGTTCTTCAGATTAGGGTTCTTCAGAACGACACTTTTGTGGTGTCGTCTGCAACTCTTTTTCTTCTTCTTCACCTGCTACTGCTCCCGTACCTCTCTAACGTTCCTTTCTTCACAACCACGACCCCAAACTCTCGACAGACCTTTCTAGGACTCGTACCAACTATTTATACAGCCAACAGGTCAAGAATACCCACGAAATCTCGTCTTTATCTTCGGCAGAAAGTCTCGGCTCTCTTTTCTCTTCTCTTCGGGATTTGTTTCCTTTTACAACAGAAACTTCTCTGAGTTTGATGGATACGAATCCACAACAGTATATATCTTCTCCACAGACCTTACTTAACTTCCAAAAATAGACCAAATTCCCCGAAACTCCCAAACTTCCCTGTTTAATCGTGGTGAGAAGTAATCTTCTTTTTCTTTCAGTTTTAGACCCTTACCCTGCTTGTTTCAATGGACCAAGGTGGTAGCATATCATTCCCGTGATTAATACCCTGGAATCTCGTTGAAAACCAATTCCAAAACATACGCAGGTTCACTAGCTTTTCCATCCCTTGTTTGACGTGAACCGATTATCCAGCCAAATGTACTCGATCCAAACACATGTACCAGCCCTATTTGGTCACCTTGAGTCCAGCCCAACACAAATCCGAGATTGAATCTCGTGAAAATTCTGCCAAATTCGAACCCTAAATTATGCCGTGAACTGTGAACTTTTCCCGCCAAATTCTATATTTGAATGTTGATGAAGGGATGCCCCCTAACCAGAGTAGGGGTGCGAATAGTCATGCCCTGGGGGTTACCCCTAATCAACTGGGTACCCCTTATCCAAAATGAGAGTCCGAATAGTAATTTTCTCCCACGAGCGCAAATACCACTTTTCGAGCCAATTTTTCCACACATGTTTATTTCTTCAAAAATACCTACAAAGACATAAAATACCAAAATAAGTACAAAAATGGGTACTAAGAATATAGGATATTGAGATCAAAATAGACACATAAATGCGTCTATCACCGGGCATCAACACATCCTTTTCACTTAGTGTTGAGACGTGCAAATTCGTCAGCACTCACCACTGTGTTGCTAGGCATGCTTCATTAACACATCCTTTTCTCTTAGTGTTGAGACGTACGAATTCCTCAACACTCACCACTGTGTTGCCGGGCATCAACACATCCTTTCTCTTAGTGTGGAGACGTGGAAATTCCTCAACACTCACCACTGTGTTGCCGGGCATCAACACGTCCTTTTCTCTTAGTGTTGAGATGTACAAATTCCTCAACACTCACCACTGTGTTGCCGAGAAACAACACATCCTTTTTTTAGTGTTGAGACGTACAAATTCCTCAACACTCATCACCGTGTTGCCGAGTATCAACATATCCTTTTTTCTTAGTGTTGAGACGTACAAATTCCTCAACACTCACCACTGTGTTGCCGGGCATCAAAACATCCTTTTATCTTAGTGTTGAGACGTGCAAATTCCTAAATACTCACCTCTGTGTTGCCGGGCATCAACACATCCTTTTCTGTTAGTGTTGAGACGTGCAAATTCCTAAACACTCACTACTGTGTTGCTAGGCATGCTTCCTCAACACATCCTTTTCTCTTAGTGTTGAGACGTACAAATTCCTCAACACTCACTACTGTGTTGTCGGGCATCAACACATCCTTTTATCTTAGTGTTGAGACGTGGAAATTCCTCAACACTCACCACTGTGTTGCCGGGAATCAACACATCCTCTTCTCTTAGTGTTGAGACGTACAAATTCCTCACCACTCACCACTGTGTTGCCGAGCATCAACATATCCTTTTCTTTTAGTGTTGAGATGTACAAATTCCTCAACACTCACCACCGTGTTGCTTAGGGCATCAACACATCCTTTTCTCTTAGTGTTGAGACGTACAAATTCCTCAACACTCACCCACCGTGTTGCTTAGGGCATCAACACATCCTTTTCTCTTAGTGTTGAGACGTGCAAATTCTTCAACACTCACTCTGTGTTTCGGGCAAACCGCCTCAAGACATTTTCCTCTTAGTGTTGAGACGTTGAAATTCCTCAACACTCACCACTGTGTTGCTAGGAAAACTGCCTCAACACTTCTCTCCTTTTAGTGTTGAGACGTACAAATTCCTCAACACTCGCTACTATGTTATCATGCATACTGCCTCAATACATTATAGTGTTGACGGCTCCACCACCTCAACACTCATCTTTGTATTCAAGGCTCGCTGCACAAATAATACATGGCACCAGTGCTCCGTGGCCAAGACATAAGTGCGCCATCACAAAGATTGCAGACTGCTCGTGCCTCTTTCCAAAGGTCGATCGAATTTTCCTGGTAATCTTCTCATGTCTTGCCCTTTCAATTTTTTATCCCTTTCTGTCACCATCTCATGCTTACCCTGAAACAATGCCACTGGTACGTGCTAAGCAAGGGACTTAATGTTGATGGTGGTTTTAGTTCAGGGTTAAATTTTTAAAACCCTACATTTAATGTGTCGTCACCCTGCAAAGAAACTGAGCAACGTAAAAGTGATGAGTATTCAACCTCTTCACTGGCGCATTTATTGAGAAACATATATCCACCAGAATGGTGTATGTAGCAACAATCCCAGATATTCTGTAAATTTCGGCACCCTGCCTATATTATTCAATTAATATATGTTCTTTGAACGATTTATGTGCTATGTTCCCCGACTGAACCCTTAATGTTGATATGGCATGACAATTTGTGTTCACTCGCAGAAGAGTAGCACGAATTTCCAAGTATGAAGGATAAGGTCCTTGCATAAAGTATTCAATCGGAAAGCATACTGCTCTCTGGCAATGAACTTAAAGAACTCTGTGTCAACACATAGAATTCAATCAATTTTGTGATAATTCACAAGATCCAGATATTACCCTGACTAATTTGCAAAAATTAGGGTTTTGTGCGCTGCACAGTATATTAGACCTTGCCTGTCGAAATTAAGCCTAGGCGAACTAGGTAATTAATCCGCCATGGATTAGTAGGTGCAAAATCCTACCCAAAATCATAAAACAAGGAGTCGCGGAATGGGAGAAGCAACAAAGGGAGGTGTGGCCATGCCATAGGCCAGTCGGCGCCACTTGCAAGTGGCCACACCCATGCTGCTCAACCACCCCCCTTTCCATCGACCAATCAGGTCGCTTTAAACCCGCCACGGCGCGCTGGAAGTGTGGCCACGCCCTTGCTTTACGGCCCCCTTTCCATCGACCAATCAGGTCGCTTTAAACCCGCCACGGCGCGCTGGAAGTGTGAACACGCCCTTGCTTGCCGGCCCCCTTTCCATCGACCAATAAGGTCGCTCTAAATACGCCACACGCATTTTGAATGAGTCCGGTCCCATGTTGCTTGCCGCCCCCCTTCCCATCGACCAATCAGGTCGCTCTAAACTTACCACACTCACATTAGAAGTGTGGCCACACCCATGCTTGGTCGGCCCCCTCTTTTAATTGACCAATCAGGTCGTCCTAAACCTGCCACAGCATCAAAAGAGGCAAGGTTGTGCCAATACGCTAATTGGCATACCAAACCCTAATTTAGGCAAAGTTGCTACGCCAACAAAGCCAAATAACGTTTCCCAGAGCATTGGGATTGTTGTTGCAACAGGGCCAATGTTGCCACGCCACATTTAGGTCTAACACGAATATGCCAAAACAGCTGCCACGGCTACACCACTAGCATGCCGCTATGCCATGGCTACGCCAGATGCCACTATGCCAATGGTGCCACTTTGCTATACAACAAGATATGGCCATAATAAATGGCCATCCTTTCTCATGAGATGCAATCTCGGCCATCCAAATTCGATCGCCACCGAACTGCGGACTTGTGGCAAGTTTTAGGCGACCGCCCGCTTAAATCTCGTGGCCATGGCTACGCCGGGCGCCACTTATACCACCGTTCTCTTGGCATGCACGAGCTATACCGGTCATGCCTCGGTGCCACCGGCATACACCAAAAACGCCCTTTGTGCCATTACTGGCGCCAACAGAAGGTATCCATAATCAACGGCTACCCTTCCTCATGAGATGCAATCTCGGCCATCCAAGTTCTCCACCGAATCGACTGGACTTGTGGCAAGTTTTAAGAAACCAGCCAAGACGTGCCTAATAGCATCACATGCTATTTTCCTGCGGCAAGACTCTTGACTTTGACTTGCCCCACATAGAAACCTGTTACAAGTTTTCCACGAAAACACTCGAGACATCAAACCTGTCATAAACTGGGGGATACTCATTAGGGTATTGGTCTGGCGGTTTACAGAGTGTGGCGTGCAATACGTCCGTTATAAGAAAGTGTCATGAAGTGGGACAACTAGTGGCGGCAAGAAGTAACGGATCCACTTCCTCCATCATGGAAGCATGGGTTTCTGACGGTTATACGTTACTCCACTCTTCCATCACCCAATCGTTCCCACTTCCTACGAGACCATGGTACGTTTAAATATGACTTGTATAAATAGGCTTCACCTATTTCGACCAAAGAACAAGTTTTTGGTCGGCAACATCATAGTATCCAGAAATCACCAAAGAACTGATACCTTTCATTCCAGTTCCACTTTGTGATACAAGTCATAAAACAACCACACCTTCAGAATCAACTATTCTGGTCTCAACACTTTCTTCGCTTCCCTCCCTAAGACCAACCTTTCTCCTTCACTTTGTGATCGAAGCAAGCCTGGAACGACCATTTCTTGGTTTAGGCCAGGATTGTACAGATTGATCTCTCGAATCAAAAGTACTCCCGTGCAGTGTATTTTTTAGGGTTTAGATTCGTTTCTCATCCACACACCCAAAATTACCAAAATCGGCAGAAACAGTTTTCACCCACAAACAATTGGATAATATTATTATTTTAGCAAATATTTCCTGCTCGTTTATACTACATGGATCATGTACTCTCCTCTTCACAAGGAGTGCAACAAGTTGATCCCTTAGGACCACTATTGTTTGCTCTTACTCTCCATCCATTGGTTAAAAAGATTGTTATGCAGTGTGAGCTTGAACTAAAAGCTTGGTACCTGGATGATGGCACCTTGATATGTGATACTATAATGGTTGCCAAGGCTTTGAAGATTATCCAAGATGATGGGGTTGAACGAGGATTACATTTGAACATCGCTAAATTGGAGTTGTTCGGGCCTACCCCGGATCCGAGAGCTTTGGTTGCAGGTGTTTTTCCTTCTAACATTAGTAGGCCGTCTAAGAGGGTGAAATTACTTGGTGGCCCAGTCAGTCTTGATGCTCTATTTTATAAAGAATTGGTTGTGGGTAGAGAGCGCAAGACTATGGATCTTATTGATGCTGTTAAGAAGCTAAAAGACCCTCAATATGGACTGCTCTTGTTTAAGAATTGCACGAGTGTTTGGAGGCTTTACTTCTCACTGAGAACTGACCGGTTGTCAGCCGACACAAATATAATTACACTTTCTTACTACTCAAAATATAAATATAGCAAGGGCAAGAAAGGATCGATCCCACAGAGAGGTCTAGGTTGTCAATATGTTATGGTTCCCTATATAAAACACCGAGGATTTTGTGATTATAATAAACTAAATAGAAGCAAATAAAGCAAAGCAAATTGAGGATAAGAAGATATTGGTCATGGATTTCGTTTTCATTCACAAACATGTTTTCACACAATAACTAGAATTTATATTTTAATCTCAACTTTTATCAAAGGCCCTAGAATACCTTGATCGCAATAATATCCCGCAAATCTCCTCATGTCATCAACAAACACATTAAAAGATTCGAATATGAATTCTACCTAAAGGAATAACCTAACGTGTAAAAGCACTAATCAAGTTTAATTCCCTAGATGCATTAGGTTCCATGAAATCAGGCCAATCAAAGCAATCGAACGTGGAAAGCGCACTAATCCGATTTAACAAAGGTTATGGTTCACATATGATCATAAGAATATATCACTACAAACTATAATCATATTTATGCTACTTGCAATCCGGAATTATCACTTTTGCGTATAATAACCCTAATCTAGCAATAGAGATGAAAGCAACTCAATCGACTCGCGACTCGACTAAATAGCACTCAAATCATATGACAATATTGATGGTGAATCATAAACGATAATATGAGAGAAAACTAATTTATTGCACAAAAACTCATGTTTGGAAATCCAACTTATTCCATAACCAATAATAAAACTCTAGCTCATATTCATGGAGTTCATAACAAGAAGAAAGAGAAGTCTCATGTTTCTAAACCCTAGAACAAAGTATAAGTTCTCCCTCCTCTGCTCGGCTCTCTCGCCTTTATATAGGCTTGCGCCTTATATAGGCTTCAAAAGAAACCAACGTGTGCAACAATTCCTTAACTGATAAGGAAGTAGAGTCGGTTCACAGTTTCAGAACCTTGACCTCTGATTAGATAAAACTCTAGTGGGACCCCCTAATGTACGGGTGTGGCTTCTCGTAATGTTAGCTTAACATCCAATTCTATATTCCTAGTTGCATCAGATCCCCACATTATCATTCCGCGTCGAATATTTATGCTGTTCGGAAATCTTCTCTGTATCTATCCCGAACAACGTTTTCTGAGCTAGTTTCTCGGTCAAGGAACTCCCCCATTCTCAGTTTCGTATCTTCCTCAATCATGAAAACTCATTCTCAGCTAACTGAACCCAACAGTACCGCTTTATCCTTCTCCGTTGATTAAATCTTATCATCAACGCTGGTAACAACACCGGTTCCACTCCCTTATCTTCTATCGATCACCGTCGAGCTCTTCTCTGCCTTCTTATCACTGCCAATGACAGAAACTGCTATTTCATCTCTTCACATCCAACTCATACCAGCACTTTTCTATCAGCAAACGGCAGCTGCCGCTTTCTCAACAGCAACCTCTCATCACCGATCATTAACCCGCAACACCCTTCATCAGCTGCAATCAACGGCAGAACCCAGACTCCACTCGGTTAATCTTCATGCCTCTGCCGAGCTCGACCATCTTCTCTGTTTTGTTTTCACTGTCATCAATCACGACTGCCAAGTTCATATCTTTACCAACAACTGCATACATCTCTGGCAGCAAGTCAGTACTCTCCTGAACTTCTTCTTGTTTCATCACAACAGCTAGCAGTTCGAGCTCCGTCCATCTCCGTATCATCGAGCTGAACTCCATTGTCATTGACTCATTGCCATCAATAGCTTCTTATTGGGACTGCAACACACTTCTCCATGCCCTGCTGTACTTCGTGAACCATAACCAGCCCATTCCATCACCATCATTCCATGTCGTTATCATCCGCCAGCCCATTGATCATCTCCCGTTACCATACCGATAAACCATCACCATAGGGACTTCCCTATCGAGCTCCATCACGAGCAGCTCCAACAATCACCATCGGCAAGTATCCAGCCATAGCTTTCCTGTTTTGTTCTCGAGCGCAACATCAGTAGCAGCAAACGACCATTCCCTGGAAGCAACCATACTCGTCTTCTCCGTTCACAACCAACATCACGGACAACAACAATGGCAGCTACCACTCATTTTCCGTATCTATTTTTCTCCCATTCTAACTCGAGTGCTCATCGTTAATGGTGATCATCACCCGTGAACAAAATCACCATCGACTGCATCAGCTCCATGTCGTCTTCACCGAAATATCCAGCAACCCACAGACAAATATTCATTCGAGCAGCATGGTTCTGAGCTCCATCGTGAATAGCTCCATCATCTCTACCAACAGCTCCCTGAACTTCGAGCCCTTCTTATCTTCACTGCCAACTTCATCGTGACAGAAAGAAAACACCCTTCCCCACCGTTTACCAATTACCGATCATCACTGTCATCAATCACCGTAACAATGGTTCCCGGAAACTGAAATATGAAGATGAAGGTGCCCATAGTAAAATGGTTGGTTCCCTTTAGTATTATTTGAATTTTAACTTCCCCTCAGTAAATGACGTGACTCTCTTGAGCAATTCCTTTGAAGCTTGATTGCCCCTTAACAGAAAGACTACCCCTTAACCTACACTTGGGGTGTCAATAACACTTGCTCTTTTATGCTTCAAGTTCTTATTTTGCTCATAACTTCTTCATACGAACTCGGAATGACTCCATTCTTTCGGCATTGTCTTCATCTTCTCGTCCTCTACATAATGAAAAGTAGAAATCTTGTATTTGAACGAGTTCCAATTGGTCTTTTTGCTCCAAATGACTCCATTGCACCTAATAAACTCAAAAGCACACATAAGATACATAATTCACACGAAAATTCGCAAAGAAAGCATAAATACTAGATATTAAATTAGGTGTTTTAGACACCTATGAAGAACCACTAAACCTGAGTTTATGCTTGAGGCTCAAGATTTATTTGATACTCGCCTGTTTCAATTTCTTAGGCACATTATTACTGGTGATGGGCCTGGCTACAGACTTCTTCAGCAGAGATTATCTACCTTGCCTTTCAAGCATGGAGGTTTGGGTGTGTATACAATACTAAGCATTTTTGTTTCCTTGCTTCTTGTTTACAGACCCTACATCTGCAGTCCACTATTCTCAGATGCTCAGGTATCGATGGTAGTAGCATCTCTCGTCTACAAGCTTTGGAATCCTTTAACTCTCTGTGTGGGATTGTTTCTCCCATTTGCATTAGTAATTCTGCCACTCATTCCATGAACTCTTTGGCAACTATTTACTTTGATGTTATAATGAAGAACCTATACACCAATTATGTTTTGTCTGAACGAGATTTTGTGCTTTGGCAATGTAATCAAACAAAACATGCTTGGGATTTCTTAATGGCGATTCCAATTGTGGGGCTCAATCAACTTATTGGAGCTAGGAAATTCAGTGCAGTTCTCCGATACAGATTAGGTATCCCCCCTGTTTGAGGTGGATGGTGCTTGCCCCTTTTTCAATAAAGATATGGATGTATTCGGTGATCATGCTCTGCACTGTGCCAATGAGGTTGGGCTTAAATTTAGACATGATTTGGTGCGTGACATTATTGCGGACATGTATTTTCGAGCAGGTGTGTCATCTAGGAAGGAGTTTGATTTGGGTTTTCTTGCGAATAATGGTATAGCTCTTCGACCAGCTGATATATTTGTATAGAATTGGGACAATGGACGTGATGTATGCTTGGATGTAACAGGTGTTTTACCTTTTACTAGTGGTGGGATTCGGTCCTTTGTTTCAGGTATGGCCATTAAGAATGTTGTTACTCGCAAGAATGCTAAATACTTGGAGAAGTGTACGTCTCAAGGTTATGGTTTTGGGACGCTTTCCTTTACCACCTTAGGGGAGTTGGGGGACGATACTATAGACTTTTTGAAGCGCTTGCACAATTATATTGCTAGCCATGATGCTAATGTTCGGGTTGGAGAATTTCTTTTGCATAGGTTAGGTTTAGCTATCCAAAAAGGTGTTGGAGCTCAGCTTGTTGCTAGGCTTCCAACTAATTTCTTACCGGATGATAATCCCTCTAAGTTGTAATCGTCTTTTATTTTATTTTAGCAATCATTGTAAGAAAATAAAACAAACTTATATTGTTTTTATTATGGAATCCACTATTAAAAGGTTATGTAAGAATAAGTAGAAGTTTTATTAGGAATTTTATAACTATCCATAAATGTTTCTATTTACAAAAGGAATGACGATTAATACAAAGATATTGAATAGACTTTTTCCTTATATATGGTGATAATATTTAAGATTTTGAATTAAGTTTATATTAAAAATGATTTTATGATTATAATAAATAAAGTGTATATTTTATAGTTTTAAGGGAAAAATATGTCAATAAACAGTGCAGACAGATAAAAAAAGACAGACCAAAGTGGAAATTAGGACAGATAAAAAAAACAGAGGGAGTATAACATATCTAAAAATCCGTGCCTTGGAATTTTATAAATTTTATCTCGTTGGAAAGGTTATAAAAAAATCTACGCAGTGAGTACAAACAACAATATCAAATTTATAGTTTTTACGAAAAATTCGGAGGTGTTTATCATTTTAGGCACAATCTTAGAAAATTAAATATACATTCGTTATGCAAACCACCAATAAGGATATATAATACTTTATGTAGCTATATCCGTTGCAACTAATAAAACGTATGTACATGCTTCAATAAGAAAAAAAACGTATGTACTCCATCTGTTTCAAGAAAAGTGATACTTTCCCTTTAGGCACAATTTTCGAAAATTGAATGCATAGCCATTATGCAAACCACCATAAAGGATGCATAACACATCATGCATGCATATTTTGGTTTATCGATCGACTAAATTTTCGTTTCTGGAAAAGTGATACTTTCACATTCTGTTTCAGGAAAAGTGATACTTTCATTCCCTTTCAGGGAAAGTGACACTTTCGTTCCGTTTCAGAAACGGAGCGAAAGTATCACTTTTTTCTGAAACCAGACGAAATTTTCATTTTTTTTAAAAGAAGCGAAAGTGTCACTTTTTCTGAAACAAGGTGAAAGTATCACTTTTTCTGAAACAGGACGAAAGTAGTCGCTGACAAACCCCATCTTCAGATTCTTCTTCGGTCAGCCCTCCCACCGTGACAACGGTTGTACTAGTTTACATTACATTTAGAATTTACATATGCTATATGGTCGTTGATTTCTTATACAACAAATTTAGAAACTAGACGTGCAAGATGTTTTGTTAAATAAAGGATGAATTTTATAGACGGAAATGGTCTTTGATTCAAGATCGGCTTGACATCATCCATACCAACTGGCAACACAATTCTAATTCAACTGTTGAGCACCACCACTTTTGCCACGGACGCCTGCAAGCTAAAACCTTGACCCAATAAATACATGATCTATTCTCTCATTGATTTATAGATCTTAATTTCATAGGGTTAGTGGGTTACTTTACCATCCAATTCAGAGCTTAATCATGGCTATGGCACGAGCCATATTCGTTCTTATAATGTCCTTTGCTCTCATTGCAATGTGCGCTGCACAATACGAAAGTACTACTGACAGTACGGGATCAAAAGGCACTGAGAAGGGATCAGGAGGTGCAATTGTTCATGTCAGTATCATCACAGCTATGGTTGCATTACTTGGTGGAGGTGCATTGATCTTTGTTTGATCAACATATTACAAGTTTGTATATGTTCATCATTTTGAGTCATCTTCATGTAAGTCTGCTTTGAGTTGAATGAATAAAATTGTTTCCGTTAGCTGCTTTTGTATCTGTTTATTGCGACTCTAAATTGTCAGGCCTCTTTATTACTTTTCATTTGAGAAAAATGGTTTGCAGAATATTTGGGAAACATTTTAGCTTTATGAGTTTTTTTTTAATCCGTATTTAACATTATGAGTTAGATTAAGACTGTAAAAGTTTCAAGCCTCGGAGAAAGTGAAAGATTCTATAAAGGAGAAAATGAACGATTAAAGGATCCGTAAAAATAGCATCTCTAAGATCAAGGCTGCTAATGGGGTACCATTTTACTTGGGGTGTACCAACCCAAAAACAATTGTTCTATATATATATACCCTCAAACAAAATAATACCTCCATTAGCAGCCTTGATATAAGATTATCAGCTTCTGGAATTCAATTATTCTTGTAAAAAAATATTGTGGGAATGTTATATATGCCTCCATATTGGTGGGCCTCGCACAAATACCCCTAAGGGGTGAAAAATAAGTCCAAAACAAAATATACATTTTATTGAATTCCTATTTTAACCTTTCATATCTTTCACTTCTTCCTCTTCATTTATTCGGTCAAATCCCATCAGAAAATCCCATCAGAATAGTATAACCACCACGAATCTCCTCTCTGCGCCAAATCCACCACTACTATCTCCATCGCCACCATCACTTTCTTCCAAATCTCGCCACCGTCACTACCAGCACAACCGCAACATTCGTTACTGAACTATTCATCACCGCCGCAGCCAGATCGAGGAAAAATAGATCTAAAGTATCTTTTTTCTTTTTTTTGGGTTCGTATTTTTGTGCTGTAAATCGAAATTCAAGCTTCGTCGATTGTAAATTTGGTGATGGAGATTTAAGGGGATTTAGGTGATTATCTTTCTTTTGTTGTTGAAGTGTATGCTGATAATGATGGTTTTCTAATTAGCTAGTTGTTGTTATTCTTGTTGATGGCATTGAGGGTTGGGTGATGCAATTGGTAAGGGAGATAATGGCGGTTCTGGTTGTTTAGGTGGTTGTGATGATTTGGTGTGATTTTAGTCGCTCTATCCCTCTCTCTCAAAAAAACTGAAGTTATGAATCTAGGTTTTTGTAAATTCATTTTCTAAGCTTCAAATTAATGGTTGATTTTGAATCTTTTTTAGATGTATGTTTAATTACGGGTTCTGATATACTTGATAATGATTATGTTGTAAATTCCAGTATGGTTTTATTATCATTTTTTTTTTAATTTGACATACTGCTTTAATTTGTTTGTTTCGGGAATTGTTTTTCAAAGATTGAAATTAAAATATAAATTGACAATTAGAGATTTAGAATTGAGCTTTTTGTTGATTAATCTGATTTTAATTTGAATTGAATTCAGATTTAAAAATTAGGATTCAAGTATTTGATATATTGATGAACTCTTTGGGAGAAATGTTGTGTTGCTGGAGCTTTCATTGGAAACCTTGCTGCGAACAACGTATGGATTGATAGAAAAAACTTTGTAAAGTGGTATTGAAAGTGTTAATGGTAGGTGAGTTGAGAGTGAAGATTCCCTTCATTTTTGCATGGACGTGAGGATGCAAGTGGGTAGATATTCCCTTCATGTTAGTGGGTATCACTGGAATTATTCTAGTGAGTTAGGACATGGCACTCAATGTCTAGCAAATTTTTTAACTTTAACTTTTGACTTTGCAAACTGAATATGAATAGAAGTTGTAACCTATTTTAACTTTTCATGTTGAGTAGGTACTCGACCTTTTCTAATTGATAAACTATTTGTTAAATACTTGCAGTTTAAATCCTAGTCTTGCGTACAGAAGATTACGCCACATTGCTTTCAGGTAGATAAATTCTTTCTTCTTAGAATGATTAAGCTGTTGTGTGTTTTACTGAAGTAAAACGCTCTACCTTTTTTCCTGGGGAACTATAATTCACATACAGTACTTCTATGGTTTTGTTTCGCTACTTCCACAGACTGCTGCTTGTGCTGTAAGTATTTCTTAATTCTTCTTTCTTGAGAAGCTTATTCATGTACCCTTTCTGTTGCTCATTAAGTTTTGCTAGTTTCCTCCAAATTGGAGACAACTTGAAAAAGTTTCCTTCACATTTGGAGACAACTTGGACTAGTTGCCTTAGGATTTGAAGGCTAGTTGGACTAGTTGACTCCATTTGTTTTAGCCACTTCTTCCTGTACAATATTTTGTTGGAAACAATTTGGGCTAGTTGGCTACATTTATTTTATCGATTTGTTCATGTGTACTTTTTTATTGGAGACAACTTGGGATAGTCGCCTCCATATTTGGAGACAACTTGGGCTAGTTGCCTCCATATCTGGAGACAACTTTGGATAGTTGCTTTATGCATGTAAAATTTTCTTTCACATCTTATAGTAGTTGCGACGAATCAATGGTGCAATGGTAGCATGGCTGACTCCTTGTCAGAAGATGTGTGTTCGACTCACGCCAGGTTCACTCATTTGTATATGTTTTTTTTCTTTTGGGAGACAACGCTCGTGCTAGCTACCTTCATATCTAGAGACAACTTGAACAAGTTGCCTTCAGATTTGGAAACAACTTGAACTAGTTGCCTCCAGATTTGGAGACAATTTGGCTAGCTACTTTGATTATACTTCTTGATTATGTCACTACCAAAGTTTAACTAGAGTCAATAGTGTTCTTGAATCGAATTCATTCTGTTTTTGATCTCGAGTTGTATAGACGACAAGTTGCCTCCAGTTTTGTGGATTTTTCTTTTTCTTTATATTTCTGCTCCAGGTTCTAATTTTTGCAGGTTTGCTTGTCAAGAGGTTTTTAAGAACTTTTTCTAGTTGGATATGGATGTGCTAATTGATCTCATATTTCGGAAACAACTTATGCTAGTTGATCTTAGTTTGGAGTAACTTGTAAAAGTTGCTTCTGAGATGAGATATTACAGGTTTCTGGGTTCTAAATTACTGGGGGAGACATCCATTGACTGCTCGTGTACTAAAATTCTGAAGGCAGATGTAGACTTCAAACTTCTGGAGGACCATGTTCCTATGCAACTTTGTTTATGTTCTTGTTTTTCAGTTGTCACTAACAACACCTGCCAAGCTAAAGCTATAGGACTGCATTGAGATGCATTGCTTAGTAGGTAGAAACCAAAAGCTAAGAGTACAGAACAAGTCGGGCTCAATGCCTGCAGTTGCTCCAAATCCAGCTGCAACGCCCATTACCAGAGCATCTGCACATCATTTCTCCAGCAGCAACTCAAACATTTTAGCTCCAACTTCTCTTCATTATTGCAAGCAACACCTTAGACCCGTTCACATCTCAAGCCATCTAACCTGCAACATCAACTTCATCTCAGATCCAACTGCAAACAACACACGACAGCACCCTTACAATTTCACCTTTATAACCCTAGCACACACACCCAGTTCAGCTCCACCAGAAGGAACCACAACATCACCTGCAGTTCTTGCTTCTCAATCTTGACACCAATTTCCAACTGCAATTACTGTCCGTAGCACCACCTACATCTCATTCATCACAGATTCATCATTGTATTCTCAGTACCACCTTATATTTGTATCAATTCTTGCTCTAGCTCCACCTAAACTGCAGCTGCACCTACAACAGCACCAGGATATCACCACTGCTTAAACCAAATTCAATTGCTTCAATCATAATAACCTCAATTCTTAACTCCGATTCTTTGCCTTAAACCAACCATCATCTTCAGTTGTACCTTCTTACCTTCAGTACCATCTGCCAGATCCATCGATCCACGATGATCGGCTCCAATCAGTATCTGCAGAGCTTACACAACAAAACCAACTGCAACTTGACATCACCAACCAGACCACCGTCTCAGTTTTTGCTTCTAACCTCAACACAACCCTTCACCACCCTACAACCCATGTACTATCAGTTATGTTCCAGTTCTAAATAATTTGTTATCTGTTGTCTTATGAATTGGATTTTCCTTTTTGTTATGTTGTTTTTTTGTATGCAAGACTGTCTGCTACAGGTTCTACTTTCTTTCCCTTTTTACGTGGAAATTGTGCTGGTTTGGACTATATTTGGAGATAACTTGTTCTAGTTGCTCCAAGATTTCGAGCCAACTTGTGCAAGTTGCTTCCATGTTTGCAACCAATTTGAAGCAAGTTGCTTTCAGTTTCAAAGCCAACATGAACAAGTTGCCTCTAGGAAAAAAAATCGTGAAGGTCAGATTGTATTCTTTGTTATGTATACCTGCAAACATGGAACCATCTTGTATAATGTTTACATCTTAAAAGTTTATTGAACAATAATAAGCTAAAAATATATAAGAGTACAGATTTATCTGTTTATATCTAAATTATTGCCCCATGTGAAGAATGCTCTGAAAATTTTAGAACCATCTTATATGATGTTCATTCTGAAGCTTCTATTCATCAGTTGAATCCATGAAATTGAACGCCATCTTGACCCTTTTCTTGTTTATTTTAGCAGCCACTTCTTGTTCGATCACTTCCATTAGACGGTTACATCTCTTATGTTCCCTTCTTAAATGTTATGTATACTCCGAGTAAGTATATGTACTCTCTATGCACTTGGTAATTCTCTTTTACTAGCAACCTTGCTTCCCTCTACTGCAGATTCATCTCCTTTGGCTATCGCAAATTTCATGAACATCTGCATCATTACATCAATTTTGCCAAAAAAAAATAAATAATCAAAACATACTACAATTAGTCAAGCTTAAGTTAGTTTACCAAAGAATCTGGAGAAAATTGGAAACAAGTTTCTTAAAACAGTGGAGACAACTTGAGAAAGTTTCTTCCAAAATAAGATACCACAGGTTCCTGTGTTCTGGATTTTGGGAACAACTTGAAACAGGTTGCTTCCAACTTTGACACAACTTGAACAAGTTGCTTCCAAAATGAGATGCCAAAGATTCCTATGTGCTGGATTTTTGGAAAAACTTGAAACAAGTTTCTTCCAATTGGAGACAACTTGAACAAGTTGCTTCCAAAACGAGATATCACAGGTTCTTGTGTTCTGGCATAGAAGAAGTACAATCACAGGAATATCACGCCAACCAAATAAAAATTAAAACAACAAGCAAAAAGAGAAAAAATGACAAACTAAAACAATGCTTTTAATTATGCACTTCAAAATTAGCACACAACAAAATGTAATATAGAAAATTTCTAGAAACTACAACAATAACACTGAATAAGATGCCATAATATTCATAATTTAGAGTTGTAACCTACAACAACATCAACAATGGAATACATACATAATGTGGAACTCATTGCCATCCACATCATTTTAAGAAAGCACAAAGAGATTCAGCAAATACTTATCAAAGCAAGTTATGGAGCCAACTTCCAAACCTAATTACTGATGTTATCTCAATGATGTTGCAGTAAGAAAGGTTGTCGTTCACTCGGACTTTGTTGTATTGATTTTAAGTTTTAATAAAAGAAAATACTAAAAATAAAGAAAATATATATATACAAAATATTGTCACAGGATGAAGAGAGTTACTGGGAATAGGATTTCGTCGAATTCATAACATATGGTTCAATTTATTTATTCTCAATAATTAAAGCTCAATAAATAAAATTAACATGGACTCTGATTTTGCCAAGGTAGATTCTCAAAAGATTGGTTGTAAATCCTAAGCATGATGAATCAAAACATTTAAGCTAAGCATACCTCATCAAATTAAATGACAACCAATTAATTCAAATCATATTTCAATTAAAATTAATGCAAAAGTCTTAAAAAGAATTAAATAATTTTACCCATGTTTGAAATTCGCCTTCCTCCGTCGTCCCAGTGTTGGGGTTTAGCTCATCATGTTGGAAACACGCTTAAAGTATGATTTCATTGCTCAAAAATGGTTCACAAATGATGAAATGGGAGAAAAACAATAAAAACCGGGTTTGTAACACTTATATTTGTTACAAACCAGCTGTTACAGAGAACGATAATGATGAACTGTTGTTGTTGCTATAACTCTGCGACCCACGCTTGACAGTCGTTTACACTGTAGCATGAACGACTGTCTTATGTGCGTCTTATGTTATTCGTGTTCTTCAGCAGCAGCAGAAATGGCAGTTCTCTGCACTTGATTTTTTTCTGCTCTGTGATGCTCTAAACTCGCCCAAACTCTCCATCCCCCCACTATGACTCACAAAGACCTTATTTATACATCATAGCACCTCAAATCATCAAAATCTTTTCGTAATCAATGCATTATTCTCCTCGGAAGACACGGAAAATAATTTCCCTTTTTATCACTTGCACTCTTCTGCTGATGCCGAATTTCTCCCAAAAAGTTTCTTACGCGTCTCTGATGAAGTCAAGTGCGCTGTATACTCACGAAATCATTCCAAAGATAACTAAAAATCCGAGAATATCTACCACGTTGCGTACCCTGTTTTCTTCAATCCGACGATTCAGCCAATACTAGTCAATCCAAAAGCCCATACCAACCCTGTTTGGGCCTAACAAGATCATCCAAGTCGAAAAAATTGATTGAGTCTCACTGCAATTGCTCCAAAATCAAAACAGAGAATGTCGCAGGTGAAAGATCAGTTTCCCGCCAAAATTCATTTTCAAACGATGAAGATGAGGTTGCCCCTTATCCAGCTGCTTGGGTGCGAATATCTTGTGGGTGCCCCTTACTAATTGAGGTGCCCCTTAACCAAAGTGAGAGTCCGCATAGCAAATGTCCTCCGGGGGTGCTCCGCATAATTTTTCGAGCCGATTTTTACAAAAATGTTTATTTCCCAAAAACCTACAAACACACAAAAAAAACATAATTAGTACAATATCGAGCACTAACAATACAGAACATTGACAACAAAATAGACACAAAAATGTGTCTATCAAATACCCCCAAACTTATTATTTGCTAGTCCTCGAGCAAATTTATTCTAGAAAATAAAAATCATTTGAACCCCTAGGTGGCCCTAGTGGCGGAGTTTTGTCTCTGGAGGATTTACCAGAGGTGTACCCACAAAACCTTTACTCCAGACCCTAGCTATCTACGCAGAACCTTGGAAGGCACTAAAGAATCTCCTTGGTTGGCATACAAACATTGACTATAGGAGGAAGTACCCTGATGCGAAATTCCAATTGATGTACACGAGTTTGCACTCAAGCATAAAATTGCACTCAAGCATACTAAAATTCATATAAAGCGACAAAGCTCTACTCAGATAGTTTCTGGACATCATAAACCGGAGTCAACCAATCACATGGATAGATTAAGAAGATGGATGTAGAGAAAAACGTAGATGATGTTGACTAAGGTGAACCTATCCTAATGGACTGAGATACTGGTGTGTACTAATATCAACACACTGGCATATACAAGGGAACCAGTGGTCGATAATCCTAACACTAGATCAACTCAGCTGGCATATACAAGGGTACCAGTGGTCGAATTTATTGTATTTATTTCGGTTGGTCTGATGGTCCGGTCTTTTTTTTTTTTTTTTTTTGTCTCTCAGCCATTCTATTTCACCCTAGCAATGGTAAAAAGAAAAAAAAAAGAAGTGATCAGGATTCTTTCGATGTTTCCATCACGAGGATATGGTGAAACTACCATGTTTTCTTTTCTAACATCCGAGCTCTCGTGCTTTTATGAATAGACTCTTCTAGATGTTTCCATCTAATCAGATTGGTTCCTCAACTCCTACAACCAAGATGTTCCCATCCACTTAGATTAGTTAGTGACAACCTTAATAATCATAAATTTCTAGTCTCTGGAGTTTATTTATTGCAACTAAAAAGTTTCTCTCATACCCCCAAACTTAAATCTAACATTGTCCTCAATGTTCTAAAGATGAAATTAAAAGCATGAACAATGAGAAAATGTTACCACTTGAAGAAAAGAGTTAAGGAAAAATATTACCGTGTTGCAAGAGCATGGGTTACCTCCCAAGAAGTGCTAAGTTTAAAGTCTTGACCAGGACATTGGAAAGGATTAGTCACCTCGAAGAATCATATAGCAACAAATTAGGAATAATCGGGTTATCCGGATCAAAAACTGCTAACCACAAGAAGAGGAGACGCAAAGACTGAGAAGATATCCAACACACCCTTATCTATTTTTTTGTTTAAGACAACTACATCTAGTTGTGGTTCGGGTTCGGTGCTCTATAAAAGGGTCTAGATAAAAAGTTTTCATCTACTGGATTTCCTCAAAGGAAGGATCCGAAGATCAGGTTCTAGAGTCTAGAAATACTCAACTAAGAACTTAGAAGCACATAAAAATAACCTGAATAACTGGGGATCCTCTAAGTCAATCAGATTTGACTCACACGGTTGACGATAGTGGTGGTCATTCTTAAGCAAATGTGTCGACCCTAATCTCCTAAAGTAATTAGGTTTAGTCTCAAAACTTAATAATTGACACATCTGAAACTTATACGTTCCCACAATTGGAAGGAAGGTTTTTGGTGGGAAAACAAAGTCAATCGTGGTATCATAGCCTGGGTTAACCACATCAACCAGAGGATGGGTTTCTAACAACTGAACTTCTTTATGGACATCACTAGGCTCGGGAAAACGTGTATGAAGACAATCTTTTAAAATGGTTGAGACACATATATCAAGTCCCAAGTGAGGGATCTCTGTAAGAGCTAAAGGTAAGGCACAAGGAGAATGATAGTCACCCCCAAACTTAGAGTTTTGGGTGTCTCTATATAGACTAGCTACAATTTCCCTAATTTCTAGATCATCAGAATCCTGAAAATGGTGAATTGCTTCTTCTAGGTTGTACTCAGGTGATGCATCCTCACTCAAATTTAAAAGCTCTATGAGTTCATCTTCTTTGTCTAAGACTAATGTTTCTAAATCGTTAGACTCTAAAATAATATTCTCATAATAAACTCGTTCCTCAAAAGTATCATCGGCTTCGTAAAAAGGAAATTCTACATCGTCTAAAATAGTATCTCTAGTCAAATCCTCGTCCTTTTCAATACGTGAATAATTATTAAAATTATTTGGATTTGAACTAGAAATAATATTATCATTATAAAGCTCAATAGGAGTAACAAATTCCTGATTACTATGCCTACATATTTCAGATTCTTCATTAACACTATCCTCATAATTATAATAATATGAAAATGGTTGAACCTCATCTGAAATAGTATCTCCAATTCTATCCTCGTCATCTTGATTAGGTGAATAGTAACTATCCTCATTTTCAAGGGTGAAACTGGGAACACTGTGTTGGAAATTCAGATTATTTCGAACAATTCTTTCATTCGTCTCAGCTATCCGCTTGAGGGTATCTTTTAAAGAAGGTTCATTCATTATTGTAGTTCTTTCGTCCATAACTATACCATTCATCTCAGCTAACTTACGTGTTGACTCGCCTAACTTCCTGAGGGACTCTTCTAAAGGAGAAATAGGAACAGAGGGATCATAAAAAGGACTACTTTTCAATAATTTAATTGTATCCTCTAGAGATGGAGAACTAGTACTATAATCTTCTTGCTCGAATGACCGATGCTCATGTAGATAGTAATTGGGCTCACCATGGTATGACCCATAACCGTCAAAAGATTGGCGTTCCCAACCACTATTCACACTATGGTCATAAAAAGAGTAATGTCCATATTGTTCAGTTGGATAATCATTGTATTGGCTGTTATAATACCAGTTTGACATCCTAACTGCAAGGGAATTCTACACAAACACAAACAAGGCTGACTCGACCACAATAAACCTACTGATTTTTAGCAAACAAAAAGCATGATGGCTCCACTTAGATTGTTTCTAGACCAGCTTCTAATCCTTCGAAAGTGAATTCGTTACAATCTGAGCAAACCCCTCTGGAATCAATCCGAGTTTAAGTAAGTTGAATAGAGGCGAGGGAAGCTGCGTGGAGATTTGATACCCAAGGCCTCACCGCATTACAAGGCGGCGCAGTCACGCATTCAACTTACGAAACCATCATGAACTTCAAGTATGCTTAAAGAGTAACCAATATTTTTCGAATGACTTTCCTATTAAGCTCGTTACCCTATCGGTCTCGTTCTAGTCGCATATTTTAAGCTTAGGTTCGCGTTTGGTATCGTTTTCCTAAGGCGGGCAAGAAGAGAACGATGATGAAATCCGAACCCTTATCTTGTATGGCCAGTCCTTGCCCTTTACTAGGAAATTAAAGCAACCGTATTCAAGACCTGAACATATATGCATACAAAATCATCCAGTAAACCCGCTGACAGGGGATTCGAGGGTGTTTATAATTCTTACCTCCCGTTCCAGACGGGGGATGAACCGTTGAGGTCGACTCGGGCCACGACTCCTATGTCGTGTACAAACCCGAGGGGCCGAGACAGTATCATAACTGTCGTCCTTCCCTGCAGTAGTTTTATTTAAATTAACCCTTCCTTGGGGTTTTAAAAATAATGTCCAAAGAAAGTCCCAAGAAAATAAAGTCCAAAAAGAATGTCCAAAAATAAAAGATTACAAAAATATAGCCCTAATTATAGTTTCAAAAAAAAAAATAATAATAAAGAAAATAAAAAATATCTAATAAAAAATAAATTAACTATATACAAAAATATTCTTCTTTACTCCTTTGGATTTCTTTTTTTTTCTTTCCTTCTTTGGCTTCGCTTTACTTTTCAACACTTCTTCTCTTTTTCTTTAGCGCAACTCTAAGTCTGAAAGCAAACAGAAATACCAAAACGCATAAAAAAGAACAAAAATAATAAAAATAAAAATAAAACCTAAAAACAAATCTACACACAAGTCCGCGTCGGCGGCACCAAAAATTGATGTTATCTCAATGATGTTGTAGTAAGAAAAGTTGTCGTTCACTCATACTTTGTTGGATTGATTTTAAGTTTTAATAAAAGAAAATACTAAAAATAAAGAAAATATATATATCCAAAATATTGTCACAAGATGAAGAGAGTTACTTGGACTAGGATTTCGTCGAATTCATAACATAGCTGGGGACTCCTAACCGTCACTCGTTTGAAGGTAGATTCTCAACTGGGTTCAATTTATTTATTCTCAATAATTAAAGCTCAATAAATAAAATTAACATGGACTCTGATTTTTCCAAGGTAGATTCTCAAAAGATTGGTTGTAAATCCTAAGCATGATGTATCAAAACATTTAAGCTAAGCATACCTCATCAAATTAAATGACAACCAATTAATTCAAATCATATTTCAATTAAAATTAATGCAAAAGTCTTAAAAAGAATTAAATAATTTTACCCATGTTTGAAATTCGCCTTCCTCCGTCGTCCCAGTGTTGGGGTTTAGCTCATCATGTTGGAAACACGCTTAAAGTATGATTTCATTGCTCAAAAATGGTTCACAAATGATGAAATGGGAGAAAAACAATAAAAACCGGGTTTGTAACACTTATATTTGTTACAAACCAGCTGTTACAGAGAACGATAATGATGAATTGTTGTTGTTGCTATAACTCTGCGACCCACGCTTGGCAGTCGTTTACACTGTAGCATGAACGACTGTCTTATGTGCGTCTTATGTTATTCGTGTTCTTGAGCAGCAGCAGAAATGGCAGTTCTCTGCACTTGACTTTTTTCTACTCTGTGATGCTCTAAACTCACCCAAACTCTCCATCCCCCACTATGACTCACAAGGACCTTATTTATACATCATAGCACCTCGAATCAACAAAATCTTTTCGTAATCAATGCATTATTCTCCTCGGCAGACACGGAAAATAATTTCCCTTTTTATCACTTGCACGCTTCTGCTGATGCCGAATTTCTCCCAAAAAGTTTCTTACGCGTCTCTGATGAAGTCAAGCGCGCTGTATACTCACGAAATCATTCCAAAGATAACTAAAAATCCGAGAATATCTTCCACGTTGCGTACCCTGTTTTCTTCAATCCGACGATTCAGCCAATACTAGTCAATCCAAAAGCCCATACCAACCCTGTTTGGGCCTAACAAGATCATCCAAGTCGAAAAAGTGATTGAGTCTCACCGCAATTGCTCCAAAATCAAACAGAGAATGTCGCAGGGTGAAAGATCAGTTTCCTGCCAAAATTTATTTTCAAACAATGAAGATGAGGTTTCCCCTTATCCAGCTGCTTGGGTGCGAATATCTTGTGGGTGCCCCTAAGTAATTGAGGTGCCCCTTAACCAAAGTGAGAGTCCGCATAGCAAATGTCCTCCGGGGGTGCTCCGCATAATTTTTCGAGCCGATTTTTCCAAAAATGTTTATTTCCCAAAAATACCTACAAACACACACAAAAAAAAAAAAAACATAATTAGTACAATATCGAGCACTAACAATACAGACATTGAGAACAAAATAGACACAAAAATGTGTCTATCAATTACCAGTAATGGATAAATACATAATGTTGAATGTTTAAAATATCAATGATTACCAGTTCAACCTAATTACACAGACTCAATTACTAACTAAAATTTGAACATGAAATTTCAAACTATAATACTAATTTAGACACCAAATCACTAATAATCATTCAATATTTTCACAAACAAAAGACAAACATCTTCATCATTTCTTCACATATCAAAACAAACAAAAATTGTATTTTACCTTTATTAGTTTGCACCTTTTCTTAACTCCAACAACACCTGTAAAATGTTGAACAGTACCAATTGTGTGGTTTGATTCGATTGTACGCAACATTAATTGAAACCGAATCAGTGTGAAATTTAACAAATATTAGTAAATGAACAAAATCGAGTATATATATCACCAAAATCACTTTCAAACCCTAACCGCCTAAAAAAAAAATCATATAGATCTGTAACATATTCATCGATATTGAAACAAAAAAACAACATCGATGAATAGATTTGTATCAGATGAAGAAGAATTGAAGCAAATAAACCAAAATCGAACAAAAATATCAATTACATACATATCAACATCATAATCAAAATTAATATTAAAATAAACAAATTCAACACTTTGAATCATTGCTTACCTTTAGATACGAAGATTACAGTTAAACATCAAAGTGATTTCGATCACAAACCCTAATTTTTGTTGTTTTTTTCACAGATTTTGATTTTCTAAATCTTGTAATATTAAAATGAAGTTAAATTAGTAGAGAAGAAATTGGTTTAGGTTTGTTTTTTGAAACTTTTGATCTGTTTTACTCAGTTTCAGCAGTTTCGACGGAGAGAGAGAGAGAGAAATAACAGAAGAGAGATGAAATGAATTTCGCTGAATGAGTCTTTTTGGTAATGCTCATCTCTATTTAACTAGGGATATTTTGGTAAAGTACTAATCCGGGTTTTGGGCTTCTAAAAGCTTAGGGGTATTTATTACACAAAATTGGTTAAATAGACCAAAATCAAAATTTCCTGGGTGAAAAGGATAGTCAGATTTATATACTATTTAAATGGACAAAAATTTAAAAATAGGCAGGATGTAACCAGTTTCATCTTGTCCATTTTCAAATATTTTTTCTTATTTTTATTTTACATGGGACGCATCCAGTTTCATCCTTGCTATTTTTTAAGTTTAAGCCAGGATGAATCCAGTTTCATCCTTGCTATTTTTTTTTGTCCATTTCACCCATAAAATTTTTTACTCGTTCATTTGAACCGTGTTTTAATTTTTTTTGGAAATAACCCATTTTCCGTATTTATTAAGTTGTAAAGGGTATTTTTTAATAGGCGTCATACTAGGGGCATATAGATAATGTTGTTAGGAAAAGAAACATATTGCATTAAATAGAATTTACAGCATTTTGCAGGAAGTGTGGACAATTATGCTCATACCACTTCCTGCAAAATGTCCACCTCTCTGCTACACGGCTTTACTTCTTTCACTAAAATATTAAACACCACCGCCTCAAGCCGTAGTCACATCTATCTAAACACCAAAAAAAAAAAAAAAAAAAAAAATTAACTTATCACATGATGTTATTTTTATAAGAAGGATTAGTAATTTATTATTTCTTTTATAAATCGGGGATTAGAAATGTGTTCTTTCTTTTGATGAAGGCTTGTTTGATATGTATCTCCTTTTCATGTTGGATGGTCGATTTGATCACACACACTGTTGCTAAGAATATGGCTACAGGAGATGAATTTAGAGATTCATTTTTAAGAGCCTCAAAATGCTTTTAGTGCCCTTTTTTTAATACGAATGTACATTTGAAATATTTTAACAGGGTACATGTGTAATACAATTAATTCGTAGTATCATTTACTATTATGCCCTCGGTGATTTGCCCAATGGTAGGTATGATATGTAAAAGCAGGGGCAAAATAGTTTAGAAAATTTGGGGCTTCAACTAAGGGTAGTTGACTTTATATAATATAATAAAATATAATAGATAAATTGTAAATTATTTGCATAAATTGTGACACATAATAAAAAAATGAAATATAAAATAAAATTTCCTTGTTCAATGTCAGCATGACGTTACGTAAAAGTTGAGGGCTGCCATTAGTAGTACCACAACCACATGAGTGATCCCACAGGCTAGAGCTTTATCGTAATTATGACACTGTTTCTTGATGCCCAATGCCCAACCATCTTGGATAAGGTCTAGACTAGAGTGGTTAGTGACTCAGTAGTAGGGATGGTCATGGGGCGGGTATGGGGCGGGTATGCCAATCCAGTCACTGCCCCGTTCGTAACAAAATTACCCATACCCGCCCCATTACCCACATGAATTGGGGCGGGGCGGGTATGGGGAATACCCGTATGGGGCGGGTTTCCCATGGGTTACCCGTAACACGGTGTTAATACATATATATATTTATAATCAAAACTTAAACAAAAATAATAACATAAGAATAATGCATTCTAAAATTTAAAATTCAGAAATTCATCTTAAAGTGAACAAAAGAATCTGTAAATGACTTATTAGTTTTGCTACTTTTTCCTTTCTCATTCTATCTTCGTCCATGTTAACCATTGCATTATCTGTATCTCTTTCACTATTTTAACTTTTAGAGAATGTGTCCGATCACAACAAAGAAGCGAAAGTGATGAATATACAAGAACGATCAAGAATATAATAAATGAAAGAAGTGGCAGAAGTATAAAAATAAATGAAAGAAAGCTCGACTAAGTGGTAGAAGTATAAAAATTCGATACGAATTCTTTGATAAAAATCTAAACCCTTATAATATAAAAGCTACGGGGCGGGTATGGGGCGAGGACCTTGAATCCCATCCCCACCCCATCCCCGCAGCTTAGGTTTCGGGTATTACCCATACCCAAACCCATCCCCATTTGTGCGGGTAAAACCTTACCCAAACGGGGTGGGTACCCACGGGGATGGGTTTGGGTGGGGCAAATGGCCATCCCTACTCAGTAGTGGCTCAAAATTCAAAAGAGAAAATGGGTCATTTGTCCAAAAAAATTTAAAACACGGTTCAAATGGACGAGTAAAAAAAAAGTACGGGTGAAATAGCCAAAAAAAAATAGCAAGGATGAAACTGGATTTCATCCTGGCTTATACTTAAAAAATAGCAAGGATGAAACTAGATGCATCTTGTGTAAAATAAAAAATAAGAAAAAAATATTTGAAAATGGACAGGATGAAACTGGTTACATCCTGCCTATTTTTAAATTTTTGTCCATTTAAACAGTATCTTTTTAATTTTTGGCTATTTAAACAGTATCAAAACCTAAGTGTCTTTTTCACCCAGAAATTATTGATTTTGGTCTTTTTGACAAATTTTGTGAATTCAAAAAGGTAGTCGAGTACAACAGGAAAACGAACTCCGGCATTTTGAGTTACGGCAAAGTCAAACTAGACAACCCATACAACTGGCTGCATAAGGGAAGCGCTCAAATGGCCATGGGAATGTAAAATGTATGTGGAGTTCAAATCTTGTTGGCCAATGGCTAAAAATTTCTTTTTAATTTTGTCCTGATCACCCTCAATCTGTCACTTCCATTCCATTCCATCAGAGTCAAATCGGTGCCTCTAGGTGGAATGAGATTGAGACCCATAAAGCTTTTTCATATCCGGTTAATCTTCTTGTTATAAATAGACAACATGAACAAGCAATATCAAATGTAATCCATAGCATCAACATGTCTTCCTTAATCCCTTTCTCTATTTCCTTCTTCACTATCATCTTCTTCTTATCATCTTTTGTAGCCGAATCCGCTGTACCTTCTTCTAAGACCTTCAAATTCATAAATCAAGGAGATTTCGGCGATTACATAGTCGAATATGATGCCAATTACCGTGCTCTTGATTTGTTTAGTTCTCCTTTCCAACTTTGCTTCTATAACACCACTCCTAATGCATTCACCCTTGCTTTGAGAATGGGTTTGGTACGATCCGAGTCCATAATGAGATGGGTTTGGGATGCCAACCGTGGAAATCCAGTTCGCGAAAATGCCACATTGACATTTGGTACAGACGGTAACCTTGTGTTGGCCGATGCTGATGGTCGGGTTGCATGGCACACTGGTACAGCTAATAAAGGCGTTGCGGGTCTTAATCTTTTATCAAACGGCAATATTGTGCTTTATGATAAGAGTGGAAAATTTGTATGGCAGAGTTTTGAGCATCCAAGTGATACTCTTTTGGTTGGTCAGGGTTTACGTCCAAACGGTCCGAATCGGATCATTAGTCGTTCATCTGATGTCGATGGATCTGAGGGTCCTTATAGTTTTGTTCTAGAAAAGAACAGGCTGAATTTATATCTCAAGATTAAAAACCTTAAGAAGCCATTACTTTACTACACATCTGACTGGTTTGGAACTAGTCAAGGAGCACTGACTCAGGTCTTGTTCAACGCAACACCAGAATCGGAAGAAGCTTATGCATATGAGCTAACATTTGAATTTTTTGTAGCTAATTCTTCAACTGGAACATCAATTTTGAGTAGACCCAAATACAACAGTACACTGTCTATGCTCCGATTAGGATTCGATGGCAGTCTGAAGGTCTACACATATTATGACAAAGTATCTCACGGTGCTTGGGAAGTGACTTTCAGTTTGTTTGACTTAGTAAACGGAAACAATGGTGTAAGCGAGTGTAAGTTACCGAGCAGGTGTGGGTCATTTGGTGTATGTGAAGATGAACAGTGTGTCGCTTGTCCAACGGCTAGGGGATTACTAGGGTGGTCCAAGGACTGTGCACCTCCAACGCAACGTAAATGTGATCATGGTAAAGCCAACAAAGTGGATTACTTTAAAGTCGTCGGTGTTGGTCATTTCATGGATGATTATAACAAAGGCGAAGGATCTTTAAAATTGGGTGAGTGTAGAAATAAAGATTTTTGTTAAAGGGAGAGCAAAAATGGATCCGAGGAGAGCGAAAATCGTATTTGACTCGCTAATCAAGACCTAGTTAACACATTGCTCTAACTCTTACAAAACTACCCTTGCCAAATAGTACACACATTGATCACACAAAAGGCATCGTCATAACTATCCAAGGCCCAAATAATTGCTCCACCAAATCGATCAAAAGAAAAAATTGCACCACAACGTCCGCCATTAACCTGGCCACCAACACCGTGAAGACCAACTCATCGCTATAGAATACCTAAATTAGAGTAACAAAATGTGTTAATATCCATGAATTCATAGGGGAAAACTGGTTGAACAGGAATCAAATCCTTCTACAGTTTATATTGAAACTTGCAACTTAGTACATCCCATGCTTTCTCTGTTAAATTTTTTATTTACAATGTAAGTACACTTATTTATCTCCATCGCCACGTGTACTAGCAGAGCCCACGTGGAGGCCATGTCCTAAAGAGGGATGACACGTAGGGGCATCCATGGCGTATAGACAACGTGCCATCTGTCAAGACCAACGGTCGAAGATGAGGGAGCATCCAAAGTAGATAATCCCACGCAACACCAATGAGTTACTCTACCCCATCACGAGGTAAGATGTAATCAACGGTTGGGGATAGTCCAACCGACACGTACGTGACAAGGAGGACCGACACCGCCCGGCACGGATCGGGATAGCCCCAACCACTCGTATTTAATGTCGCTCAGAGGGCACGTGTCGACGACCCACGAAGAAAGCGAGGATAGGTCAGCGTAACGAGCGTGGGTATTATAGAAGCCGCGGAGTGACAAGGAAGTCCGCGGACCATGCACAGAGCACAAGAAGATAAGGTCTCAACGGCTCTTTGTCGGTGGACCCACTTGATTTAGCTATATATATGAACATCCCTTCCACAGAAAAGGGGGTCGAGAGTAGAACTAAGGAATAGGAGAGAGAATAGTGAGAAGTAAGTAGGTGTTTATGGAGAATCTCTCCATAAACCACGTAAATCATCGCCTCCTTTACTTTTGTAACCGTTTACTTTATAGTGAATATCTCCGGATCCGTGGACGTAGGCCTTAGTGCTGAACCACGTAAATCATCGTCTCCTTTACCTTTAGCACTTGTATAGTTTCATTTATGTGTTTATGTCTCAGATCTATCACTTTGGGGATGATGACGAGATCATGACAAACTCGCGGGGTTTGGAATCCATGAATCATCATCTACCTAGGCATATTATATCTTACTCGCACTTTAATGCATGTATTCAATTCATGTTAAGATTGTTTGTGATCACGCGGACTATACCTGATTTCCATGTTCACAATTTGGCGCTAGAAACAGGGACCTTGTCCCGGTAAAAAGATTTATCTTTCCCTGTGACTTTATGGTAACTCAAAAATTTTGTTTAGAACGTAGGCAGATCTCTGTTTAAACTCACTTTTCGCATGTATCCGTATTCTTTGTGCTATCTAACACTGATCCGGGGCCTTTACGAACTTTTAACTAGCATATCTAAGTTTGGGGCTATCTTTTCGCATATATTTACGTCTATTGTATTTTCTACCAACAAATCTGGGCATTGCGTAACCTTTAAACCAACAGATCTGGGTTTTAACTGATATTTCGAACATAATTTCCATCAAGAGATTTAGACTTTTTGCAAACAACAACCCATGGACCTTATCTCGGTTAAATCCGCATCCGTATATGTTTTTCGTATTGTTCGCCAAACTAACAAACTCGAGTACACTCATTACCACTAGAAATCGAGCTTATGAAATCAAGTTTGAACTAACAAACCTAACCCGTGGACTTTTTGTCTCGGTTTACCTCCATGTTCTCTCGCGAGAATATTGCAATGGAAAGGAACAAAGATGCCGGAAAGACAAAGGTACCTTCAAAAGAGGCACATAGGACTACGCCAGTAGTAACAAGGAGCAAACAAAAGGCGCGGGACTCACAAATGGGGACAAGACGCGAGAATGGAGCGGAAAGCACATTCCTTTCGGATGCGGGCATCATTGCAATGGAAGCAAGGAAGGCCGCGGTGGCAAAGGTCGCTACACCTACCGAAGGAACTTCTCAAATGGTCGCCTCCAAAGTGACAGCTACAACCAGGCCTACGGAACCTCGAGAAACAGTGGCAGAATCAGTAATCCAGAACCCCCCCTATGGGATGCCGCAGACTAACGAGCAAAACGAATAACTGCACGCAGGATCCTACGAAATAATAGAGCCGGGTAGACAGATAGCAGTGGAAATCAACACCGCGGCCCCGAGGGACAAGCTCGGGTTCGAGATATGAACAAATCAAGCATCAAACCATCTGCGCAGCTTTTGGCGCAATTAGAAGAACTAAAACGGAATAGCAGCCATACGCGGACGCGGTGGCCTTACTAGCCCAAGAGAACCAGCAATTAAGAGAGAAGATCCTCCAAAGCGCGGAGCTAGAGAATCAGCAGGACGAGGCTAACTCAGCGGTACAGAATAGAGACCGGAGGATGATCCTCGAGAACACACCTGCGATAGTCAACCAAAGAGGTGCGCGGAATAATAGAAGGCCCGACCCGGACTATCACCCGGAAACGTCAGACTACTATGATGAGGAGGAGGCCACGACGTCAAAACCTACAAGGAAGGCACGGCCTTCCATTCAAGAAGAACACTGTTTGGCAATGGAGAGTCTCCGCGCAGAGATGTTAGCAGAGATCAATCAAATCAAAACCAGACAGGGAGGTGGAAGACTAGAACAGGTTATGAAGGAAGCCAACACCACCCCACTCGCACAACAATTGGCCACCGCTATCATACCGTTGAAGTGCCCTGGCCCCATCCTTTGAGTGTTACGACGGATCCACCGATCCCGCCTGCTCACCTACGATATTACAACGGGGTAATGGCCGAGATGGGACCACAACGAAGCTATACTTTGCGAGATACTTCCTTCAAGCCTCCGAAAGGATCCGCGCTATCTTGGTTTGACAACCTCAAGCCAGGATGCATCAATTCGTATGATCAACTCACGGAAAAATTCTTGGCCACCTACATGTACAACAAGGTTGTGAACACAGTGGCTGGACAAGCTCTTCTCACTTGCAATCAAATACAAGGAGTCCATTCGAGAATACACGGATAGGTGGCACAAGATATGTCAAGCCATAGGACATGTGGATCCCGTGGTGAGTATTAATTGTTACAAATGGGGACTTGACAGGATGAGCCCTTTGTTTGTTGAAATCCACTGTACCTCTCCAACCACAGAGGGAGATTTGAGGATAATCATCGAAAAACATGCGAGGTTGGAAGAAATTCAAAGAGAGAACCCGAGAGCACAGGCTCAACGACCCCCACGGACCAATTCCGCGGAACTAGCAAACAGATCAAGCGAACACCAAAAGGATCGGAAAGATGACCACAAAAGGGGTGGAAGAAAATTTGAAGACCGAGTCTACGCAAAGCTCAATGCCAGCTACTCACGCATTTTAAAGGAGATCAAGGATCGTGAAGACTTAGACTGGCCTTGGTCTAAGGGGAAACAACCACCGGCCTCGGCAGAATCCAAAGAGTATTGCGATTTCCCCCTGCTTCTACGGGCACCCAACTGAGAAGTGCAAAAATATTAAGATAGCGATACAAAAACTGATTGATGCAGGGGATCTCAAAAAGTATATAGAAAAGGCTGGAACGGAGGACAGAACCAAACGCAGCAAACATGTCCAATTGCCAAAGGGTAACCGTACACTGAACACTATATCCTGCTCGGAAAACAAAGAACCAACCCTAACCGCACAGATAGGGAAAAGACTGAGGAAGCAATTTGAAGACTATTGTGAGCTCTACAACTTAGACGGAAAAGAAGTGGAAGAGCAAGAAGAATGGATGAACGCACCCCTAACCTTCGAGGCCGAGGACATTGAGGATGACATGGAAGATCACAACGACCCTTTGATCCTCACTCTGCCAATCGCAGGATGCAACATAAAGAAAATACTCATTGATGGAGGGAGCTCCGTAAACGTCCTATTTCATGATACCTTCAAGCGTATGGAGCTTAATGACGAGCAACTCTTGACCTCGCACTACACCATCTACGGGTTCAATGGCACGGCTACGAAGCCTATCGGGGATATTATTTTGCAAGTAGACGCAGGTCCCATGAAAGTTAACGCCCGCTTCAGTGTGGTGAACATGCCTTCACCCTACAATGCCATTATTGGACGAAAATGGGTCCACAAACTTAAGGGAGTCGCATCCACCTACCATCAATACCTTAGGTTTCCTACTCCTTTAGGGGTAATGGAAATCAAGGGTGATCAAGTTTCCGCAAAGGAATGCCAGGCAATGCAAATACGGCTCAACAATGAAGAAGATGAGAAAAGAAGAACCCGCAGGGCCCGGAACAAAGCAATATCCAAGGATAAGGCCATCGACGAATACTTGGAAGAGATCTCAGGAAAAAACTTGTCTAAGGGGAACTCCGTAGGGAACACGGAGGCATCAACATCAAATGCTAACCAGGGCGCTCTCGCAAACAAAGAATCTGAGCCTACCAAATAGCAATTAAAGAAAGTCCCCACCTTGGGAACCGAAGCCCACGTTTACATCCTTGGAGGCAGTGAAGGAAGTTAACATAGGGACGGGAGAGAACCCAAGAAAGATCAAGATAGGAACTCTAATGGGCGGAGAACGCGAAGCCTCACTAATAAAACTATTAAAGGAATACGCGGACATCTTCGCATGGAAACTATCTGATATGCCTGGAATAGACCCGAAGACAAAGTGCAACATGAGCCGCGCATTAAACCCAGACACCCCCGTACGACAAAAGATACGAAAGGTGGCTACGAGTATCACAAAGCAGTAGAAACGGAACTGCGAAAGCTGTTGGAGGCCGGTTTTATAAAAGAAGTCAAATATCCTACTTGGATCTCTAACATGGTAATAGTACCAAAGAAGAATGGAGGGGTCAGAATCTGCATCGACTTCACCAACTTGAACAAAGCATGCCCCAAGGATAGTTATCCGTTACCCAACATTGATCAGCTAGTCGACGCAGTAGAAGGATACGAAGAGTTATCATTCATGGACGGATACTCTGGGTATAACCAACTATTTTTAGCAGAAGAAGATCAGCAACATACAGCATTTTACACACCCACGGTCTCTATTGCTATGTAAGGATGCCTTTCGAACTCCGGAATGCGGGAGCAACGTACCAAAGGATGGTCGATGCTATTTTCAAGTCGTGGATTGGCAGGACCCTAGAGGTCTATGTTGACAATATGCTCGTAAAAAGCAGATTGAGGAAGAACCACCACCAGGACTCCGAGGGACATCTTCGAAGCTATGAGAGAACACAATATGAAGGTAAACCAGGAAAAATGCACGTTCGGAGTAACATCGAAAATTCCTTGGGTACCTGGTGACAAAAAGGGGCATTGAAGTAGATCCCGCAAAAATCCGAGCCATAGTAGACATGCCATCCCCAAAGAACCTAAAAGAAGTACAAAAGCTCAATGGATCCCTAGAAGCCCTGGGAAGGTTCATCTCAAGATCCTCGGATAGGTGCAAACTCTTTTTTAACATACTGAAAAAGGGGACGAAATTTGAGTGGACGGCATAATGCGAAGAAGCTTTCCTAGGCGTCAAACAGTACTTAGCAGAGATCCCTATCCTTCGTAAACCAGACTCGACGAAGTTTTGGCACTATACATTGCAGCAAACAGACGATGCAGGAAGCGCAAGACTTGACAGGACCCACACAAAGGAGGAGCAGCCGATCTATTATGTCACAAGACTATGAATTCGTGAAAGAAACTACACAAGAATCGAACAACTCATCTTAGCCATCGTATGGTCTACATTAAACCGAGGACGTACTTTAACGCATGACATACGTATCCCATGCCGAGCGCCCTTAGAAGCCATCCTCAAAGGGGTAGGAAAGGTAGGACGCATAGCGAAATGGAGCACATACCTCGACCAATTCAATATCCACTATGAGCTTCAACACTCTCGTAAATCGCAAGTGTTAGCGGACTTTCTAGCAGACCTACCTTTGGACAACGAAGAAGAGGTGCGCATACAAGGATGGAGGGCCGCGGGTGCCCCCGAAATAGAAAAACAAAAGGAGCCAAATAACATTCTTGAACCAATGAACCCACGACAATGGGAGGTCTTTGTCGACGGCTCCAAAAAAAGAGAGGGCGCGGGGATAGGCATCGTCATCACCACGCCCACGGGGATAGGATCGTGCATGCATTCGATTGGAATTTGAAGGCCATACAAATAACATCGTAGAGTACGAAGGAGTGGTCCATGCCCTCCGCTTGATAATTGAATTAGGGATACAAGAAGTACGGTTGACAAGTGACTCACAACTAATCATACTACAGAGATAGGCTACGAATACAATGTGTATGACGAGACACCGATGGCATACATGGCTCGGGGTACAAACGTTGGTTTCCCAAATACCAAAAATCAAATTTCGACATCCGCGTAGGAAGGAGCTCGACACGCAGATGCCCCGGCATATATATCACCATGCTTAAAAATGAGGATGTCGAAGCAATCAAGATAACAAGAGTGTACGAACCATCCATCAAGCCCCAAGAAACATGTGCGGCTAACCAACGCAAGTCTAAGGAGGAAGATATCTCGATGATGATGTCGGAGAGCACATCTTCGACGACTTCCGTAACGATGACATCACGCGACAAGTCGATGAGGACGACGACACAAATCGAAGCAGATTGGAGAACTGAAATCCACTCTTTCCTAAAAGAGGGAAACTCCCCAGGATACCAAATAAAGTTAGGAAAGTACAATCCAGAAAGGTGGATGTACGAGCTAAGAGACGAAACCTTATACAGGAAATCATTCCTCGGGCCACTTTGTCGCTGTCTGTTTCGATCAGAGGGACATATCATCTTGAAAGACATCCATAGAGGAGACGCGGGGAATCACAGTGGAATGAGATCCCTTGCAGATAAGGCGAAGACGCAGGGCTACTACTGGCCAACCATGATCCGAGACGCTGCTAGAATGGCGCAAAGGTGCGAAGAATGTCAAAGATTTGGCAAACGAATCCACGCCCCAGCCACAAAATTGAATTATGTGGACAGTCCGTGGCCCTTTGGGAAATGGAGGATCGACATAGTAGGCCCACTCGTATCGGGGGACAGTGGAAAAGAAGATTCCTAATAGTGGCAACGGATTACTTCAAAGAAGTGGGTGAAGCAAAGGCACCGGCAAGAATTCGGGATTCAGACGTCTTTACTTTTATTTTTCAAAATATCATCCGCAGGTTTGGCATCCCAGCGCAGAGATAGTTTCCACAACGGTAAATGAGCTACAAGGAAAGAATATTGACTTGCTGTTCGACACCTTCAAAATTCGAAAAAACAAATCCACCCCCATATACCCACAAAACAATGGACAAGCAGAAGCCACAAACAAAACTTTGGCAATTATCCTTAAAAAACAACTAGACGAGTACAAGGGGCGGTGGTGTGAACAGTTACATAACGTTCTATGGGCATATAGGACGACTCGAAGATCAGCTACCGGAGAGTCCCCGTTTTTACTCACGTACGGAGCGAAGCGGTAATCCCTGCGGAAATTCTACTTCCAACTACAAAGACAGAAGCATGGGAAAAGAATCTCACCACGGACATGATGTTGGAAAAGCTCGACGACCTCGAAGAAAGGAGAGAAGCGGCACTGCAAAGAATGGAAAACTACCAACGCAGGCTAGCCAGAGAATATAACAAAAAAGTGAAACTTAGGAATTTTGTAGAAGGGCAGTATGTGTTGAGGACCATTCCCCAATACCAGCGAGAAAAGAAGTGGGGAAAATTAGCACCAACTTGGGGAGGACCCTACGTAATACACGACATCGCAGAAATGGCTCTTACTATCTCGCGTAACCGAAAGGGGAAATCCTCATGCATCCGTGGAATGCCAAATATCTCAAGCCATACTACCCATGACCAACCACCTGCGTGTGCATTTCAGAAGAAGAAAACGGACTTGCAAGTCCACATGTTTCTATCTCTGACAAAGGAGTAACGCACCTTAACTTTTCAATCAATCCAAGCTTTCATTTTCAAGTATCATATCCCATTCATTACCCACGCGCATTTCAATTTATTCAAAACCCACAACCTATACCATATGAGACACATGTATATACTACTTACACAATGTACATTGAAAACCATATCACATCTTAATAAAATATCGATACTATCGTTACCCCGTGGATGTAGGCCTTAAGGCCGAACCACGTGAATCGTTGTGCAGTTACTATTATTAAGAATTGACATTATACTTAGTGAGAGGGATATCCCGCACAAAGCGTGGATCTTACCCACTGCAATACACCGGGCAATATCCCATACAAAGCATACACATGCAATCTCTTGGAACTCCCCCGTAAGCGTCTATAAGTGTACGACCAGGGGGCGACTTCCCACAGAACGAGATACCCGAGCAATATTACAAGCCGCGAACTCAATGGAATATATCCTTGAACGTCGGCCAGACCCCCACCGTTCAGAAATCCTCTGGCCAAGGAATTAGCTGGACGGGGTGCAAGGTCACAAGACAATTCCGGGGATATCAACCTACGGAATTGCGCAAACAATACACTTTCTCAAATTCAAAGATCAACATCCTTGGATAGTAAACACTACGGAATTACTCATACGTTAACTTAACTTGTAAAGCCGATAGATGCAAATTCAACAAAATACAAATTCAGATTTAAACACCAAAGTTTGATCTAGTACATGGCAGTTGATTACAAGCCTAGCAAGAAGAGTAGCAGAAAACGCCAAAAAGGATAAGCAATCGAGATCAATCCCTAGCATACTAGATATGATCTACTGGGAAGGAGCGTTATCCACGGGTTTGTCCTTCAGCGAGGAAGGAACACTACCACCAGAGGAGGGCCCGTAAGAGCTCGTGAAGGGAGCGCGGGCACGGACGCCGAGCATAATTCTTGTTTAACCCATGGTTTTTTCCCGAGATCCAACTCAATCTCACCAAGAGTTCTATTAATCTCTTCTCGCCAACCGCTTACGAGCCACGAAGCCTATGGCTACACTCTTCATCTCGGCCTCGACTTAGGGAAGTGGAAAGAAGGTCCACCTTTTGATTGGCATGCTTCGGCGTTTCCTCCCGAGACAAGGCCGGACCACGATGGTAATTGACTTGGCCCTCCAATTGAACTACTTTAGCTTGAGCTTGGCAAATTTGTCATCCGCAGCTCGAAGCCGTCCCTGGAGCTCTGCGGATAATAGAAAAAGAACAGTTATAACAAATACAATACAAAGCACACTCGATGACAAAAACGTATACCTTCACAATGATCAACCGCGGAATCCCTTGTTTCGCGGCATAATCATATTCATTTGATAACCTATCATAATCTACCTGCAGAAGATTATGAGCATACTTACTCGCGCTTAGGTCATCTCGAAGCATCGAGTCCGAATGACGATATCGATTAACCTCATCATTCTTCGATTCCAACCCCTTGTTAAGACAATACATAGTCACCTCTAAGTTTTTCTCACGCTCAACCTGACGGGCCACATCAGCTCGAGACGCGGATAAAGCACTACTGAGAGCACCAGATTCTGCCCTAGAATCGTCTCTTTCCTTAGCAAGACGCTGCATATAAGCCCGGACATCCGAGGGATGAGAAGACCGCGCTCGCCGCAGCTCGTCTTCCATAACATTAAGCTTAATTTCTAAAGAGGAAATCTGACCGCGGGCTTTCTCAAGATTATCCCGCGTCCATAAAAGAGCCCCGTTGAACAAATGACGGTCATGGTTGTTTCGATTTTGCAGATCTACCAAGCAAAGCTTTTTCTTACGCCATTTTTCGGCCATAGCGTTATGAACATCCGCGCGGGCATTCCATTTCGCCGATTCACTCTTAAGTTTTTCAACTAACTCGGCAATCACTACGAAAATATCGACTTTTAGCCACGTGCTATTTGCCACGGGTTCATACTAGTCGTGGCTATTGATGAGATATAGCCACGGAATAGCCTGGGACGTGGCAGTAGATCACTCATTTGCCACGGCTTGTAGAGTATTTGCTTTGGCCGATGGGTTTACTTATACTTGTATGCTCGCGAGGAATCCATGGTGTTTTAGTCACGACATAGTAGGCCGTGAGAACTGGTGGGCTTTTAGTCACGACATGGCATTCGACCCACGTTCAATTGAAATAACCTACCACTCCTCCTTATTCCCTCCTCTCAGTCCCGTTACTATCGACAAAACCACCATGAAAAACCCAAAAAATGTATCTTTCTTTCCTTTCTCATGGGAAGAAAATACCTAAATCTAAATATCAATTCTTCATCTCCTACTCGATTGTTCCAACCCTACGAGAGAAACATTCCTACCTTTTATCAATCACTCGCTTTATAAATCCTAAATCGTGTTAACCAACTAAACCCTAAATACCATCACAATTAAATCAAAATCGAACCAATTGTTTTGAGTTTTCTCTTCTTGTTTTTCTTCTTCTTCAGTGAAATCTGGATAATGATTAGTCTTGTTACAAACCCTAGATGCTAAAATTTCATAGGGTAAGGGATATCTCCTAATTTGTTTCCTTCTCTTGTAAATCTAAATTCTTTCAATTTATGTCTGGCAGTTTAATTTTCTTGTTTATTATGATTTTGTAATTGAATTTTGAATTTTAATTTGTCTTAGTTTGATTTTTCTTCATTTATGGATCTGGATTTCGTAATTACTTGAATTGACGATTTTTCCAGCTTCTATGATGATCTGAATTTCTTTGCTCCTTTAATGAGCCCGTATTAATTATGGTTGATCTGAACTTGCAAATGCGCATAAAAATTTGATGGGATAAGGACGATTTTGCGAATCAAGGTGATGAAAACAGGCATGAACTGTTTTGTTTTGGAAAATGAGTTTCAAACATTACATAACTCTTTATGATACTCCCGATGCTTCCAACTTCTATTGTAGGTTTTGGTTTGAATCAATGACTCAAAGTGAGTGAGGTTGGCGAATTGGTGGCTCGACCCAAAATCCAATGAACTTATGCACTACACGGAGAAACCCAAGACTTTTGATTGATGAAGTGATCCAGTCAGTGTAGTTCCTCGTTTTGTTCAGTTTCTTCGAGAGGAGGACTTTCCACAACTTCAGGTGGATACTTGCTCAAAAATTGAGTTGGGTTTTCCCCTTCTTTATATTGGAGTACAATTAATTAAGTAAATAATGATTTAGTGAAACATTTTGGTTTTCCCCTTCTTTTGTATCCACTAATTTATCATGATTTTGATTTTCGAACAGTTTGAGGTGGCTTTGGATTTTATGAACATTGCTTCTGGAGTCTCAGAGAATACCAAAATGGTCATTGAGAAGGGAGCTATCCCAATCTTTGTGGCACTTCTCAGTTCCCCCCAGTGATGATGTTCGAGAACAGGTAACGTGATAATAAAGACATAAAGAGTAATATCATTTCTTATTTGTATAACTTGGCGTGATTTTTCTAATTTAAAGGATGAGATGAGGTGAAGTTACTTTCCATGTGTAAGAAAATGGGGCTTAAGACTAACAATTTCTTGTTTCTTTAAAAAAAAAAGTCTAGGTTGTGTGGGCACTTGGAAATGTTGCCGGTAAATCACCTAAATGACGAGATCTTGTTCTTGGCCATGGGGCCTTGATTCCTTTGTTAAATCAATTAAATGAGCATGCCAAACTTTCTATGATGATAAATTCCACCTGTACTTTATCTAATTTTTGTCGGGGCATGCCACAGCCTTCCTTTGAACAGGTATGAGTCGCCAGTTACTACCACTGTTAGGTTGGTTTACGGTGTCCTGCTTGGCATCCCTAATAGAAACTAAATTTTCTTTATTTTCAATTCCTTGTGGAGACAAAGCCTGCACTCCCTGCTCTTATGGGTCTTATTAACTCCACTGATGAAGAAGTACTTACAGATGCGTGCTGGGCCCTTTCTTATCTGACGGTACAAATGACTAAATTCAAGCTGTTATTGAAGTTGGTGCCTGTCGCCGACTTGTTGAGTTATTGTTGTAGGTATCATTATTACTCATTCCCACCCTCTGCACGGTTGGCAATATTATTACTGGAGATGATCGTCAGACTAGGTACCAATTACTTTGTTATCTTGTATCCTTATGAAATGTGACGAAATGTTGTATCACTTTGCATATATCAGTTTTTTAAAATCTTAGCATCCTCTGAAGCTATGGGACAACTATTGTGTCATGTTACTTAACAGTTCATTCTCTACTGATATTATAACACTGGATCAGATATCATGTCACTTATGGGAGGAGAAGTAACTTCATACTTAAGATAGATCACATTTCTGGAAACACATCCAAACTCCTTGTAGACCAATCTGCAAGTGAAGAAATGTTACTTAATCCATCTGTTTTAGTTTTATTTTTAACCTTCAACTATATCATTTGTTGGAAACTCAAAGACTAGACTTGAATTTGTGGTGTTAAGATTTTCTCGTGTTGCTTGAATGTAATAAATTTAGACCTTGTAATTCTTTTTGAATGAATAAATGATGTTGTTGGAAAGATTCCAGTGTAATAAATATATTTCCAGGTCAATTTAAAACTGTCAACATCAAAATATTATAACGGAAATGGCGTTTTGTAACAAGATAATGGTAGCAAGTAGTTGAACCAATAGCCACGTGCTGGCATTCATCGTAGCAAACTACCACAAACATGTGCATCCTAATGCTTAATCAGTCACAACTGTATCCGTGGCAAGTGGCCTTCTACCAATAGACACGGTACAGAAACCGTGGCAATCACCGTGGCAAATAGTATTAGCCACTGGACTATTTGTTACGGGACACCAACCGTGGCAAGATATCTTTTGCCACGGATTTTTAATCAACTGCCACGGTCGTCTGGCGTGACTAAAACTTAGTATTTTTGTAGTGAATGCGACCTCTTTGACGAGTTCTCTCATTCCGAAGCCACAATAACTCGGGGACTCCACCCACTGAAGACAGTACAGCGGGAGGAGGGAAGAAGGAGAAAACTCAGAACATATAAGGAGCAGGAAACTATCAAAGAAGAGGAGACGCAGACTAAATAGACGAAGAGTTCTTCTCAAGAACCGCTAACTTGGCCTTAACCGAGGCAGCTCGTAACGCAGCTTTGCCTCTTCCGCCCGCTGTTCCTTACGCTTTGCAGCACCCTTCACTCTGTTTATTTCCTCATCTTTAGCGGAGACCGAAGCTTCAACGCCCGAAAGCGCCTCTCTTCACAATGCCGGAGCTTCCTTCTAGCTTGAGAGACTTAGCCTTGAAGAGGAAAGATGATGGTTACAATACTCACTCCTCATCATCTATCAATCAAAAAGGGAAATTAGTTCACAACGCATTTAAGCAAAATCAGGGGTAGAAAGAGCAGGACAAACCTCCAATAACCGCTGTTGGGGATAATTGTACTTGGTACCCATCAAAGAATGGCCATCATGCCAAAGAACCGTAGGGGGAGGATCCACCACGAGATCAATCCCGCCGGTCACAAGATTCTTGCCCCACCTCGATCTACCACCTCTTCCGGGGTTAGCTCCATATGCCGACGAGTAAAAGAGTCCGAACTCTTTTCCCCCTCAATCACAGGGGCAGGACGAGGCACGACAAGCAAGTTTTTCTTTTGCAGCCACGCCAAAACAACATCATCACCATCCGTGACCAAGGACTGCGTGAAGTCATATGAGGGAGAGTCTAAGGACGTCCCACCAAGCGAGGCACCAAAAGATTACTTAGCGCCAAAACCCCACCAAGACAGGGGAGGAGGTGCCGACACAAACCTCGGGATGCACTTCCAAAACCCTAGCATCAGATCCACGTGTGGGGTCACCCCCGCAGATATCCTTAAGGACATTCCAGTCATCACCATCTGGAAGCAGATTGAAGTCCGAGACAAGCCCCATAACTGTGGCCATGTCAAATGATTGTTCCCCGGATAAAACCTTACCAAAGGAAAACTCGCAATAAGCATCCACATCCTTGTCACCACTATCAAGAGCAATTTTCTTACCCTTGTCCACAACATCCCCAATACCCTTGTCCACAACATCCTTGTCACCACCATCCACATCCTTGGTAGCCCCTCACTCGAGCATCACCACCACCACCAGTGGCCTGATCATTACCACCACCACCAGTAGCCTGATCATTACCACCACCACCAGTGGCCTGACCACCTCCACCAACGCTCCCACCGGCAATACTATCTACTTCTTGAATGGGCGGAGAAGTCTCACCCGCTCTTCCCGTCTGAAACATCCTCATCACCATCCACGGACTGTTCACATCCTCGAAGTGTGTAGAACCCTCGCTGGGATAATTCGACGATTGCTTCGGATTGATCCTCTTGTCTCTACGCACCTACCACACATAATGATAAAAGAGCCATCGGCATCTCCTTTCCTTAGCATAATCAATATTATTCAAGAAAACGAAGGGGCATATATACGAGAAAACAAACAACACACCTTAGCAACATCGATATTCTCGCAAAAGAAGGTTAGCATCGTGGATATCTTCGTCTTCGCGTCGTCAACATCGCGATTATAGGCAAAATCCATACCTACAAAACTCATTCCGCCAAGGGCAGTAATGGGCATAACGAGCGGGAGAAGCTTCATGATGAGGATCACGCAGTAGGGTCACAACCATGGGGTCCAGTGGACCCAACCATAGGCCCACGGACCAACGACTTCAAGAAAAGTGGCGCACCATTCATAGTCATGATCACGCTTAATCCTCTCATCACGGGAATAGGAAGACCTTCGCACCAGGAACCCTCGCCATCTTGGAATCACTTACCTCGCTCAAAAGTCGAACTTCCCCTTAGCAGAGCAATGTTCCGCAGACTCACAGCACCACGACTTACGAGTATTCCCGTTAACGTAATCTCCAAAGGATTTGTTAAAATTCTCGTGGAGTGTACCACCCTTTCTCCTTTTCTAATTTAGGGGCATAGCAGGTCATCATCGTTTGCCCCTTACTACGAAGATAGCATTCACGAAGATGGCGAAGATAGTTTCCTCGTCAACGTTGCACCTCGCGATTATGACTTTTCTTGGCAAGATCGCGGCCAGACAAGACCCAGTAGTAGAAATCATCACCGGCTTTATACAAAGGTAACATCAAACCAGCCTCAAAGCACCCACGGTCGTCAACAAATGAAAGGCATCATACTTGTAATTGGTAACCATCTCATAAGTTATATCTTTATCGAGGCATAAAAACGAACTTGGAAGTGTCAAGACCGTGCTTCAATTTGAAGGCCTCAAGATCAATGTGTCGGAAAGTAAACTTCTTATTACCCAAAGGTAAAGGACGAAAAGTAACAGCAGAGTCTTCCTCGAAAGCACCTCCCGTAGTATCTTCCGCGGAACCCGCAGCCTTCTTCTTAGGAAGAACTATATCTCCCGAAGACTCTATCTCCGCAGCCTTTCTCTTCGAAGACAGAGTCTTAGTTGACTTACTCGAACTAGGCACAGGGATTAGTCCGCGGTGGAGGCTTGGAGCAGAGAGGCTGCACATTTAAAGGCTCGCGCATGGATTCTCGCTGCTCAGGAGACTCACCTCTAGGCGATTCACGGCATATTTAGACCCCCCGCGGTGGATCACCCTTTTAAGCGAAGATCTCTGACCAAGGGACGAGGATGTTCGTCCATCCCGAGGATTATCCTAGGTAACTGAAGGCGGGGCTCCACCCCTAATATTGGAATCACTCCGAGGAGACCTGTGAGGACTCGACGGAGGAGTTTGGTAAGGAACCCGCGGATGGTCGGACATGTCTGCGGGCACAAACACGAATAAAAGTGCAAGTCAGAGGCAAGGAAGATCGAAAAGCAAGAAAATCTCAAGAACAGCAAACGTGAAGAAAACCCTAGATTTCATCTACAACTACTTAAACTCTCAAGCTATTATTCCAACTCAAAAGAAGAAAAATAAGATTAAAGCATGACCAATGAAACATACGGCTCAGTGGCGTCAACTCTCAAATCCCAGGATATACATAAAATTAAATTCATCATCAACGCATCACCAGAAAATCAAGAACTCAACAGGGTTAGGTAGGGCGATTAAACGGAATAAAAAATCATACTGTAACCTCAAAGAGTAAAGAAGAAGAAGAATAAAGGTGGCAGCGATAAAGTAGAGCAGCAAGCAGCAAGAACGGCAGCAGAAGAACAATGGTGTCAGAGGAAGTTAAGAAGATGAAGAAGACAAAAGAACAGAGAAAAAACAGAGAATGTGAATTAAATTCACATTCTCTCATTCTTCTCTTTTATAAGACCAAGAGAAACCGTCCACTACCCAAAGGGCAGTTATGGCGGATATTGGAAACGTGCACAATAAATGCGGTGTAGCACCTTTTTAGGAGAAGTTATGAGGAAGGAGATAAAAACGTACCACACGATTCTTCTTCCAAAAAAAGCTAAACGCCCAATCACAAGAAGAGGGGCAAACTGTAAGTACACTTATTTATCTCCATCGCCACGTGTACTAGCAGAGCCCACGTGGAGGCCATGTCCTAAAGAGGGATGACACGTAGGGGCATCCATGGCGTATAGACAACGTGCCATCTGTCAAGACCAACGGTCGAAGATGAGGGAGCATCCAAAGTAGATAATCCCACGCAACACCAATGAGTTACTCTACCCCATCACGAGGTAAGATGTAATCAACGGTTGGGGATAGTCCAACCGGATACGTACGTGACAAGGAGGACCGACACCGCCCGGCACGGACCGGATAGCCCCAACCACTCGTATTTAATGTCGCTCGGAGGGCACGTGTCGACGACCCACGAAGAAAGCGAGGATAGGTCGGCGTAACGAGCGTGGGTATTATAGAAGCCGCTGAGTGACAGGGAAGTCCGGACCATGCACAGAGCACAAGAAGATAAGGTCTCAACACTCTTTGTGGTGGACCCACTTGATTTAGCTATATATATGAACATCCCTTCCACGTAAAAGGGGGTCGAGAGTAGAACTAAGGAATAGAGAGAGAATAGTGAGAAGTAAGGTGTGTTTATGGAGAATCTATCCATAAACCACGTAAATCATCGCCTCCTTTACTTTTGTAACCGTTTACTTTATAGTGAATATCTCCGGATCCGTGGACGTAGGCCTTAGTGCCGAACCACGTAAATCATCGTCTCCTTTACCTTTAGCACTTGTATAGTTTCATTTATGTGTTTATGTCTCAGATCTATCACTTTGGGGATGATGACGAGATCATGACAAACTCAGTGGGTTTGGAATCCATGAATCATCATCTACCTAGGCATATTATATCTTACTCGCACTTTAATGCATGTATTCAATTCATGTTAAGATTGTTTGTGATCACGCGGACTATACCTGATTTCCGTGTTCACATACAATGTAAAACCCTTCAAATCAACGAAATCCCTAGTATGAACCATACCTTGTTGAGGAGATTAGAAAGTATATATGTTGCTTGTTGGTTTATACAGAACCTTCATAAACAACTCTACGTACTCTCATTGTTTTTTATCAGTACTCCTATACGATTCCCAACCTCCTCCTTAACGTGGACTGAAATCCTTGTTTTATCGGATAAGTAAATTGTGTTTAACATTACATACAAGATTTATGAGACAAAAAGAAAGAGGCTTTAATGGCGATTGAGTAATTTGTTTCTCCATGTATCATCACCATAAGCAACATAATGGATTCTTTAATGGAAGAATGCAAATCAGACAAATCTTCCGGGAGAAAAAAAACAGAAGAAGAAACGTACTCAGCACAGATTCTCGACTAGTACGTTTGGGTGCGGTGGGGACATGCGTGTGTGACGTTTAGTTTAATGGGGATAGTTTGGTACATGTTGGAAAATTGTATGGACTAGGTCCTAGTCAGTGAGTTAACTACGATTTTCGCTCTCCTCGGATCCATTTTTGCTCTCCCTTTAACAAAAATCGAAATAAATGCAGTAAAGATCGCCAGTGTTTAGGCTTTTTCTACAAACAAGAATCTTCAAAGTGTCTGTTAGCCCAGGTGTTGGGAACTTTGAGCAAAATAGCTAACACTTCCCACGTTGCTTACATTAAACTTTAGTTACATCATTCGTATGACTTTACCCGTTTAATTAGTGTTCTACGCTTTAATTTGTAATAAGGTAAACCCTTATTATCTTTCTTTTTTCTACCATTTTCATCCCTTTCTTCACAATCACCATTATCCATTACCTGCCCTTCTTCTCCACTACCTATACATCTTTTCCCATTACTAAATCTCTTAGTGTGATCGTAACAAGTGGCATAACCAGAGCAAGGTTTTCGCTGCCGCAAAACTCAATCTCCTAGGATATCTTGTATTGTGGGTACAAGGTCTTGCAAACATTGCTTCAAAAAACTATAATTCTACTTTATTTCCACCAAACCAGCAGCGTAAAAATCAAAAAATGGATGCGAGAGTTGAGAGCTTAGAAAAAACTACATAAGATCTAAAAGAAATTATGACTGAAAATCAAAAGGTAATCGTCGAATAAATAACTGCTCTAACCGATCTCCTTGGAAAGTTTGTTCTGATGCAAACTAATACATACAGAAGGTGATGAAAAAATGGTGAGAGACAACAATCAGATGAAGGTAAAGGTTCTTTTTCAAAAACTTCTGCAAAATTGGAAGGCTTTTTTCTTCATTTATCATCTTGATGATGATGCACAAATATGTTACCAAATATTGAAGCAAGAGCTGATTTACGTTGTTATGGTCCAAATAACTATCTCTTACAAAAGTTGATGTTATTCCAGTAAGGCAGTTAACTCCTGTACATGCAGTTCACAGTGGAAAACTCAATGTCAAGGATTATAAACTAATCTGAAATTTGTCATCTCTACCATGTGGGATAAAACAATTTAGCCTAAAGGCAGTGTAAACAGTCGAAACTAGAAGCCTTCTCTATCTCCTTGAGGTCCCCACTTCGAATCCACGCAGAGACCATTTTTTTAGAAAAGAAAAACAACTCGTTCCTCTTTCTTTCTTCAAAGTAATAACAGTCCCTCTCACCATCTCCTTGGTGGTAGAAGGTGAACTCTTGGTTAAAACTTCTTGTAAGTACACAAGTAGCAAGGAGAGTGAGGGGATAAAATGGATATGGTGCTATAATCAAGGAACTGCTTGTTTGATGATGTTCCTTGGAATCTAAGAATCTATCATCTCAAGGTGGTTTCAATCTTGAAGACAGTAAAATACTCTGGCCAATTACATATATGGAAATAATGATCGAAGAAATGCAAGTTCATTGTGAACTACGAACCATAACTGCACTCAAAATTACATATGATTCATATCTACAGCCATCAAAATCTTGGGGGTTGGCCCTACACACAACACGCCGAAACTCCAAGCATCACGTTAAGCCGTCCGTCTATCAGTTTGAACATACTCCGGAGCTGCGTAGCCTACTGTGCCCACAACCTGCTTAAACAAATACACTACGATTAACAACCAGTGCGAGAGTATGTTGTACACACATTGACTTAGTGGTTAATGACTTGGGCCAATCTCAATGAAAACCATATCTGGTACATGGTCGTCTGTCAAGGAGATGCACAAAGTCTAACCAAGCCTTCAGTCCAAACAAGTTGGGATAGGCTAGAAATGAAACCCAAATCTTAATTCCTCAGTGACGCCATCTCCACACGACCATCGTCTGAATTTTAGTGTTTATCAGAAGGGAGGAGACACAAAGTCGTATTTTGACAAAATCGAAACTAGCCTATAGCAGTTTTAAACTTAAAACTGAGTTGACCCTATCTGTCTTACCGTGTGTCTCGAGAAAACTCCATATATTTACATTTGAGAGAAGAGCATGCCTGTGGTCTGTTCTATAATATATGAGGTACAATTCCTATACAAGTATTTCCCATATATCTTTCCCCTAAACCCATAGTTTTCATCTGAAGTAAATTCACAGATGTATAACCTTTGCTAAATTGATCCAACAATGATTGAAGGTACCTGAGTTCTGCTGGCTTTGCTTTTAGAAAGAGATGAAAGTCGTCAAGTCGTCTGCAAAACAAAGATGGGTAATGCTACGACGCGATCTCGCTGGTCATGAACTCTCCCTTGCTGGTCTGCATTGTATTGAATATGGTACCAGATGAATAAATAGGGTATGATAGTGGATCGCCTTGCCAAAGCTCTCTACTGGTGTGAAAACCTCAACCGGACCACCATTTAATAGGATTGAGATAGTAGCCGTACAGATACAATGATCATAGAGATAATGCTGTCACCTACAATTCACCATAATTGTTGATAAAACCCAGATTGACCCCGTGGCCTCCCGGAGCTGTCCACATTTCATCAAGAAAACTGCTTGCTTCACTTCTTCTGCCGATGGAATTTCTAACACCCTGGTATTGTCTTGATCTGTTATGAAAGGGGTAATGAGGCTGAGCAATTGCTGGTTGTCTGGGGATGAGTCATGAGTGTACGAGTTACAGAGCTGAAGTGAGATCGCAACACATGAGCAATACTGTCTTTATCACAGAAACCCAGAGTATCCTGTCGAGGATCAATATGATTATGCTGTTTCCGGAAATTAGCATAAGAGTGGAAATAACCCCTTTCTCTATCTGCATGTTGGATATGAAATTGCCCAGATCTTTGCAACCAAAATTATCGTTCGGCTTGAAGCCAATGCTAAAGTTGTTGATGAAGCAAGGGAAGTGTAGATCGACTGCTGATGTGTTTTGTTGCTCAGAGTCCTGAATTTGGTGCTTACCCTTCTCAATATTTGTTTCCGTACAGCCAAAGTCATGTTTTTTCAAATGTCGAACATGGTGTCTGGTATTCTTGAGTTTCTGAACCAGTTGATATGGAGGAGAACCAGCGCATCTTGCAGCCAAGCTTAAGAAGAGTGAAAAACAACATCCTTGCATGTTGGGTGGGGACTATGAGCTAACCAGCAATTATATAATTTATAACTAGGATAAATCAATCATAAGCTCAGCAACATTTGTGACAAGTAATAGGAGAATCTGAAGCATGGGCCACTAAATTTATCACCATGGAAGAACTAAACAAATTTAACCAACATGCATCAGAAAGAGTACTATCTAGGCAAACTTGAGTGTGTGCAGCCCCTTGACGGTGATTTGATCAAGTAAACGGAGTACCAGATGCACCAAGATCTATTAAACCCATTTGGTAAATGCAATCTCCAACAAATAAGTGATGAGTATCTACATGTTGGCTCATTTCTAACAAGTATTTTTTCTCCAGGCTCATTAGCAGCATACATGTGAGTAACCATTTACCATTCCGTGGTTATTAGGTCCAGATTTAACAATTATATTCATCATATGTCTCGTTGCATGCATAATTTCATAATAAAAACCATCTTTCCAAGTAAGAGCAATCCCCCTAACCCCGAGAAGCCCACAACCTTACGAGTAAGGGATAATTAGTATGGTGAAGATAAGTATTCATCTTGTGAGCAAAGGTTTTGGTCTCCGATAAGAAAACAATGCCCGAGTTATGCTTTTGAAGACAATGATTTAAATAGTCTCTAATTGCAGGCTATGTTGTAAAAGGCGCCCTAGACGCATGAGTCGCCCAAAGAGTGCGTAGGCAATAAAGCGCCCAAGGCGCCGATGTGTAATCTAATTTTGTGTTTTCTAAATTTTCCTCTAGGCACCTTGGCGAAGAGCCTGACGCCTCGCTTCGCCTAGCGCCTAATACAACATAGATTGTAGGTTTACCACAACCTTGGCATTTCCATGAAAAGAAATTTCATGGAAAAAGAGAAACGGGAAGTGAACGAAGAATTAACTTGACAGTGAGAAGTAATATGGTGAAAATAGAAAAGAACAAAGGAAAGAGTTATCACCTGTTGCCAAGCAGTGGTGACGGCGTTGGCGTTAGCGGCTTAGAGTGCTTTATCCCGAGGGTCTGTTGGTTGAAACTCAGCGGTGTTATCCATGGCAGCGGCCTCATGATGCTCCATGTTGATTATGCCTGTTCTGTAATATGTATAGGCATAATATCAAAAAAATAAAAAATTAAGGTTCATTAAAAATAGAAAGACTAGCTCGGGTGCGCATAGGATGAAACAATTTGTTTGTGGCGATGTTGACGATCCAGTTGAATTTCATCTCTAGGTTGGTGCCACTCTGTATTGAGTTGCAAAGCCTGTCCAAAATTCCTTACTTCAGCTTCAGCTGCGTGACGGTTGTTCCTGCGAGCAGAGCATAGAGAAGAATCATGAGCAATCACCATACAATTTGGACAAATATTACGAGGCTGACCCTCAAAAAGAATCCGACCCAATGAGGCACCTCTGCACCAGATGCAACGTGTAAACCAGTAAGGTGGGAAGTCGTGAAAGAAATTTCAACCAGTGCTTCGGATTTGGTTCCACCTGTGGGGACTTCAATATCAAGAACCTCACCAACAATTTCTGCAAAAAGTCTGATCATTTCTTCATTCAGAAATTCAGGTAGAATTCTGATCAGTCTCATTCTCAGACCGAATGACATGGATGTTTGGTTCAAGACCAAGAAGAAAAAATCTCCAATTTCCGTCAGAAGATCCAAGATGAGTCCAAGTAAACTTAGCTGCCCTCTCTGCTGCTTTAGGTAGCAATTCACCATCAACAATTTACCCACTGCAGCAATTCACAATCTCGACAAAGCAAATGAACACTAACCCTTCCCCCAGTTGATGCCTCACAAATAGACGTATTCTCCAACTGATCAGTGAGGTGATGAACAGTAGTGGCATGGGAGTTATGTGATCAATTATAGCACACTGAAGATTTATATATTTATAGTGATACTGTTGCTATGTGGGAGATGTAGAGAGTAGGTCGGACCAGTAACAATGAGATAAGAATAACATAAACAGGTGGAATGTGGATAGATAGAAAAATACCACTGTGTAGTTGATAGGTGATTGTTGCTGTTGTTAATTGGAGAATGAATAGCTCCATTGGAATCACCCCTGATATGAATCCAGTGTAGGAATTTGACAACACCATCTGAAAAGCCACCGCAAAGAGAGCTCCCGCACCATAGCACCACCTGCTAGCAACAAAGTGATTACTCCAAATAACTGCCAACATCAAAGATAAGAAAAAGAGGTCAAAAGAAAACAAACAGATAAAGATAAAGATAAAAGAACTTTGAAACCAATCCAATGTTGGTTGATATCAATGTTAGTAAGTAAACCAACATCAAGGACAAAACTTGAAGATAAATCTTAGACGATAAAGGTTTTGGTACTTGAAAGAAAAACGATGTCAAACAATAAGAGAAAAAGACACAGAATACAGTAATCAATATTGGAAATATAAGAAAAGTTTATATTGATTATAAGATAAAATCTATCCCTTTACAGTCGGTGTACATTTTCATCTCAATTCAAGGAACCTGATGCTCCTCTTGTTGCCACCCCACCACCTGTTGACCGAGAGGGATGCCGTAGTTGACTCCATCAACTTCTTCCACTTCAGTGACGGCAACGGGTGTCAGATGTTGGACGAGTCCATATATTATTTGAGACACTTCAACCATATTGGGACGTTCATCCGGTTCCATCTTTGTGCAACGCCAAGCCAACATGGCAACCCCGTACATGCTTTCTAACGTCGTGTCAGTGACTTCACCCAGGGCTTCATCAGCTAAGTCTCTTACAATTTCAGGCGTAATAATCTCCCCAATCAACTGAGTCAAATGTTGAGTGCCCACTGCCCTTGTTTGATCTAATGCCTTCTTACCAGTCCACAACTCCATGAGTACCACTCCAAAGCTATAAACATCCGCTTTTGTTGTTACCTCGGAGCCTAAATACATTCAATTGGTCATAGAAATCAGAGTTAGAAGAAATTCTGAATTATCAACTTGTAAGAACAGCAAACATGGCAACAGATCATAGCATCATTTGTACACATTTCAAGGACACCACAAAAACATTATTATGAAGGAAGGAAGGAAGATAACTAGTTCTGATTTTGACTTGGACTTCTATTTCCTCATATTGTATTTCAAATGATGATGATGGACAAAACAGAAAGCAACATATGCTCTTACGCCACCCACATGATCTCCTCATGAGATATCCTCATTGTCTTGCTCAAGAACTTTAGGACATTAATGATACCGAATTGAGATCCATCGCCTCATACCAAAGACTACTTTATGAGCATACACACCCTAAAAAAATAAGGTATCGAACATGATGACAAAGCCATAAACATCACACTCCCATTGATTTCCAGATTCAACCACAACACGCATATGCTTCGCCTTATACCAGAGACTACTTTATAAGCATATAAACTTACAAGAATAAGAGAATGATGATAAACAAGCTACTAACGTTCCTCCCACTGATTTACAGATTCAACCACAACAGACGCATGCATGTTATCACTTTATACAGCTATTAGCACAGATGAAATCTTAAACAAGATCTGTACCATCTCAAATCACCTTTGAGCAGAAAATATGAGATACAAGATTCCTAACAAGTTTAAGACATGATTCATTCTGACACACTTGCAAAATCCAAAATAAATCACAAGCAAACCACAACAATCACGTGTATTCTCATTAAGATTCTTTCATTACTCTCAAAGGGTTGAGGACATTCAAAATGGAGCAACAAAGTGGTGCCAGAAATTATCACCAACAACAAAGCAATAAAAGAATGCAAAGGATCACAGTGGGTGTAGTGATTCAGCTGAGGGTTACTTGTTATGTAATCAGACAGTAAGGTATACCTATGCATTACGATTTTTTGAGTTTGAGGTCAAGTATTATGATCCTACTTATTCTGCATTTACTTCTGATCTCTGAAACAACATGGTACTGACGGGCTACACACCATGACCTCATATAATTGCAGCAATATACAGATATGGTAGCAAGTGGCGGCAGATTGCAGGAAAAAGGAGAGAAATTACACATACACTGCCACACTATAATCACATTATAAGTCATGCCTAAACCCTCACGACTCACCAACCAAGGTAATCTCCAGAACCACCTTTGTTCTTAATCCCCTTCAAAATTCTCCAACCAGTTATATCATTTTGTTCCAACAATACTACTATCTTCCAGGGAAATGTATAATTTTGTAGGCGAAACTTGCCATTCTGATTAGATACCATTAACTGAGCTACAAGGACTGGTTCATATGTCCCAAACAAGCGGTCGTGTCATTGCCCCAGGCTTCATTTCAGCCATTTCATTGCGCCTAAGGGAGATGGTTTGCAGGCTAGCTAAGGAGACTGGGAATTACAATGAGTAATAAAAGGAGATTACACCAAACTCAAATCTAGTGTCACCTAAAGCTAGTGTATGAAATATAGGAACCTACTTGAAAGCAACAGATACAAGGTACACTCCAAAGTCCAAACTTAAAATTCGGAATACATATTTGCAACAAACTACTATTGCAAAACTGCTGTCTACATACAATACTATAATCTAGATTATTGCTAAACATGCTTATCTTAATGTAACCAAGAGCATACACAGACACATGAAAATAATTGAAAAGGATGATTACTTACGAAATAATTCAGGTGCTATAAATCCATACGTCCCAAGAAAGTTGCTGATAGTACTGGATTTTGAATCCTTTCTCGCTCCCCCAAAATCTGAAATTTTAGCTCGAAAATCATCCCCCAAGAGAATATTTGTGGATTTGATATCTCTATGAATGAATGTTTCTACGGCATGGTGGTGAAGGTATTCCAATCCATGGGCTACATCCAAAGCAATGCTAAGGCGCTTCATCCAAGAAAACTCTACTTCAGACTGGACATTATTCCGCATAAAGAGATGCTCACTGAGAGATCCTCGAGGCATTTACTCATAAACTAGAAGCCTCTCCTTTCCTTCGATAAAAGAATCCAACAAAGATACAAGATTCTTGTGACGTAATTTCTTGAGCACCTCTACTTCAGACTGAAATTGTTTTAGAGCACTACTTTCTTCACTTTCTTGAGTCCTGAAGAAACTCTTCATCCTCTTAATTGCAACAGTCATGCCATCATCCAATACCCCCTTGTAACCGCACCAAAACTTCCACTGCCAATCTGGTTTTCATTAGCAAAAATTTTGGTCGCACTACGAAGTCCCTCAAACGACATAACTGAGTTGGGTGCTTGACTTCCTTTTCTCTTCTTGTAAAAGTAGATAGCCAGGCCAAGCACCAAAACTACTGTAAAAACCACAATAGGTACTGAAATGATAACTACTTTCCACCCCTTTCCAGACTTAGATTTTCCAATTAAGATCCTTACACCCTTTCGGAATTTCGGAACTGGAGGTTGAATAATGTTACCATGTAGATCAACTAATGTCAAATCTTTTAAAACCACTGCAATTGAAGGTCTGATAATGCCTTGGAGATGCTGATTTGGCAAATAAATTTCTGCAACTTTCCCATCCTTGCACCTCAATCCGGGCCAGGAGCAAGGATCATTCCCTTTCCATGTAGAAGTGAGTGTGACCGGGTAATTCAGCCCGGCAAGAAAATCCAGAAGAGCCATAACTTCGGCGCTGCAAGAAACTCCAGGAGTATCATGGCAAAATGAGTTGTTACCAATTGAAAAGACTCTTGACTTAGAATTTGGCATTGGCCCCATCAGATGATTATTACTCAGATCCAGCCTCTCCAAGTTCATTTCAGTTAAAGCCTTGGGAACTGTTCCCGAAAGTTCGTTGTGTCCAAGCATTAGCTTCTTCAAAAATTTCAAGTCCCCAATATTCAGAGGAACCGTGCCAGTGAAACGATTGTGCTGCAGCCAAACTGACTTCAAATTTCTCATCTTAATAAGTATCTCTATCTTACCAGTCAGACCATTTTCAATAGGATCATGCAACATGAGAACCTCCAGTGAAGACCCATCAAAAGTGCTGGGAATCACTCCATGAATCCGATTGTTATGCAATTTAAGAATACGAAGAGCTGGAAGAGTACCTATCCAATCTGGAAGAGTACCTACCAGATTGCAGTAAATTAATGAGAGCACTTCTAGCTTTGACGAATGTTGAAAATCAGAAGGAATCTGCCATCCTGTACTGGTGTTCAAAGGGTTGTTCTCTAGACTCAAGACCCTTAAATTATCCAAACCTTGAAAGAAACCAAAAGGTATAGTATCAAACTCATTACCACCAAACTTAGCTTTGCTCAACTTAGATAGTCCTTTCAAATTTGGAAGGCTACCATAGAGTTGGTTTTTGCTGAGATTTATTTCCTCAAGATTGGAGAGCCCGTTCAGTACCTGAGAAACGGGCCCCTTGAGACCAAGACCCTGTACATTAATACTACTAACTCTGTCATCATTACACAAAATATACGGCCATCCACTCCCACAAGGATCTTCATCAGCTACAGGCCAATGAAGTAGCTCTGAATTTTCCAATCCATTGTAAAAATCTCGCAAAACCTGAACATCACGCGGTTCTGTGCCACTTGAAACCACCGAAGCACAGCATACGACAAGAACCAAAGTAAAATATATCTTCATCTTCTATATAGTCAACAGTTGGAAGTATCTGAAAAAAACAAAAAAGAAATCTAATTAAGCTCTAATTGCTTTAATCAGAATAGCAAAGTTTTATTTCAAAACAAATCATGAAACCAAAATTATATGCTAGTGGCATCAATAATTAGCCAAATAGACCATCGTGTTACAAACACAATTTCCTCCATCACCACACCAGAAATTGACCTAAAGATTCTAGCCATGCCTACACCTAACTCATTGACCCAAGATAACATCTTATGGCCTCCATCTCGATCAGGTGGAGTCGTTGTTAAGTACACTAATTGGATCCTGCACTCTTGATAACATATACAGCTTCTACCCCACCAATCAACCAAAGGTCAGGTCTTCTACTTCCCAAAACTTCGACCCTCCTCATCTCTATCTCTGCCTCCTCTATCACTATCTCTAAGCCTATCTGCATCTTGATCCCGATCTCTATCTCTTCCTCTTCTACTTTCTGCGGATCTCTACCATCTGTATCTCTACTTACACCACATCTAACACCATCTCTATCTCTACCAGCATCTCCATGCCTATCCATATCTCGACCGCGATCTCTATCACTTTATGTTTACTCTCTTCTTCTCTCAGCCTATCTCTAGCTTTCTTTGGGTCTCCCTTCTGCGGCATTGGGTCCTCCTACGGACGATTCAGATCCTTTGGTAAATGAATAAACCTCCGCTGCTTTTGTTCCCTTGCTACTCTATGCTCCTTCATCAGAGAAGACTGAAGTGCTGCTAAAGAACTTTCAGGATTCTTAGATATGTTCACTGGTGACATATCCATCGAGTATCGACTCTGCTCTAGCAAGAATGCTGGTCCATCTTCATTCAGATCAATATTGAGCTCTTCCTTGCCACCTTCTTCTTGATAAAGCATCCGAACCTCCCCATCTTCATCGAAATTAGGAAACTCACTAGCATCCAGAACATTCTGGTGAGGTCAGTGGCTTTAGTGGACGGCGTGAAGGAACAGTTTCATCCTCTTCCAAAATTCTAGAAGTCAGACAGCGGGTTGAACCTTGAGGATTTGTTCTGAGTGATTCATCCTTAGCGCTCTTTTTTATAGGAATCAAATCCTGAGTCCACATCCCTCATTGACAAACTCATCTTCTGAGCCGAAAAAGGAATCAACTTGACAAGCAAACTTTGATCATAACTTCTTTATCACTGGCAGCCATTCGAGTCGTTATCTTCGATACATGAACCAAGCCATTCTTCCCTCTAAAACCGTTCAATGATATAAAACATCCTGTACCCGTCACCCTAGAAACCTCCTTACAATGCTTGTTCAAAACCTTAGCATCGGGTGAAACCTTCTCTTCCTGGGTCAACTGGTTGTAGCAAGACTTCACTGAAAGCTTTGTCTTCTTTGTATACTTCCATTCAATACATCCTCCAAGTTCATAATATAACCAAGCTTCGCGTTCAGCAGTCTTCCCTTTCTCTAACATTTAACCTTTTTTCAGGAATAGCAATTCTCGGTTCATCATTTTCTGATACACCTCCTCTCCCGATCTTCCCAATTTGTGCTTAGAGTAACTATGGATCTTCCTAAAATTGAACACCTTTCCTTACACAACTAGGGCTCATTCGATTAACTCGGATATCAGAAATGTTTATTAAAAAGAAAAAGAAAAACACAATTCTTACAAAAAGAGGCAATGGATTTAGCTATTATAGAGATTTTTAAAATGCAAGTATCCAATATTAACAGTGTACAGAGTAAAGATGAGATTGAGGAATTTATCCCCTAAAATCATACCTGTTTATTGATAGATTGTTGTTGTTCTACGTCGTCAATCTTGGTAGAAATTGATTGATTCGGGCTGGACAAACAAAGGAGAGGTTGCTCATTGAATAATCCTTAATTCACAGGGAATGTCTTCAATCTTGGTAGAAATTGATTGATTCGGGCTGGACAAACAAAGGAGAGGTTGCTCATTGAAAAATCCTTAATTCACAGGGAATGTATGCATGCCATGGAGAGGTTTATGTCGAAGAAAGATGGTTTCGTTGGTAAACTAATTGAATCAAACGAAGCTAGAATTACCTGACTAACAAAGATTAAACGCCTCCCTCAGTAAAATCATCAAAAGGATCTACATTCAAAAAAAAAAAAAACCCAAAATGTATAGTTTACTGTCAATCTTCTTGGTAGTGGGAAATGAGTAATTAATCTAAAAGTAAAATCAAAATTAATGAAATTAAGAAAAATAAACTTATCTTTAAATTGAATTGAGTGTGGCATCTTCCTTAGTGAATTAACCATTAACAGATTGAAGCTCCATGTGATAATTTAACCATTTGGGGGAATCGATTTAAATAGGAACCCTAAAAAGAGGATAATTAGCTTTAATAGTAATCATAACAACTAGGGTTGTTGAAAGATAATAATCCCCTTTTCAAGGTGTCTTATTCGACCCTCAGCTGTTGCCTTCCGGTGATTATCGACGAGATGGTGCTGCACCAGAAGAGTGAACTGATAATTAAGAGACGGAGAGTTCTTGGGAAAAATGAAATTAGGTCTTCTTCTTTTACTCAGAAATTTCCCCCAAATCCCTTTCAGCTTCAAAATTTAAAAAGGGGTAGGGTCGTGGGGCCGTGCCTTATATTCGTATCTCATCTATACTTTACTTATATATATATACTAGGATATGACCCGTGCCGTAACGGCACGGGCTTTGGGTTGCTTTACTGCTTAGTGTGGCCTAACCAAACCTAAGAATTAATATTGAAATCAAACGTCACTTAACAGCTGAGAATTTCTCTTGGCAGGTTAGATTTTCATTTATCCAGTTCCAGTTTGTTGCAAATATCAGCTCCAATATCCGTAAGGTTTTCAGGCCCATATTTCTGCTGTTTTTTTTTTCTTCTTCTTTTTCTGCTGTTAATGCAAGGTTAGGGACTGATAATTAACAAAAAAAACTTTGAAGCATCCAATTAATAAGGGAGTCATGCATTTTTGTTTGAATAGGTGTAAGATACCAAATGCAGAATGTCGATTGTGTTGTCACGTACAAAATCATCGTTCCGTTCTTCTTTGACATTCCAACATTTTGTAGGGAGCCTCTTTGAAAGGAACTTAAAAGATTAATGACGACAGGTCAGAACCAACCCATAAGCCTGGCCAACTATTTAGGATAGATCCCTCCACACCGATAATGTTTGCGACTATCTGCATAAGGGGATTGGTGTTAAGAAATTCTTTTGTCGAGATAAACATGCCAAATATCGAAGGGATTTTTTTTAAAGCATGAATTACAATAGTTGTCCTGTATGGTTTGACAAAAATATTAGTTCCACATTTGTATTGTGAAAATCAAAGAGTAGCTTGAAGTGCAAATGCTGCAATTACCAAATGCCAGGATTTGGCTAATGAAAGGATGATAAAGTCAAAATGCAATGACAAATAGAGATGTTATATGTTACTACATGTTGCGGTATAAAGGAACTTGGAACTGGCCGAATTGCAAGTATAGTCATTGATGCTTAACAAAGCGTAATCTAGGTCAGTTGCACATCTTCCCAGTAAGATTGTCACAAAATTAAACAACTAAAAACATTGTTTCCTATTAATACTAACACACTCAGTATTACACCTACCCACATACTAAAGTCTCAACTACATATTTAACAACTACAGAATCAACTCCAAAAAAATCATTTCTTAAAAGAAAGCATTCAAGGGAGTTAAAGACAATACTCAACTCGATCGTCTGTCTTCACATTTGGCTGCTACATGGTACATGATGGAGAAAGAACCATGAAGAACAGTCAGACATTTAAATGGAATATTTGAACTTTTAGGTTTCGCCAAATTATTATATACAATATGCAACTTCTTGGAGCAAGACTTATCAAATGGATGACCTTTGGAAACAGAATTCTAATCAATCTACATTGCAACTACCGACCTCCAATTCTCAAAGCCTTGATTGACTCCCTAATAACTTAATACAACTCTCTATCACAGGACCATACATATATTTTCTACCTTTCAAATTGATGGTTGACTGAAAACGTTACCTATTAATTCAAATGAGCACATTAAGTATGTTTGAGGCCACGTTATGACTAAATTCCATAACTTAGTTTATGAAATTGTAAAAACCTTAGCAAAATTATATGATAAGCACATTAAATCCACTATAAAAGCATATTTTGCTATCATGGTTTTGAGCTACTAGGTACATGACTACATGCGGATGCATGGCAACCTGCACCACTCGTTGGGGATGCATGCACCTTATTCAATACTTGATCCCAAATTATTTCAACCGTGTAGCTCAATGTTTATGGACCAATATATAGACTCTCATCATACTCAGAAATGTTTTTCAAACCCATTTGTAGGCTCTGATCATACTAAGAAATGTTTTTCAATTACCCATTTATAAGCTCGGATCATACTCATAAATGTATTTCACGAAATGGTAAAGAAATAACATCAAGAAATTATGACGATGGCACTATCTAGATTTAGCGTGCTTTGAAATTCGTCATCAATAATATTGCATCTAGTCAAACATAACATGAGAACACCAACCTCTAAAAATCGCTCGCGGTCAAGAGATAACTGCCCTCGATGAATTAAGCCTAGGTAGTCTTAACTAAATTATGTGACCCTTCAGATACTTGTTGGCCTGATGCCCACCTGCAATCCTACACCGAATTTCCTGTAAATTAATTTTTTTACCAATAGTAACAAAAACAAAAAAATCATCCATAAAGGAATGCTAAAGTTTGATATCCATAAGTAACCACTGAGACCTTTTCTAAAGACGGAACTCCAATCTAAACCAACAATTTAAAACATACTGTCTTATAAAAAAAGTGAACATAAAATTCAAATTCAAGACATCTAAAAAAACGAAAAGAAGCCACATGCTTTACTACTTTAGCTAAGACGGGGGTGAAATTATGCACATAATGCATTGAGCTACTGTAAAATTTTGGGTGAGTTAATAAGAGATTACTGTGTTCATCTATCGTTGATGTAGGTTGCGGCCGCAACCTAAATTTGTTGTGTTAACAGCCATGTAGCCAACAACCACTCTCGAGTTTCTCTCAACCACCTAATTTGTAAATTAGTTTTCTAGGAACGATCTCATGCAGCAATCTGCATTGAATTTATAATTAGTTGTAGTACAAAATAACAATTAGGGAGCAAAAAAACCGTAATTTAAGAGAATTTATAATTAGTTGCAGTACTAAAAATGTGAAATTTAAGAGAACCCAATATCTTAAAAACTAAGAAAATACTAACCATCTTGCATGTTAACAGGAACACCAAGTCTTTTTTTTTTTTTTTTCAAGGGAAAAAGGGTTCAAAACAGGAAAACCAAGGCCATATTTTGGAACATATATACCTTCATAAGACAAAAACAATAAACGGCCAGGAATTGGTTTACCTAGATAGCATTATACAAATTATTTGTGTGAAGCATTATCACAAACAATTGAAGGGAAAAATTATTTTTAGTTCATTTAAACTTAGAAAGGTTTGATCAAAAAAAAAAAAAATTACCTAGAAAGAAGTTCCTTTCATTGAGTTTACACCGCCCAAGAAATTTCCCTTATTGATAGTTTTTAGCTGGGAAAAACAAAAACCACAATAATTATGGAATTTAATCATGCACAGATTGAACTTTTAACAAATTTTAAGAAGAATTGAGAAAAGAGAATCAAACCTAAATGCTGGGAGGTTTGGGTTGCAGAAGTGAATTAAACCGAACACCAAGAAAGAATTGTAGATATCAAAACATTCATTTGCATTTTGAGTTAATGGCGAGAGAAAAGGTTTAAAATCTTTAAAACATGCGTTACGTTTTTTCTAGGGACTAACCGTTTATGTTTTGGTGGTTTAAATCTTAACCGTCCTTTGTATTCCCCAAATGTAAATGTTCCCAAAATTTAGAAACCTGCAAATCTATCAATCCGAGCCGTTCTTTATATGTCCAAAATGTTGATAGCCGTCCACATAGGAAAACACCGTTGTCCCTTATAATATAGATATATATATATATATGTATATATATATATAAAGAAAACACCCCTTAGGAACGCTGTTCATGAACAGTGCTTGAAGCTGCAAAATATAGAATTTCAAAATTACCCTTATATAATGCTCACCTAATTTATGTGATAAAAATAAAAACGAGGGTATAATCGTAATTCAAGTTGTTGTTTGTTTGAACACACCCACTCACTCTTTCACCCGGACCAAGCTTGTACGTATGCATGTGCCGGACACTAGTTAAAAACAAAAGTATCACCAAAAGTAATTTTCTTTCAAAACTCGTTAAAAACAAAAGTATCACCAACACTAGATATTGATGGGCGCTTTCACACGATAGAACCCGTTTTTTTTTCGAGTTTTTCTTCCCTGGAAAATTTTCTTCAAAACATGAGCGACTAATTAGCCGATTCTTGGGCTCTGATGGTATAATATTCTATGGATTCATAAGCTGCTATTAAGATATGAGATCAGGTAATAAATTTTTTTTAAAGATAAACAATTTTAGTGGGTGATACAATCGAAGATGAAGAAAAAGAAGAAAAAGAAATCAAGATTAAAAGTTGCAGGAAAGGGTTTTTTATAATTTCTCTGATTCAATCCACTTTTAGGTTTCTTCTGATTTAGGTTTTAGTAGTCAGATAATGATTTGGATTTCAAGTTGCACCGACTGAAAAGTTGGAATTTCTATTCCCTGATTTGAAGATTGAATATTAAAATAAGATCACAAATAGCAATTTTGTGGGTGATTTACACGAAGAAGATGGAAAAGCAAAAAAAAGAAGAGAATACAGTTTTCAAGTTGCAGAAAAGTTAGATGTGGCCAGATTTGTTCTCTGATTCAACCCAAAATCACACGGTTCCTTCTAATCCCTTCTTCGGCGGTCAGGTAATGATTTGATTTTGTCTTTTCAAGTTGAAGTTTTGTGAAGAACAAATTAGTGGATCATCGAAGAACTGATTAATTTACAAATTAATGGAGTGATTATATTATTAATCATTGACATCCGTAAGAACCTCCTTAAAATTTCTTACACCTGGTGAATTATCCCCTTCTTTCTAATTATACTCTGAATGCCCCTCTGTTACACGCTGGTTAGGGTTACAACTTGTAGTTTTATATCAAAAAACCTTGTCTTTTTTCCCACAGTTGATTTTCATAGTTATATATACTCTTGAAGAAGAAGATGTTTTCCATAGTAACACAGTGCATCCCTCATGCTTAGAAACCTCTTCAATATAGTGGTATCTTTTACTAGCCATATCCTCTTTCAATACCCTGTAGCTTCTGCTGTGTTTTTGTGTATCACCATGTATGCAGTCTGGCATGGTGACGTCTCACAACTTACTACCCACCTTCAACAGTCCCTGAATCTAAGTAATGGGAGGCAACTCAACCTCAATGAAATCATTCCATCTAGATTTCAAAACACTCATCTCTTATGGACCAATTGCATGATAGGAACCTTTGCTGAACCAGTAGATTGAAAATGCTGGGATGTCAAAAATGCACTGTTATATCAATGGGGAGATTCACGGGGGTCTTTCAGTCAGAAAAGCTAGTGAGTGGATCTATATCATAAGGTTTCAATATGATTATGAGATGCGGAGAGTTTTAAACCTGGCAACAAGAAGAGTATTTGGAGATTTATTTTGTATCAAGAAATGGGAAGTTACAGATAACCTACAAGACTGGTACCCAACTATGGAGATGTTCTTCATAACTATTAGTAATTTATCACCAGCTCAAGTCACAAGTGAGAACCTCAGAAGGTGTTTGGCTTGCATGGGGGAGATTTTATATTTCTCATATCATGTGAGGAAAAATAATGGGAGCTTCTCAATCACAGTCAGGGCAAACATTAGGTTCAGGCAGAGACTTAGGTTTACTGTCAATGCAGAGAATGAATTGGGCTCCCAATTTACTTTCAGGTCCATAACTTTCCATGTAACTTTTGTGAATATTGTGACTTGATTGGACACAAGATGAGGAACTGCTTGCAAGCTGAATTAGCTAAACACCAAGCTGAAGTTAACCAAGCACATGCGAGATGCGATCGCTAGCAATGCAAAGAAGAGGTGGTTTTGCAACAGGAGCAGATGCAACCAGTGATGGTGCAAGATAATATGGATCTTTCTGAGGACAGCTTTACCAACTCTTCTGTGGAACAAGCTGCAACTGAGGTAACCTGCAATGACTATATCTCTCAACTAGAAGATGACAAGGAAAATCAAAGTGATTTAAGACAACTTGCAAGTCATGCATCTACTTTGAGTGATGATCAGGTAGTCCCTAATACACCTGTTCTTAGTGCTGCTGCTGTTGGTCCTAAGCTAGATGCATATATGTGGAAGGTCGTTCAAAAGAGAGATAGACCTGGAAATCCTTTCACTCCAGCTTTTAGATCATGGGATGAAGGCTCTTCATCTCAGCAGCAGAACAACTCAGTGAGCACAGCCTACTTTAGAAAATGGAGTTTGATGCAGAGTTACTTCCACTGGGACAATCCCCTACATGTACCAAAAAGGCCAAAAATTGATGACCTGGATTTGACTCTTGCTCCTCCTAATCCAAGAAAAGTGGAAATTAGAGAAATTGAAGAATATGAACCTGTGAGTTCCATGAAGAACTATCCCCATCAATGGTTCAATGGTGGTTCTTCTAATGGACATACCCAAGAGAAGGATAATGAAGATTTATCTATCTGCAAATTGATCTCGACACAACATCAACAAATATGAATCCAGAGTTACATTGCCATCATAGATCATGAGCTCCTTTTATCTGTCTTTTTTTGCTTAGTATTTGAATTCATCCTTAATCAATCAAAGGTTTAGCTACTCATAATTACAAGCAGAATGGGTTCCCCATAAAGGGGTAAACCCTAGGTTTTGTGTAGAAGATGTAATATGGGAGGTGGAATTGTGTATCCCAAGGTATGATATCTCTTCTTAAGGCTCTGGATGTATTCTTATATAGAACTCTCAAAGTTAGGCTTTAGAATCCTTCCGGGATCGTGTTTCCTTGAGTTAGAAGTCAATTTCGCGTCCAAATATGTCTCAGAAAGTTGTCAGGTTCGGCTCATAACATGCCGACCTTTCCCGGACGAACCTGACAAGTGAAAATTACTCCAGGCGATCACCAGGTTCGGCTCACTTGATTAAATTTATTTTGAGCCGAACACTCTCCTGTATACTCTTCGAAAATATTGATTTTTAAGCTCCAGGTTCGGCTGACTCGAGCTGATGAGTTTTGAGACGAACCTCTCTTTGTATCTTCAAGTCTTTCAATCTTGTTTTGCTTATAACTTCTTTGTCCGAACTCGGAATGACCTCATTCTTTTTGCGTTCTTTTCATATTCTCGTTCTCTTGAAGATGGTATTGAAAACTCCTAGATTTGAATGAGCTGAATTTGGACTTTGGCCTTCCTTCATCGATAGACTCCACTTCCTTGTTCATTTAAGCACCTTATAGCTCCTTTTTGGATGATTCACCTAATATGACACATAAACTAGAAAATAATCATAATAACAGGTAATATGCAAGAATTATAGCTAGAACTAGCATGGAATTAACACTCTAAACATGTAAATTAAGCATGTATCATGCTATCTTCCACAGATCTTTAATTGCAGGGCTTCTGTGTTTTGCCATTGACAACATCTCATCAAAGGATCTTGTATGTAAAAAGCAGAATATTCCACCAAGACGTTTCCAAATGATTTCACTGAAGTCACAGTGCCATAGAATATGATTGAGGTTTTCTTCATATTTCTTGCAAAAGATGCATCTTGAAGCTAAATTAAATTTCCTGGATTTCATTTTGTCATCTTTAGGAGAAATCCCTATAAATAGTTTCCATACATTACTTGAAATACTAGGGTGAACAGATGAAGACCATACCTGCTTTGTCCAAGACAATTTTGGAAATTTTCTTCTTATACATTCTACAGCTGATGCTACCGTGAAATCTCCAATGATAGTCCCACACCATATTTTTTTTATCTTCATTTGTACTTACCACATGAAGTTCACTTTGATGTATCATTTCTAACATTTCAGTTGGTATCACCCATTCTCCATATAAAAGTAAATCAAACACTTTCATCTCAGGGAAATTAAGCATGTATGCATTTAAGGGGAATAATTCCTTCAATGCTCTTTATTTTACCCATGCATCTTTCCAAACAGAAATTTTAGAGCCATCCCCTACTAGCCATCTTGAATGCTCGTGTATATCTTCTGTCACCCATTTTAAACCTTGTAAAATAGCGTATTTTTATGATACTTGATCCAATCTCCATTCTTTGTTATTAATTTCTCTTGGAAGTATTTTGCCCATTCATCTGATCAATTTTATATTTTCCAGAGGAGATTCATAAGTAATGCTTTATTTATAATTTCTAATCTTCTCAGCCCCAAACCACCTTCTTCCATTGGAGCACACACATAGTCCCATTTCAGAGTTATACATTTTTTTGTTGAAGGATCACCAATCCATAAAAAGTTTCTTATAATTCTTTCAACCTCTTGAATTATTTTATTGGGTGATTTGTAAACTGACATGTTGTATATAGGTATACTGCATAGCACATGTTTTACTAGAATTAATCTTTCTTGAAATGAAAAAAGCTTACCTTTCCAGCTAACAAGATTTTCTTGAATTTGCTCCACACAACCCCATACTTGAGATGATTTGATGCATCCAGGAATTAACACAACACCTAAATATTTATCTGGAAATATTGATAAAGGCATGTTGCATTCATTTGCCAGTTGAACTTTTCTGAGCTCACTAGTCCCTCCAATGAAGCATTTACTTTTTTCAAAATTAACCCTTTAACCAGATGACATTTGATAATCTCTGAGAAAGTTAAGAAGTAATCTAATGTTTCTCTTATCTCCATTACAGAATTAGAAGATATCATCTACAAATAGAATGTGAGAAGGTTGAACTCAATTTCTTGACACCATTGGTTATAGTGTTCTGTATTGAATCATTCTTGATAAAGTTCTACTCAACAAATCTTCAGCAATAACAAAAAGAAGTGGAGACATGGGATCTCCTTGTCTCTGTCCTCTACCTACTTTGAAATATCCAATAGGACCACCATTGAGAAGAAATGATATTCTAGCCGATTGCAGCAATTTATGTATCCATTTAATTCCTTTTTCTGAGAAACCAAAATTTCTCATGACCTGGAAAAGAAAATCCCAACTTAAGGAGTCATATGCTTGAGTGACGTCCAATTTGAGACCCAGATTTCCACCTCTCCTTTTCACATCAATTTCATTTATTAATTCAGAAGCAAGGACTATATGTTCTTGGATATTTCTGCCTTTTAAAAATGCACCTTGTTGTGGAGATATAACTTTCGGTATCATACTACCAATTCTTGTTGTTATGATTTTGTTATCACTTTGAAACTAAAATTCATCAAACCTATAGGTATGAATTGTTGAGCTTTTTTAGCATTTTTTACCTTTGGCAGCAGAAGTAGAAAGTTTGCATTGAAGCCTTGAGGAATAAAACCACCCCTCAAACATTATTTGATTGCAGAAGCTAAATCTTTGCCAATTATTTCCCAAGCAAATCTGTAGAACCATCCAGAAAAGCCATTAGGTCCTGGAGCACTGTGAGGATCAAGATCATACACTGCTTGTTTTATTTCTTCATATGTTGAAACAGCATCCAAAAATTGATTCTCTTCATCATTAATTACTTTAGGCACATCTTGAAAAATAACAGGAGTAAAATATACTTCATGAAATTTGAACTTGTCTTCAAAGTGAGCTATTAGAGTTTCAGCAATATGGATTTGATCAGATATAATGTTACCATCTGCATTCTCCAACTCCATAATTGCATTTTTAGCTTGTCTAATTTTAGATTCACATGAAAAATCTTGAGTTAGAAGCTCCTTCTTTTAACCATTTTCACTCTAGACTTTTGTTTCAAAATTTCTTTTTGTTTATCTGAAAGAACTTCAAGCTCTCCTCTTGCAGTCACTAAGTTATTCAGTAGCTGTAAATCCATTGGATTTTTATCTGAAATTAATGCAGCCTGCAAAACTTTGTCTTCTGCATCTTTTAGTTTCTATGTTATATCTCCAAAAACTGACCAATTCCATTTTTGTATTTCTTGTTTCAGTCTCTTTAGTTTCTTCATGAAAACAAAAATGAGATTACCTGGAATATGAATCTTCCAAATATCTTGTATTTGATGTAAAAATCAGGATGACTCATCCATACTTTCAATGCTCTGAAAGGGATATTTTTTGGTTTTGGAATTTAAGCATTTGCTCCATACAAAACTCCATGATCTGATATCCCTCTTGCTCCAACTTTATAACCCCAACTAGGGTACAATTCCAACCATTTATCATTAAAAATTGCTCTATCCAAATTGCACACAATTCTATTTCTTCCTTCTCTATTGTTACACGATGAAAATTCTAATCCAGTACTTGGTGCTTGAATGAGACCACAAATATTCAGACAATTTTTGAACTCCATCATTGATATTTTTAAAGGAGCTAAGCCTCCCTTTTTTTCATCCCAATCCAAGGCTTATTTAGATTGTTTATGACCATCAAATCTTTCCGTAGCTCTCTTCTATTAACGGTCAGAGTAACAACATGGACTCCAGTAATAAGAACATCTCCCACTTCCATTGTTACCTCTTGCTTGGTGTTTGAAATTATTGCAGGATTACTTATTGATGCACTACACAGAATCCATATATTACCTTTATTTTCTTCAAAAGAATTATCAATAAGTCGAAAATGCATGCCTGGAAACCTTAACTTTTTTATAAACTCAGTAGTAGCCCAGACTTTTGGTTCAGCTAAAATAACTAAAGAAGGACAAAAAATTTTAACTATATTTCTTAACTTGTCTTTGGCCTTAACTCTCCTCAGACCTCTTATGTTCCAATATAAGACTTTCATTTAGAAAAAGAAGGTTGAGAAGAATTGGTACTTCTCTTACCTTGTCCATTTTTGCTCACATTTGCACTCAAATTTGCAGCCTGATTTCTTGTTGTTATATTGACTTTTTGCCTACTTTTGGCCTGACTTGAATATAATCTTCACCATTCTTTGAACTTGAAGCAGTTGAAGTATCATTAGTAGAATGAAGTGAAGTTGTATCAGTATGTTTCACTTGAATAATATCTTCAGTACCCTTTGAACTTGAAGCAGTTGGAGTATCACTAGAAGGATGAAGTGAAACTGAATCAATATGTGTCACTGGAGAACCAATAAGAGGTTGTTGGACAAGAGATGAGGCAGTAATTTGTAGGTACTTCCCTGCAAGCTTGACAGGATCAATATTGGCATGGTATGATAATTTACCAGAAAACAATATTTGCCCATTCCTCATTCAAAACCTCCCCGCAAAGAGAAATACTTGGGGCCTGGTCCATATCGTGGAAAACGTCAAAAGGAGGTACTTTTTCTATTTTTGAACCCACACAACAAGGTAATGACCCCACAAAATTCATATTGTTCTTTCTCCTTTATTCCTACTATCGATCCAGATGATGACAAAGAAGTTACAGAAAAAGAAAATCTCCCGGTACAAGGTGGTGGTGATAGTGAACAAGTTTCTCCAAGTGGTGAAGAAGAAGAAGATGGTGATAAAACTAATGGTTCTTGTAGTGATGGTAATGATGAGGATGAGGAAGAGGAGGAGGGGTTGGTAGAGGACACTTGATCATGGAACATCTTCGCGGTGGGAAAGCTAGAGGGTTACTATTTTATCTTAATAGTTTATTTAGTCTTTTTAATAGTTTTTATCATTTTCTTAATTCATTTATTTTTATTATTTTTAGCTTATAATTTAATTGTAAATTAGCTAGAGATAACGTACGATCTTCTAATCAAGTGGAACGACCCTTTTTGTTTATACTATATCATCGATAGACTTATACTTGCGCTCTATATTTTATCACACTAAAATCCTGTAAACCGAATTTGAATATATATTTTAGATATCTAAAACAAAAAATATATGCTTAGCATATCCAGCAGTTTGCATATCTCTAGTTGTTATATTAGTAAAGTATGTGAACGTATGCTAGATAATTTTAGTTGTAAACTCGGAGTGATTTCGATTTATGAGTTGGAGTAAAATTAATTGGTATTAGTTGATTCCAGAAATAATTTTTCTTTGTATTTATTTGGAAATTTTCGGAATTGATTATACCTTGTTTTTTCAACAAGCCTCGGTTATAGCATTATATATAGTGAATCTTGTATTCTTACAAACTTATCCCTTGACACATAGACTTGAGTAACTACGTGGGAATCCAACTCGTTGATAGAGGAGAGTAATATAATAAGGTGAAATCTCTTGTTTTTACTTCGTTTAAAGTCCTCTTTAGGATCAAGAAACTTTTAGCAGTCGTTGGTGGAAAATCAAATCGTATTGTTATTTTAGTTTTCGATAATTGATTTTGATCGGTTAATAGTATAGTTATCTTTAGGATCAAGAAGCTTTTAGCAGCCGTTGGTGGAAAATCAATCGTATTGTTATTTTAGTTTTCGATAATTGATTTTGATAGATCAAACTCGTTTATTCTGAGATCTGTAGATAATATTATCGATCATCCATTGTTAACATACTTCGTTCTGTATGTGATCAGTCAACATTTGGAATCAAGGGGTTTATTGTGCAACGATTACTTTGAAGATTGAAGATTAAAGACTTGAAAACTTATATTTTTGGTTCCTGATCTTAGTGTTGTCTTCTTGCACACTTGATCCTCTGGGATCTTACAAGCAGTGTATTCCGATTGACGTCATACTTGTGGAAAGATTGAACAAACCGTATAGTTATTTTTTTTCGTAGAATTACTTGGATAGTTTCAAGTTATCAAAAAAAAAATTTTTTTCGGTGTGCTTTTACATTTTCCGCATTAAAGTTATTTAAATTGTAAAAGCATAATTTTCTTTATTCGTATGCTTGGAAACTATCGATTAAAAAGATTTGTGGTCTACTCGGTACCCTCATCTTTTCAAGCTCGTTCCTTGATTATGCAACAAATAGACAGAAAATGCATACTTGTTGGTTATCGTGACTAATCAAAGGCTTACCCTTTATATAACCCAAAAACTAAACAATTGATTATTCGTCGAGATGTTGCGTTTGATGAAAATAGTTTTTGGGTTTGGGAAGAAGAAAACCAAGATTTTAAGAAAAAAACTATATTAGCCTATCTTTCTTTTTAATATATTATTAATTAAGAAAATATTACTAATAAAGTAATTTTAAAGGAAAAAAAGCCGCAAGGATCGCCAGAGCTCTTATTTTTAAAAATTTTTAAAATTTTTTTATTAATAAATTTATTATTTATTTAATATATAATTTTCCATTTTATTTATTTATGATTTATTATTTTATGATTAGATCCTATACATGGTTATTTTTTATTATTTCAAAAATCATATTTTAATTATTATTAAATGTTTTATTTTATTTTTTTGTTTTTCTTTATTATTATTTTTTTTGAAAATTGATACAGTAGAAACTCTATAAATTAATGCTGTCGGGAGCATCAAAATTTATTAATTAAACGAGATATTAATTAACCCATAAAATAATAATTATTAATTTATATTTTAATTAATATTTTATTAACTTATAGACAAATTTCATATCACAAGTTTAGACAAAATTGATGCTCTCGTCATTGTAAACTTCGATCAACAGATAACAAGAGTTTAGACAATTTGGATGAACATATAGACAGTGAAATCACTCAAGACTTGCAAAATTTGGTCGAGAAGTTGGGCTATCGTAATTCACTGAATGTCGAAGATGTGATATTAAAAATAAAGTTACAGTTGTTGACTGATGAAGAAATAATTGAGAGCGTTATGGGAACTGATGTGGAAGAAGATGATGAAAGTTGTGTAATACAGCCCCCTTCACGAAACGAGGCTCTTAAAGCGGCAATCACATTAAATAATTTCTTGCTGAGTTATGAGAAAATAACACCAAAAATTCTTACAATGATAAGAAAAGTTAGAGATGAAATTTAATGTTATATTGATTTTAGGAAAAAACAAAAGATAATAAAATTATTTTTCAAAAAGTCTTGGTAAATCATTAATGTATTGAATATATATATATGCATTATTAATTTATACTTCATATGGGGTCTACATAAGAAATAAAAAATGTAATTCTTTATATAAAAACAGAGTTTTTTCGAGCGACGTGGTTAATCGGAGCTTCTGGTTGATTCTGGCCCCATCATTCTAAATTTCAGCCAATAAAAATTCAAGATAATCTTTTGGGCCCACGAATTATTATTTGGCCAATCACATGAAAGAAAATAATTGCCTAAAATTACTAAATCTTATTTAATCTTGAAAAAGTAACAAAATAAATATAGACAACTTCAACATTTCCAAAAAAAAAAAAAAAACGATTTCATCATATCACAATAAAATTAAATATACAATATTTATCATAGGGAATATATTTGCGAAACCATATCACAATAAAATTAAATACTATGCAATATTCATCATGATTTCATCATAAAATTAAATCAATCATAGGAATTTAAAAAAAAAATGTCCAATGTCCATTTACAGTTTTTATAATAAAATCCTTCTAATTACAACTCCAACTACTGGTAAAATAAAATACTTGCAAGTACACTTTCAGTTGGTATTAAATAACTGGATCATTGATAGAATTCAGAAAAAAAATTACCTGATTTGTTTGTGGATGTCACACATGAATCGAGTAATCTTCTTTCGAGGGCTTATAAAAGGGTTTGTTAATCCTGTAAAAATAAAAATAATACAAAATCATTAAGAATAAAAATCACTAAACAATAAAATTTGCAAAAAGGAAAAAAAAAAGAATAATTATCAGCGACAAAAAAAAAAATTGAATATGATATCGAAAAATAACAAAAAAAAAACTTCACTAGAATGGAAAAAATATCAAAATATTGTTTAATTCCATAATTAAGAAAATTACAAGTAATTATATATTTTATTTTAATTCTATAATTAATTTGTTTCTTCAAGCGTTATATATTTTATTTTAATTTTAGCTTTCACTACTCTAGGGGAGCTTGGTGAAGATATGATTTGTTTCTTCAAGCATTTGAAAAATTGTTTAGTTAGTAATGATGCTGGTAGTGGTCCAGGTAGATTTATTTTTCATAGGTTGGGTGTTGTTATTCAGAAAGGGGTTGGTGCCCAGCTTGTAGCTCGGTTACCAACTAAAAGTGTAAAATCTTAATTTCATTATAACATAAATAAATTCTATAATTATTTTTTTATATTTTTCGTATGAAAATCAAAAAATAAAAATATATAGTATTTATGGAAAAAAAATTACAAGCAAATGGTAGCTATCCAAAAAAAAAAAAGTAATCATTCCATTAAAAAAAAAAGATATTCAATAATTTTTGGACAAAAATACTGAAATGAGTAAATGTGATTATCCAAAAATATAGTAGATAAAGATGATTATATGAATCTTTACGATATCCATAGATATTATTTCCGAAAGATGTTTTTTAAATGGAATTAATAGGCTTGGTGACTCTCTATATAAAGTATTCGAGAAAAGCTGAACTCCGTTGTTTTGGCGCCGCCACTCTGTCTCTCTTCTGATATTTTTTTTCTTCTGATTTTTTAGGGTTTTACTGTCGGGTAAGAAAGTAGCCGCAAATATATTTTCATCTAATGATTGTCATGCCGTGTAGAAATTGGTGAATCTCTTTGTCTTAATTTAAATCTTAGTGTATTCATATTATGATTGTGAAACTATTGTTATCAACAGGTTTTGTTGAATATTTTCTTTGAAGCATGTTTTGTTAACTGAATGTGTATTTTGTTTGTTTGTTTGTTTTGCAGTTAGAATTATCATGTGTGTATCCCAAGAAATTCTAATCGACATCCTTTTCTCTCCTATTCATGTTCTTTCTTATAATCTGATTGTTGTACATATGGAATATTTTAAAAAATAGCTTTATTTCAGTTGTTTTTTTAGTTTTTTATATTTTATTAATTGTTTACCGCGGAATAATCTTTTGAGCGAGTGTTGCTTTTGGTTCTCACTATTCCTAATCACAATCATAAGGTAGTACTTAATTTTTTATATTTCTCTTTTCTCATGCCACCATTGAATTTTTTGGAATCCACTCCAAAAATTGAAACAATATGCAGGAAGATATGCAGGAGATTCTCGATAATGTATTTTTTTTACAAAAATATTTTGTAAAAAGTAAACGTGGGTGCCCAAAAACATGTTTCAATTTTCAATTTGGGTATGATGGAAAATCTAATAAAATTGGAAACAAATGATTTTTTTTTATTATTTACCCGTAATATCGTATCAATTTTCTTATAAATTTTTAGTTTAACACATAGTAATATATTTACGAATTAGATCAAGAATAATAAAATTGTGGATATATTTAGATCTTGACAAACGTTTATTTTTTAGGTTTACAGTATCTCTATGCGTTGGAGCAAAATCCAAAACTCCCATATTGTTTTGCCCTGTTTCTCGCTTTATAAAGGTTTTGTTGACTGTTTTTTTTTTTTTGAGCATGCTTTGTTAACTGATATGTGCATTTTGTTTATTTTGCAGTTGCCATAGGTGTGTATCCCAAGAAATTGTAATCGACAGTCTTTTCTCCTATTTATGTTGTTTCTTTCAAACTGGTTGTTGTACTATGAAATATATTAAAAATAACTTTATTTCTGCTGATCTTTTAGTTTTTTTGGTATTTATAAATTGTTTGCTGCAGAATAATCGTTTGAGTGGGTGTTGCTTTTGGTGCTCATTTTTCCTAATCACAATCATAAGGTAGTACTTAATTTTAAAAAAATTTCTTTTCCTCATGCTGCTGTTGATTTTTCTGGAATCCATTCCAAGAATGACTTGCTAGCTTTTGGTCTTAAATGCTCAATTTGATAAGGTTTATGTCCGTAATAATCATTTGGTTAAAGTACTCAGATTCATGTTTTATGTTTGGTTGGAATCAGAAAGTAAAGATCTTCATGCTGTTATTAACCTCAATGAAATATGAGATCCAGTTGCTTAGTATTCTCACAAGTGATACATTGAATTTAATGGCCCCTGCAGTAGGGCGTTTGCCTTTAATTTCACTTATGAAACAAAATCAGGATAACTTCCCAGCGAAACATTAGCTCCAATCTCTATCTCAGGGGCCGTTTTGCATGTTGCACCCACATGCCTCAGCCAACAGTATTTGTTTGATATTTATGTATTGCGCAAGTTACGAATGTGTGGCAAGTTAAAAATAATAGGTATGATAGCTCAAGCAATAAAGATACTAGAGCGTGCTAATTTTAAGTTGGATGTAGCTAATGAGCGTAGAATTACACGGTCAAACAATATGTTTTCCCATGTTTTGGTACAATAACCAATCATAAATCATTGGTAATACATACCTGGACATCATATAAGACAATGGCTACTCAACGAACACCTGCATGGTCTCTTCGTTATTCTTAAGATTTTCAGCCAAAATCCCCACATCTCTTACGACTATCTTCCTTTCAGTGACCTGTGCAATAATTTTGACTGCAATATGTGGATTGATGATCATACTACTTTTGTGACAAAGTTCTCTCAATGAGTGTAGTGCAAAAAACTTTGAATATTGCATAAGATATATTTTTCATGATCGGGTAGATGCTTAGAAGAGACTGCACATTGTACATGACAATGCAATAGTGATCGGCAAGGCAAAAATGTGAACTTTATAGAAACTCATGAGTTTGACAGTAACTTCCTAGCGACATTAGGCCCACAGCATGATTCTGCTTAGTGGATAGAGTTCCACATTTGATTCAATGCCCTTTTTCCTTGATTAGCTGCTGCAACTTTGGAAAATAAAGTCTCCATTGCATCAAGTTCTTATATAAAACTTTTTTTGCTGTTATTACCTTGACCAGAACTTAAATTCAAAGATGTTGTCATTTTTTCCATTGTAAAGGTTAAATATAGTAGGCTTTTTAAGATTTGTTCAATGTAGGAAGCATCTGTAAGTTAAATTACAAATGCTGGCAGTTTTTACATTTTTTTGCCTATTATGTCACTGGCTAAGAGATATTCATTTGCGGACTGGTAAAGAACACTGGATGATGGAGTACAAATCAGGTGATCTGTATTCCACAAAGCTGGAGAAGGAGGGCTCATTTCCTTATAGATCACGTATCTCTTTAACTATATCCCGCCTGAAGTTGCATTCTTTCTTCGAACATCTATTCATAAGTCCGTATTTCAAAAAAATAAAATAAAATAAAAATCTTAAGTAAGCTCCATCAAGAATGACGCTACAAAAGAGAGGTATCTTGGTACGTTGCTTCGACTTGGTACTTGCTTTGTGACCTTGAAGACGAAGAAAGCACCTAAACATGTTGGGAATGAGGCGGGTGAAACGACACGAAGTCAGGAACTTAAATTCTTTAATCTTCATTTTTCATGTGAGGATGTATTTAGCGGCTATCTACGTGGAAAATTATTTTGAATTGGGAAGATATTGGTAAAGGAAACATAATCCACCGGTTTGTATTTTGGATTCCTTTTGTGATAAGTTTATCACAGTTATAGCTTCTATAACGTTTTATCAAAGCGCCGCGAGATGTGAGTAGTTTAGTGTATGTATTGGTGGTTAAGTGGATGATTTGAGGAAATAGTTTTTATAGTGCTCTTAGTTTATAGAGTTTTGAAACTTTTTCACCTGAAAGAATATACTATAGAATGATTCTAGGTTGATACAAGAAAAAAGACGGAGAAAATCCCGTGAGGAGATGGACGAACGATGGAAAGGCTCTATACAATGGGATTTAAATTGGCAGAGGTGGGTCCCGAAGCTGTGAGCCCCGACAAATATTCCGGGATTTTCTCCTGGGATATTATACTATAAGGATTTTTTTTTTTTTTAATAAGAAAGAACATACACTATCGCTTAAACTAAATTTTAAACTACATCTAAGGAGTATTTTATGAGATCTCCAAAATCGTGAGCGGAGACTAAATTTAAACTATAAAGATATCAGATATATATAAAAAAAAAACACAGGATATACTCATTTTAAAATGCTACATCATATGTTTCGAAAGATTGTGAAGATGAAGACTATACTTATTTTCAGTTTGGAAAACAATTTATCATTAACTAATTTTTCTACGACAGAAATGTTATATTCATATGTTTCAGTTGATAGATTGTGAAGTTTGCAACCATTCGTTGAATATCCTTGTGACACAAATATATGGTTCCAAACAAGGAAATGAGTACCATCTGATGTACAAAAGAAGTTGAATCCAACGCATCTCTAAGACTCAAACATAGTTCCAAACATGACAAGAACCATTTGATGTACAAAAGAGTTAAACGAAACATCTCTATGACACAGAACTAAAGTGGAGTGTATACTTTATATAAAGATTAGGCGTTAGGACATTATTTCTAAAACTAAAAAATTTATATTCTCTACATAAGAAAAGAAGAAGTGTAATTTACATTCAAGCAGTAGATACACAATTTACAATTCATGAGTTTATTAAAATTGCAATAGTAATCTGGTATTGTTTGTTTAGAAAAAACAACCATGCAGGTAAACATAAGAAAAAGGACATAACTGCTTTATTAATTTCTAACAAATATTAACAATTTTTTTAATTTAATTAATTTCTGAATGTGGCTTCCCAAGTTCATAATAATGATCTTAATCTTATATTACATTTTTATTATAACGGACATTGATGACATGGAGAGATTCCAAAGCCCATTTTCAACAGACATGAAAATGGAAAACAATACCATCGAAAAAACATGAGTATCTCCATTTCAACATGCAGTTATTTCAAAAAATAAAGTCATTGCGAAAGTCACATGGAAAAGTTTAATTAGCAAAACATAATGCATCTGCGGATTTTGTGGTTTTGATTTTCAATGGTAAACGTAGGCATGTCAAGGAAATTTAAGATTGCACTTCACTGATCAGACATATATTGCTGTGGTACCAAAAACTTTTATTGTATAAATTAAATTTTATTAGGCTAGAGGATAGTGCAACATTCTACGTAAGTAATTTCTCATGACTATTTTTATAGTTTGTTCCCACTTTGTTTCTATGTTCTTTTAATCCTAAGTTATTCCATGTTCGATGATTTCCTCATGTAAATATAGGTCTGTGCAAAGAGAAAGAAAACCAAAAGAAATTCATATGTTATAGAAGAAAATCGCTACCCTATATTTATTTGACCTTCATAAGGTACCAACATTATCATAAGATAAAATCGAGAAGGAGGAACTTATAATATAACAAGATTTTTTTGAAAATATGGTTCATCACTATCTCGATGACAATTCGACTGACGAAGTAAAGGCACATACTAATTGAGTAGACTAGAGCAAAAATATACCGAAATATAACAACATGAACTTAAGAAATTTAACGAATATTATTTTTAGTCAATTTGTTGTGAAACTACACATAAGTGTTAATCTTTGAAGATGTTTGATTATTACAAGCCCAAGCCCTTAATTTTTCAATTATTTTTTCTTTGTATTATAGTTCTTATTAGATTGTTGAATTTTTTATTTTAGTGTTATGAGTTTACCAAGCTTTTATAAGCTTATTTAGAATAATTTGTTTTTATAATGAAATTTTGTGTAATATGGATCTAATTTTTCATAAACGAGAGCAGACCCGTGCATCGCACGGGTGAAAAACTAGTATCTTATAATTTTAGTAAATTATTAATTTGGCACGTTGTCCCCGACTTGGGACCGGCCAAAAATATTATTTAAGAGAGTTTATTAAATAATAAAGTATTAATTAAAAGAGTTTCTACTGTAGTAATATGTTATTATTTTTCAATTTATAATTACAATTCTATTTTTTTCCTAATATTATTAATATTATTTTAAAATATTAAATAATTAGTACAAAGATAATAAGAAAAATTAAACAGAGCTCTTGGTTGGTAACCTAGCAACAAGCTGGGCTCCAACACCTTTTTAGATAGCAATGTCTAATCTATGAAAAATAAAGCTACCAACACCACTCTAGCATCATTGCTAACTAAACAATTTCTTCAGACGCTTGAAAAAACACAAAGTATCCTCACCCAATTCTCCTAAAGTAGAAAAAGCTAAGACACCCAAACCATGACCATGCGCAACACACTTGTCCAAATATTTAGTGTGTTTTCGTGAGACCGCATTAGATATAGCTTTTCCTATATTTTAAAATGATTTTTTTATATTTTTTATTTTTACAAATAGTTATTTTCTCAAAAATATTTTTCAATATAATCTCCATTTTATTTATGCATTAGATTCATTTTATCTCCATGCCAAATACTTAATATTGAACTACATGTAGTTCAAATGCGTGACGTTGCTACTACATTTACACCGCGTTCATTTTTTAAGCATGCCAAACCAACAGTTATTTGTGGTAATGAAACGTTCATATTTTAAGCTCCATTGAAGATGCTTCAATTAAGGTAGAGACATGGCAAAGGCGCGTAGCACCACCCTTTTCACCCCTAGGCCTAGGAATGATTTTCGTGTGACACAGTTTAATTAAGGGGTATTGGCCCAAAAAAGCATGCGTCATACTATCACGGTTCCATTAGAGCATCTCCAACAGAGGGTGGAGGTTTTATTTTTTCATGACACATAGGATTTTAGACCGTCATTTACATTAAATTCATCTCCAACAGTGGGTCATAGAAAATAGGAAGGGTGGTAGAGAGGATCTTACTTTAGCTAGTCCCTATAATCCAGGGATATCGGTAATTAAGACCAAAGATTATGTTGGAAACAGAATTCTATAAATAGAAGACACAAGTCTCAACCAAATCACAAGAGGAGAAAATTTCACCAGTACCATCATCATAGATCAAAATGGCCAAGCTCCTTTCCCCAGTGGTGTATTGCTTCTTTTTCTTAATCATCTTGTTCATCTCAGGTAATTGATAATTGATTTTCCTAATTTTCGTTTCTTATGTTTTAATTTCTTTACTTCATCATTCGTGCATACATTTTACTATTGAAGATTTTAACATCATCGAAATGAAGTGTAAGATCTTGTGAATTAAAGGTTTAGCATCTACTAACTAGATTTTAACTGAAAATCTTTGTTTAAAATGACCGTAGGTGGTGCAACCGCGAATAAATACTGTAAGGAAGAATGGCTGTGCAGTCCAGGTGTTGATCCTTGCACGGATGGGAGTGACAGTTGTTGCGACAATCCATGTGTAGCGAAACATGGAGATGAGGCTTATGGAGATTGCATATTAGGATCGCAAACATGCGTCTGTACTTGGGCTTGTTAGTACTGGTTTTTATTGATTTTAGGGAGGGATCTCAAGCATGCACTTATTTAGCAAAAGCGGATCTTTCCTTTTGAGATATTAATAAGATATTACTAATAAAACGATTTCAATTCTTATAAAGAAATATGAGTGTATATTCTTCCTTGTGTTGTCATCACCCTTTGCATATTATTGAAAAGGCGGCAATGAAACATATGAATACACTCTGATCACATTCAGATGACACAAGTTATACATAATTATACACACGCTATGGCAAATGGTATAGAGCAGAATACTTCCAGGCAGCACCAAGTAACCAACATTATTTTTTTGCATTGCTGCTCATGATGTGTCGAATAAAATTATTCCAAGGATTACTGGCTTTAATTGGTTGATGCCAGACACTATTGCTGGATACTACTCGTCGTAAAGGTACAGGTTGAATTATCTGGAAGGTATTCTTGCATGTTACTGTTTGGCTTGTGTGGCAGGAACGTAGCAAAAGGACTCAAATAAACACCAATTGGCCTGCAACATTCAGATTGTAGTTTTTTTTTTGGAAACATCATCAAAGTTCAGTCTGCCAAACTTTTGTGGTTTATATAACGGTAGCTTAACTTTACGTATGTATATGTTAATAATGGAATTGTTGAACTCATTAGTTATTGACATTATGCATAAACATGTTTCAGTAGGACTTTTTAGAATTTATAAAAATACTTCAAGAGAACCGATATATAACCGGACTCGATAATTACCCGTCTTGTTTATAGGGTCCGGTTCCGGGTCCACAGAATTTAGAACCGGATCCGGAACCGGCTCCAATAATCGGATCCGGTTCCGGGTAGTACACTATCAGGACCCGATGGGACCCGTTGGCAGCCCTAGTTGCAGTAGTGGCCTTGTGGGGGTGATTTCATGGTGTTGACTTGGTGGTTTTGACTTTTGATGGCAGTAATGTCGACAGATGGTGATAGAAATGAGTTACAACCAACATTCTCCTGCGATTGCGTACACTACAAAATGCAAATCCTACGAGCTTATCCATTATTTGCTAATAAATGAAGATCCAATATAACGTTTCTAAGGACATTTGGTTCATACACCACAAATTTGAAATAGACGTGCGGAAGGATTTTTTCAGATGGAAGGAAATAGTCTTGATTCCTTGTAATATGATCAAAATCGGCTTGATCAAAATATAAGAAATGGAGTTCAGCACCACCACCACCATTAAAACCTTAACCCTATAAGTACAGGATTTATTCTCTCATTGATTCATAGATCTTACTTTCATAAAGTTACTTAATATCCAACTAGAGCCTACTGACCATGGCTATGTCACGAACCGTATTCGTTCTCTTAATGTCCTTTGCACTTGTTGCAGTGTTCGTTGCTGCCTATAATGATGCTCCTGACAGTGCTACCGGATCAAAAGGTACTGGTGATCATACTAAGAAAGGATCGGGAGGTGCAATAGTTTATGCTAGTGGCATGACCGCTATGGTTGCGTTACTCGGAAGTATATTGATATTTGTTTGATCAAAATTTTTACAAGTTATGTACATGTTCATCATTTTTTGGGTCATAAAATGTAAGTGTTTGTTACCTACATGTAAGTCTACTTTCAGTTGAATTAATAATATTGTTTCTGTTACTCTAAAGTGTCGGGCATCTGTAAAATTTATTCAAAAACTTCCTATGATCATCAAGATTCTGAAAGTTTCAAGCCGCAGACGAGCTGGCAAGAATCATCTAAGCGTCAACTTACCCCCTTATTTACATTACATTTAGAATTTACATATGCGGCATAAATGGTCTTTGATTTCTTCTTATACAACAAATTTTAGAAACTAGACGTGCAAGATGTTTTGTTAAATAAAGGAAGAATTTTATAGACGGAAATGGATCGCCTTGATATAGTTGAGCACCACCACTATTGTTAGGTATGCCTGCAAGCTAAAACCTTGATCCTATAAATACATGATCTATTCTCTCAATGATTTATATATAGATCTTAATTTCATAGGGTTACTTTACCATCCAATTCAGAGCTTTATCATGGCTATGGCACGAGCCATTTTCGTTCTTATAATGTCCTTTGCTCTCATTGCAATGTGCGCTGCACAATATGAAAGTACTACTGACAGTACGGGATCAAAAGGCACTGAGAAGGGATGAGGAGGTGCAATTGTTCATGCCAGTATCATCACAGCTATGGTTGCATTACTTGGTGGAGGTGCATTGATCTTTGTTTGATCAACAAATTACAAGTTTGTATATGTTCATCATTTTGAGTCATCTTCATGTAAGTCTGCTTTGAGTTGAATGAATAAAAATGTTTCCGTTTAGCTGCTTTTGTATCTGTTTATTGCGACTCTAAATTGTCAGGCCTCTTTATTACTTTTCATTTGTTAATTTGAGAAAAATGGTTTGCAGAATATTTGGGAAACATTTTTGCATTATGAGTTTTTTTTTTTATCCGAATTTAACATTATGAGCTAGATTCATTAAGACATTATGAGTTAGATTCATTAAGACTGTAAAAGTTTCAAGCCTCGGAGAAGGTGAAAGATTCTATAAAGGAGAAAATAAATGATTAATAAATGATCCATAATGGCTTCTCTTAAATATAGCCCACACCTTTATTAACCATAGCCCATTTGACCTTGGTCAATTTGTTTTTACTAAAATTCGAAGTTTGACCTTTTTTATTATTATTCATAGCCCATAAACTAGTCTAGCAAATCAGTGAACAAGTGAGTTGAAAAATCAATGACTCGGTGAATCAATTAAAAAACGTTTTACGTTTTTTTTAATAGGGTTTTCTCTTTCTTTCATCGAGAGTTTATTTACGTGAGAATACATCGAATTCTCATGTACCAGACTCATCATGATTTTTCTTTTCCCCTGACTTTGAGAACTCACGAACCCTCTGGTGGGCGAGAATTCATCGAATTCTCGTATACCAGACCCACCGTGATGTCTTTTTTCCCCTGCTCTGACATATATTAGAGCAGGCCTTAAAGCATGGACATGTTAACTTCTATACATGAAATCTCGAGTTTTATATAATTAAAAATAAGTGAAACATCCATGTTTACAAAAGATTCAAGCTTTATTATAAATTACTCATCCGTTCGAGTGTTAACTATTTGGGTGTTCCAATGAACTCACGATGACTCTGGTGGTTGTGAATTCCATTAATTCACATCCACCAGAGCCTCCGTGAAAATGTTTTTACCCTGACATGATAATTCACGAAATATCAACTATCATCATGGGACGAAGGCGAACATCGCAAATTGTGTATATAAAAATGACCCCACCCCATAAAAGTAAGTTTACTATCTAGTGTAAGATGCCGGTAAAATGTAGACAATGATTTTGACTGCTATCGTGTAACTTAAGCCAAGACACACCACAACAATAGCCAACAATATCTCAAGATATCCGACTATGGAAGAGGTGGATCAGGATGGACGTTGTTTAGTAGCATCAAAAGTAACTATAAGAAACGTCAATGCACATACTAAAAGTGAGACGGAATTAAGAGTATGTATGACCCGTAAACTTTCGATGATGTATAAGCCAAAAAAGCAGTCTCCGCATAACGATTTAGATAAGGGGAATTAACATAACCACCTCCCAAAGTACTACTAGAACACCGTTGCCACGGTGGGGAGGGCCGACCGAAGAAAAAGTAAACACCGTTGTAATAGGACTGTAAAAGAAAATTTGTGATCCTCGAAGACACATGTAACCAATTTGTTTTTCTTTTCATGCAAAAATGTTTGAAAAAAAATATGCTTAACAGTTTGTTTAATTCATGAATATTCGGAAGAAACTAATTTTTAATAATCATGAAAAAGAAAATTGAACAACGAGTAAAACATAAATCTTACCCGGAACTCTAATATTCTAGGGACATAAAAATGATGTTCACCTGTAATAAGATCTCATTTAGGCAAATAACAAATATACATAGAAAATCACGGATGATTAGAGATTTCAAATTGACATATCATTAGCATGATCATGTATAACATTGGAGAACATAGTATTAGTGTCCATCTAGAAGTTGCATGTAAAGCATTAGATGCAAATTAGGATAATAGCTATGGTAAAAATTAGATGAATAGCAACTAACAGTTGCATGTAAAGCATTAGTGTCCATCTAGAAGTTTTGACTTTTCAAAATGAAGTGCACGTATGATAAAACACGTGTGCCACGTGTAAAGATTGTTTTCTTCTGGGTGAATTCGTAACAACTCTCTGTCTATTCTCCTCCGCTTTTCCATCTTTCTCTTGCAAATAAACCAAGATTTTTATTCTAGCTAGCAATTTATGTTTAACTTTGGATAAAACAGGGTAATTTTTGTTTTCTTTTCTTTTCTTTGAAAGACTAGGTTACCAAGATTTGATCTGATTATTCATTAACTTTGGAATCAAATTTTCGCACGCGAATTTTAGGGGACGGTGGTGCTAGGTAATAGTGGTGTTCTGGTGGTGGTGACGGCGGTGATAGTTGTGATAGGTGAATAAATTAGTTGTTGTCGGTAGATTTGGTGGCAGAGCTGCTGGTGTTTGTGGATACACTATTGGTGGTGGTGGCGATGTTGGCAGAGGTGGTGTGCAGGTGTTAGGGCGGTGGTGGCGGTGATACAGGTGGGTAGTGGTGGATCTGGTTGTGCCGGAAGTTTTGATAGTGGTAAGTGAAGAAATGAGGTGCTTTCATTAGAGGTGGTGGCGGAGCTGGTAGTAATTGTGGAGTTTTTGCTGGTTGTGGTAGCGATGTGATGGCGGAGGTGTTTGTTGTGGCAGTGAAATGGTGTCGGTGGTGGTAGGTGAAAAAAGTGTAATGCGGGGTGGTGAAGCTGGAAAGCGGTGTTGGGCAAAAAAAACGTAATGGGGAGAGACAAAGATCATAAGGAAATGTTTTATAAGTACGAGGGTATTCAAGTCTTTTCAGGTCCCAAAGACTACCACCAAAATCAATCTTTTTATCAAATTGGTAAATTTGTGTTAGGTTTCATTCGACAAAAAGTGGCCATAGGGACTCCTCCTACTGGCCCTTCTCCTCCTATTGATCGGCCCAATTATATCTGGAAGTAATATTCATCCACCAATCATCTTCCAAAATAATACCAGGTCCTAATTTTTTTTGGACACGTATGGAAACACTAACCCGGCTAATGACTCACTGCTATTTGCAGTGTTTGATAGATTCTTGACAAAGTTTGATCTGTAAGTGGTAATCTTTTCATCAGTATTTTGTGGCGGCGACTTGTTTATATACGACTCAAAACCATACCAATTGAATTATACGTCATTAACTTCATTTCTATCTAACATGTGTAAGGCTGTGAATTCCTCATTGTTTCAGATATTTATGTCAATTCCTATAGTATCATATATGTCGGGGTAAATTTGATATTTCATTTGATTTTTAGGGTTTATAGTTGGAGGTTGTGATCGGCTGGTTTAGAAGAACAAGGAGAAGAAGATTCGTGAATATGGACGGTTTAGAATTTAGTTTTAATAACTGAGTCAACTCAGTTGGAACAGTTATATGACAACTCAACTCAACTCGACACTAACTAGCAACCGATTTATGCTAACTAGGTATGGGCTATGAAATGGGCTATGGTTAATAAATTGAAAAATATTATGGGTTATGGTTAAAATGGGCTATGGTCAATAAACGTGTGGGCTTTATTTAAGAGAAGCCAATAGCATATCTAAGATCAAAGCTGCTAATGGGGGTACCATTTTGCTCGGGGTGTACCAACCCAAAACCAACTGTTCTATATATATTGATATATATCCTCAAACAAAATGGTACCTCCATTAGCAGCCTTGATCTAAGATTACTAGCTTGTGGAATTCAATTATTCTTGTAAAAAAATTTTGCTACGAAAAGAGATATATTGCATTAGATAGAGTTTACAACATTTTGCAGGAAGTGTGGACAATTATTCTCATAGCACTCCCCTGTGACATTTTGAACTCTACTATGTCTTGCATAAATTGTAAATTATTTGCATAAATTATTCTTGTAAATTGTTTGCATAAATTGTCATAATAAAAAAATGAAATATAAAAATAAAATTTCCTTGTTCAATGTCAGCATGACGTTGCGTAAAAGTTGAGGGCTGCCATTAGTAGTACCACAACCACATGAGTGATCCCACAGGTTAGAGCTTTATCCTAATTATGACACTGTTTCCTGATGCCCAATGCCCAACCATCTTGGATAAGGTTTAGAGTAGACTAGAGTGGTTAGTGACTCAGTAGTGGCTCAAAATTCAAAAAGGTAGTCAAGTACAACAGGAAAACGAACTCCGGCATTTTGAGTTACGGCAAAGTCAAACTAGAAAACCAATACAACTGGCTGCATAAGGGAAGTGCTCAAATGGCCATGGGAATAAAAAAAAGTATGTAGAGTTCAAATCTTGTTGGCCAATGGCCATACATGGTAACAATTTCTTTTGATTTTGTCCTGAGCACCCTCAATCTGTCACTCCCATCAGAGTCAAATACGGTGCCTCTAAGTGGAATGAGACCCATAAAAGTTTTTCTTCATATCCGGCTAATCTTCTTGCTATAATATGGACAAGCAATATCAAATGTAATCCATAGCATCAACATGTCTTCCTCAATCCCTTTCTCTATTTTCTTCTTCACTATCATCTTCTTCTTATCATCTTTTGTAGCCGGGTCCGCTGTACCTTCTTCCAAGACCTTCAAATTCATAAATCAAGGAGATTTCGGCGATTATATAGTCGAATATGATGCCAATTACCGTGCTCTTGATTTGTTTAGTTCTCCTTTCCAGCTTTGCTTCTATAACACCACTCCTAATGCATTCACCCTTGCTTTGAGAATGGGTTTGGTACGATCGGAGTCCATAATGAGATGGGTTTGGGACGCCAACCGTGGAAATCCGGTTCGCGAAAACGCCACATTGACATTTGGTACAGACGGTAACCTTGTTTTGGCCGATGCTGATGGTCGGGTTTCTTGGCAGACTGATACAGCTAATAAAGGCGTTGTGGGTCTTAATCTCTTATCAAACGGCAATATTGTGCTTTATGATAAGCGTGGAAAATTTGTATGGCAGAGTTTTGAGCATCCAAGTGATACTCTTTTGGTTGGTCAGGGTTTACGTCCGAATGGTCCGAATCGGATCATTAGTCGTTTGTCTGATGTTGATGGATCTGAGGGTTCTTATAGTTTTGTTCTAGAAAAGAGCAGACTGAATTTACATCTCAAGATTAAAAACCTTCAGAAGCCATTACTTTACTACACATCTGACTGGTTTGGAACTAGTCAAGGAACACTGACTCAGGTCTTGTTCAACGCAACACCTGAATCTGAAGAAGCTTATGCATATGAGCTAACATTTGAATTTTTCGTAGCTAATTCTTCAACTGGAACATCAATTTTGAGTAGACCCAAGTACAACAGTACACTGTCTATGCTCCGATTAGGATTCGATGGCAGTCTGAAGGTCTACACATATTATGACAAAGTATCTCACGGTGCTTGGGAAGTGACGTTCAGTTTATTTGATTTAGTAAACGGAAACAATGGTGTAAGCGAGTGTAAGTTACCGAGCAGATGTGGGTCATTTGGTGTATGTGAAGATGAACAGTGTGTCGCTTGTCCAACGGCTAGGGGATTACTAGGGTGGTCCAAGGATTGTGCACCTCCAACGCAACGTAAATGTGATCATGGTAAAGCCAACAAAGTGGATTACTTTAAAGTCGTCGGAGTTGATCATTTTATGGATGATTATAACAAAGGCGAAGGATCTTTAAAATTGGATGAGTGTAGAAATAAATGCAGTAAAGATTGTCAGTGTTTAGGCTTTTTCTACAAACAAGAATCTTCAAAGTGTCTATTAGCCCCGGTGTTGGGAACTTTGAACAAAATAGCCAACACTTCTCATGTTGCTTACATTAAACTTTAGTTACATCATTCGTATGACTTTACCCGTTTAATTAGTGTTCTACGCTTTAATTTGTAATAAGGTACAGAAGGGAAACCAATGAATATCTGGCTTAAGTACGCAATATATATACACTTAGAATTTACATTATATTTAAAAGCGGCGATAAGTTCTTGTTTAGTATTGAAAACAAAGTATCGTAAGTTGTATTTTCCGTGATCCTTGATCTTTATCAGATTTGAAGTTATAATTCTTTTCGACAGCACAACAACATTTTTAGAAAACAAATGATTTATTAAATAAGAAAAATGTACAACATTTTAGTATTATTTCTGTTGGTTAAGTCCATTGGATTAAAAAGAAAAAGTATTCACAACTCAAAGGGCATCCGGTGCAAAAGGTACCCGGTAAGAACTGAATTCTTATCACGGCCCGTAGAAGCGATAAAGCACACAAGAGATAATGAAATGATAACGAATAAATTTAAGATTTCCGATTATACAAAGTTGGTTCTGATGAGCTCTTATATATATATATATATATATATATCAAGAAAGCAAACCTAATAATATCCTTAAACCTAATCCTAATAAATATTAGATACCTTGATGGATTAAAAAACTCTGACGTGAAAAAATATTTTAAGGAATTCTAACTAAACCAAAATACAGAAATATAATCCTACTAAGCTCCTAATTCTCGGTGATCAGTAATTCCAATTCCATGACAGAAGTTCATGTTTAACTGTCACAACCTTGTGTTCGCATGACATAATTTGATTCTATCATTTCTCCCCCCTTTGAAACCGCCTTGTCCTCAAGGTACAACAACGATGCAACCATCTCAACTTCGTCACCATCAGTTGGCTCTGCTAATTCACTATGAACCTTCACATTAGGGAACAATGCTTGCTTTAGATAAAAGACATGAAATATTGGGTGTATTCTTGACTTACTTGGTAAATCCAGTTCATAAGCAACCTTGCCAATCGTTCACAGTACCTTGAATGGACCGTAAAATTTTGGTGCAAGCTTTTGATTAACTCTTCCAACTGAAGATTGTTTTCGATATGGTTGCAACTTTAAGTACACGGAATCTCCCATCTGGAATTCCCTTTCTACACGCTTTACATCGGCTGCTTTTTTCATTCTATTTTGCGCAATATTTAGGTTTTCCTTGAGTAACAATAATATTTGAACTCTTTGGTTTAATGCCTCCCCAACCGGTGTGCTTCCTTCTTCACCAAGGATGTTAGTGTGCATAACCGGAGGAGGTATGTCGTACAATGCCTCGAATGGGGTTATCCGGAAAGATGTGTGGTAAGTCGTGTTATACCAATATTCCGCCCAATGAAGCCATAATGACCAACTTTTAGGTTTCTCCCAGCAAAACAACATAAGACTCTAAATACCAATTTACCACTTCTGTTTGACCGTCCATTTGAGGGTGATAAGAAGATCTCATCCTCAGTTAGGTATCTTGAAGTCTAAATAACTCCTTCCAAAACTTATTAGTGAATACGACATCTCTATCAGACACTATAGATTTCGAGAACCCATGCAGCTTCACCACAGATTCTAAGAAGACCTTTGCAACTGAGGTTGCTGTGTATGTATCAGTGTAATCAAAATCATTCTCTAAGGCCGATTACTCGTCGAGTAATCTCTACTCACTATATGACCGATTCGATTTCCGGTTCCAAGCTATTTCCGATTTTTAACGATTAAGGTGGCCGATTTAGACCCAGTTTTGAGTAAAACGAGTTGGCAATTAGCTTTGTACGCACCAAATCAAAAAAGAAAAAAAATCGTATCCCCTTAGATAGGAGTTATCAAATTTAAAAACCTCTAAAAACATGATAAATAGGTTCAATAAAACAATATTGCACACTTAATTACATGATAGTATTAAAATTTTAATTTTTATTAGGTGCAAGTCATGACTCATGAGTAACAATGTATAAGTCTCTATTAAATAAGTTCCGATTATTAGACCTTGTTTTGGCGATTTCCAAGTCCGAACTCATTGCTCCTCGCTCCAAGATCCCTAACCGAGTAGGACCGAGGAGCGATTTCGATTACTTTGGTATGGATGTTTTAATGCCATGAAGTGTGCATACTTTGTTAATTTATACATCACAACAAAAATGACAGTGTTCCCTGAAAAAGCGGGGATACAACAACCACACCCAATATTTCGCTAAGCAATCTGTATGGACAAACTCCAATATACTTTCAAGAGAATCAACTAGACTCAATCTTAATAAAGTATATCAAAGAGTTATATCTCTCGTTCTTGATTCAATTCTTTCTCAAGCAAATAGAAATATGCGAGTCTAATTGAATACAAGAGAAATCACTTGAACGGTACCAAAGACCAATGTTCAAGGATCAATCAATTTCAATCAACAACCAAAGGTAGTATTTCCAATTGATTGATTCAAACGCACAACCTGTGACATTTCAATTATATAACAAAATATAATGCGGAATAAAAATAACACATACACCATAATTTTGTTAACGAGGAAACCGCAAATGCAGAAAAACCCCGGGACCTAGTCCAGATTGAACACCACACTGTATTAAGTCGCTACAGACACTAGCCTACTACAAACTAACTTCAGTCTGGACTGTAGTTGAACCCCAACCAATCTCACACTGATTCAAGGTCAGTTGCGCTCCTCACGTCTTTGATCCCAGCAGGATACTACGCACTTTATTCTCTTAGCTGATCCCACCCACAACTAAGAGTTGCTACGACCCAAAGACTTTAATAAACAAATCTGTATCACACAGAAAAGTCTACAGGAATAGATAAATCTGTCTCCCACAGAAATACCTACAAGTTTTGTTCCGTCTTTTGATAAATCAAGGTGAACATGAACCAATTGATGACCTGGACTTATATTCCCGAAGAACAGACTAGTATTATCAATCACCTCACAATAATCTTAATCGACGCGATTGTTGATGGTGGATTTTAAACAAAGGGTAAAATCGTAAAACCCCAAATAACCTAATATCACCGATGACACATTTATTAGAACATTTAATGCATGTAGTCAGTAATTAATAGGGGGTATTTTTTCAAATTAGGGTTACAACGAACAAAACCCTAATTCCCCTCCGTGCAAATGGCAAATCATGCAAGCCACACCTAGCCCAAGCTAGCCGCTGCCAAACGCACTCTGCCTTGTCCCTAGCTATGCTAGTCACACCAAAACGCGCCAAAGCATGTCAACCATGCTAGCCGCACCTCCGTGCCAATGGCAAATCATGCCAGCCACACCTAGCCCAAGCTAGCCACACCTTTGTGCCAATGGAAAATCATGCCAGCTAGACCAAACGCGCCAAAGCATGCCAACCATGCTAGCCGCACCTCCGTTCCAATGGAAAATCATGCCAGCCACACCTAGCCCAAGCTAGCCGCACCTCTGTGCCAATGGCAAATCATGCCAGCCACACCAAAACGCGACAAAGCATGCCAACCATGCTAGCCGCACCTCTGTGCTAATGGCAAATCATGCCAGCCACACCTAGCCCAAGCTAGCCGCGCCATGCCAAACGCACTCTGCCTTGGCCCTAGCTATGCTAGTCACACCAAACGCGCCAAAGCATGCCAACCATGCTAACCGCACCTCCGTGTCAATGGCAAATCATGCCAGCCACACCAAGCCCAAGCTAGCCACACCTCTGTGCCAATGGAAAATCATGCCAGCCACACCAAACGCGCCAAAGCATGCCAACCATGCTAGCCACACCTCCGTGCCAATGGAAAATCATGCCAGCCATACCTAGCCCAAGCTAGCCGCACCTCTGTGCCAATGGCAAATCATGCCAGCCACACCAAAACGCACCAAAGCATGCCAACCATGCTAGCCGCACCTCCGTGCCAATGGCAAATCATGCCAGCCACACCTAGCCCAAGCTAGCCGCGCCATGCCAAACGCACTCTGCCTTGGCCCTAGCCATGCTAGTCACACCAAACGCGCCAAAGCATGCCAACCATGCTAGCCGCACCTCCGTGCCAATGGTAAATCATGCCAGCCACACCTAGCCCGAGCTAGCCGCGCCATGCCAAACACACTCTGCCTTGGCCCTAGCTACGCTAGTCACGCCAAGCCAAGCCAAGCACTATGCCTTGGCCCTAGCTACGCTAGTAACGCCACGCCAAGCCAAGCACTCTGCCTTGGCCCTAGCTACGCTAGTCACGCCACGCCAAGCCAAGCACCCTTACCTTGGCCCTAGCCACGCCATGCCAAAATGGCGCCCGCGCCTAGGCTTGCAAACCATGCAACCTAGGCCAAATTGCATGCCACGCATGCCATTGGCACATGCCAACACCAACACGCTCTGGTAGCTTTTCCTAGTAGGACGCGACCCAAATTGTCCACGCATGCCATTGGCACATGCCAACACGCTCGCTGGTAGCTTTTCCTACCAGGACGCGACCCAAATTGGCCACGCATGCCATTGGCACATGCCAACACGCTCGCTGGTATCCTTTTCTTACAAGGCCATGGCCCTAATGACCGAGCATGCCATTGGCACATGCCAGCACGCATCACTGGTAGCTTTTCTTACCAGGTCGTGACCCAAATTGGCCACGCATGCCATTGGCACATGCCAACACGCTCATTTGGTAGCTTTTCTTACCAGGCCATGGCCCTAATGGCCGAGCATGCCATTGGCACATGCCAACACGCATAGCTGGTAGCTTTTCCTACCAGGTCGTGACCGAAATTGGCCACGCATGCCATTGGCACATGCCAACACGCATCACTGGTAGCCTAACTTGCAAAACCGTGCAACCTACCACCAAGGCATTCCGCACATGATATTGGCACATGCAACCCGCAACAAAGGCATTCCGCACATGCCATTGGCACATGCCACACGCGCCACTAGCAGCGCCACTTGCACTCAAGGTGCAACCAACACTCGAGACATCAACACAAACTGGGGGATGCTTTCTAGGGTTTTGGTTTGGCAGTCACAACATGCAGCGTACACTACGCTCACATTAAAAAAGCGTGAATATGAATAAAGCGGTCAAATAAATTAGGAAATAATGGTGAAAACGTTTTCATCCATAAACACCATGCGGTTACCACCTCCTCCCATTATTTCACCCTTTACTCTCTTCCTTCATGAGGCCTGGTACGTTTCAATCTCGACTTGTATAAATAGGTCTTACCTATTTCCACTTTGGACAACAAGTCCCGGTCGGAGAAAAATACAACACTCTCGGAAAAGGCAACTTTGCAAGCTCTCCAAAAAGATTTCATCTCTTGCAAGCTTCCTAAGCTTTCACTTTCGATACAAGTCGAGACACTACTCTCCTAGAATTATTACGGTCTCAACACCTTTCTTTGCTTCCCTCCCCAAATCAACCCTTCTCCTCCACTTTGTGACCGAAGCAAGTCTAGAACGGCCATTTCTTGGTTTAGGCCGGACTTGTACAGATTGACCTCTCGAATCTAGAAAGTGCTCACGTGCAGCACATTTGTTTAGGGTTTAAACCAGTTTCTCACTCACCTACCGAATTTACCAAAATCGGCGGAAACGGTTTTTACCCATAAACAATTGGCGACCACAGCGGGAGGATTGATCTATCGGCTAAAATATCAGACTGTCCATCTAGTTCTTCGACCCAGATGTCAAGATGATAGGGGAAGGCGACTCAATCCGACTCAACTGCCAGACAACCCGGTTACTAGTTGTAAAAACTACACCAGAAAACTGGGGACTCGCTGAAGATGCTACCAGCGATTGGGGACTTGCTGGCGATGCTACCAGCAAAGCCGCCTTTTACATGGAGAGGGGCGTGTTCGTAAAAAACTATGGAGTGAGTAAATTTAGACTGGGCAAGATATACGCTCTGTTTTTAGGTTCTTAATAAAACCGTCATACTATTGTGTCTTGTTCCTATTGCTAGCACACACTTTCATAAAAGCAATATTCCTTTCACAAAACATAATCAGAGTTATATTATCAAAACCATTCATCCCAGAAATAATCCAATATCCTCAAAAGCTACCACTGTCTATCAAAACCGGTCGAACTTTGAACCGGAAATCCAGTATGGTTTTCAAAAAAAAAAAAAAAAAAAAAAAAAGAAGAACCTAAATGAAAGTTTAACAGAGAAACATTCAAGGAAAATCATCCAACACAGTCTGCTCTTCTTGGAGAAAGTCAACTTTGCATCTTCAAGAGCCACTCTCTTCATAGTTAACATCTTGGAAAGCTTTTAGAGTTCTACCTCTGTCGTGCAATCTCCTCTGCGCAGAAAGGCTTTCGATTGTTGCATCTTTCGACTTACGGATCTCGGCAAGGCCTTCGACAAACCACGAAGCGTTGAACTCCTTTTCTACGCACACGTCGCGATGGTGCTCCCGTCGGCAATAACGTCTTGAAACGAAGTGGCCAGTCACCTCACGCATATCCTCGATGGAAGATAAAGCCTCTTCCACACGCTTAACCAGCGCAAATCGACTAGTGACCTTCTTGGTTGTGTCCATATGTCCGTACTTCTCCCATTCTGGTGTACAACGCCTCATACTTAGCCAAAGACGCTGAAACCGCCAACCAAAGACATGACCTAGATAAGGAACCAAGTACGTGGGATCAAAAATGGCTCCGCAATCGGCCTCACGACTCGTAAAGGGTCTTCCTCCATGTCTATGGCAAAGAACCATCGAGAATCATCCACCGTTTAAACCACATATGTGCCCGGCAATTGGCTAACTCCCATCTCCAAGTCACCCGTGGTGGTCACCAAAGGCAAGTTTTCGTGTGGCTCCACCCCGTAATCGTCCTCCGAACCGATTCCTCCCGCGAACTTGAGTTAGACATTTTTCAAAAGAAGAAACGGAAGAAGAAAGAAAAAAGCGCGAAACGCACCGAACCACTTCCGAAAAAGAACCCGGTCTTTGCCAGGAGGAATCACTCTCACTTGTCGAACTTTTTGTTTCTCGACTCATCACCGCTATGAGGAGGCTCGGTCCGACTTTTTGAATTCTTCGAAGAAATTGCCGTCTCTGGCAACGTGCAAGGGCAGCGAAAGCATTAACATTACCGAAGCCCTGGAAGAAACAAGACACATGTTTTCAGCAGAAATTCACGTGTTTTGAGACAAACCAACGAGGAGGCGACACATACCTGGTTATTGGAAGAACTGAAAGACATGAGAGCTGCGGGAGGATATTTTGAACCCGTCCGGAACCCGCCAGCACGATTCTTCGTTCTCTGTTCCTTTGCCTGGGGACTTTCCGAGTTGCCAGGCAACTTTCGCTTGGGATCTCTCAACATTGGATACTTCTTCAAAACTGTTGTGGAAGGTTTACAACGAACATTCTCCACCACGTTATTTACAAAATCTTGGATCATAATGAACTCATCGTACCAGAACTCATTATAGGCAAAAGTCGTCGAAGTTACTCTTCCCGTCTGAAAGAAGGGAAGGCGGATACCCGCTCAAGGGCACCGGCATTGAGGGAGGCATGCAATAAATCTTTAGGAACCACCAATTTGGTAAGCAAGAGGCACCCCTTGATCGAAACCCATGTGACGAGCAAAGACGGTCAATATTGTAAGCGGCTATTCGGAAAGACCCCATGATGAAAGACGACATATAGCAGGACATGCGACTTTGAATAAACAAGTTTTCACCAACACTCAAGTTGCCGTCGAAGATAAAGACATGATCTGAGCAGAAGCAAAGGTGTCAATTTGAGTCACCGACCTATGGACCGGCTCCCATCGCGAGTAAAAATCGATTTCATGCGACTTATCGAGAAGACTAACCAAGCTCAGGCCAACTCTTGGACGCTTGTTCACCCATCGAAGAATTCGGGAGCCGCCCCAACTTGCGGGTAGGCAACAGTTTCGGAGCATACTTCTCAAAGTGCTCCCATAACCAGGCTTGCATAAAAGCAACGTGCACATATGAATCCACTTTCATGAAACCATTCGAAACTCGCATGTTCGCAACTAGGTGATCCAGATGCACATACAGGGAACCAAGGAATAGTTTGCCAATGGGAAGAACTTCACCTTTTACTAACTTCACAGCAATCACTAGCTACTCTGGTCTTATTTCCTTCTTGCCGTAAACCGTCATCAAAAATGTCTCTAGACAAACAGAGAGCCAAAAATGCGCAACATGAAGATCACCGCTTTTCTCGTTTAGGTTCCGGCTCGTCCGTAGAAACCATTGAGATATCCACCAGTTGTAAAAGCACCTTTCATCCTCTTTAGGACCAGAATCCTTCGACTTCTCGGTGGAGTCTTTTCGAGCGTAATCTCCCAACTTAGCGGCAAGGTCTTCCCGCATCTTCTCCTCACCTTCGGACAATCGGATATTAAGATTCGGTTGCAGGAAGATTCAACAAGAGAGCCACACTCTCCAAGGATAAAGTTATTTCACCCCATCTACATATGATCGTATGGGCGTCCGAACACCATCCGGAGATGAAAGCAACCAAGCCCGGATATCCTTCCTAATCTCGGAGATTTATCGAAGCTCGACAAAGATCAATAATCTGCGCTCGAGTCAAGTTGGTATTTATGTGCTCCCTACTCACCATGAACTCAACCCATCTATCAAAAGAACGCAATGGGCTTTGACACATCCTGAAATCAATGTTGGAAGAAGAATATACCCCTTTATGAAGACAGAACCATATGGTGTTCTCTGGGCGAACCGAACGTGTCTTCTTTTCATCTTCACCACCGGTTAACAAAATTGGCACGAAACCTGGGTGATTCTTCCGAGCAGGGGCGAGGGGTCTAGCAAAGAATTCATCATCCGTGTTTGGTTTGGAACTATGAACATCCTTCGATGAGGCGAAATTTTGTTCAGGTAACATCTTGTCGGATTTCTTCATAACAACTTAGTAACGAGATATGTGCACACGGAGAAAGACAAAATTATCTCCCTGACACATAACCGCACCCAACAACAAAAAGAAGAAGAAGAGAGAGGGTGTATTCTCTACGGGTTCAAAACTGCACACGCAGTATTTTCTTCAGGGTTCAAAATTATATACGCAATATTTTATACGAGCTCAAGTGCGTCTGCAGTATCCTTCTTCGGGTTCAAGACTATATACGCAGTATTTTTTACAGGCTCGAATGCGTCTATGGTATCCTTCTTCGGGTTCAAAATTATATATGGAGCATTTTTCTACGGGTTCAAAATTGCCCGCGCAATATTTTCTTCAAGTCCGAAATTCATATATGCAATATTTCCTATGGGTTCGAAGTCATACGAAGCACATATACAGTATTCTCTACGGGTTCGAAAATGCACACGCAGTATCTTCTTCAGGGTTCAAAAAATTATATACGCAGTATTTTATACGGCTCAAGTGCGTCTCGCATATCCTTCTTCGGGTTCAAGACTATATACGTGAGTATTTTCTACTGCTCGAATGCGTCTATGGTATCCTTCTTCGGGTTCAAAATTATGTATGGAGCGTTTTTCTACGGGTTCGAATCATATATACAGTATTTCCCTTGGGTGCATATATACAATATTTTCAACAAGAAGCACGCCAAGAAATCATATGCGCAATATCATTGCAAGGATTATAAAAACGCATACTATTAGGGTTTGCACCTACATGAAAAGGGAAACAAGAGAAGTACTGGAAGACATACCTGGAAACCGGTTTTTTTTTATGACTCTGCCGCTAGTATGAAAAGATGAAAGAACAAAGATGAGAGAAAGGGGTTTTATGTATATGGGCGTGGAGATTCTGAAATAGGGAAGGATTTCCCTATACCAAAAATCGTGCATATAAGGAACGGGCCCACAAGGGCGCCCAACTTCCCAACGTTGCCCAAGTAGCACCAGTCCCACCAATTGCGCCCAACATCCCAACGTCTCCCAAGTTGCACCGGTCCCACCAATTGCGCCCAACTTTCCAACACCTCCAAAGTCACGCCATCTAGCACGATCAGCTTCCCACTTTGCGCCGGTCCCGCCAGCTAGCACGCTCAGCTTCCCCACCTTGCGCCGGTCCCGCCAGCTAGCGCGATTAGCTTCCCACTTTGCGCCGGTCCCGCCAGCTAGCGCGATTAGCTTCCTACTTTGCACCGGTCCCGCCAGCTAGCACGCTCAGTTTCCCAACTCGTGTCAACCTCTCAATGCCGCCCAGCTTCCTCCCTCTCAATGACGTTGACTTCCCAATTGTGCCAGCCTCCCGATTTGCGCAAAACTTCCAGAGGCAAGGATTCCAAATCCTATTTATAAAAAGGTCAGATAAGCCTCTTTAATTCTCTTTACTGTTGATAGTTTGTCACCATCTTATGCTTACCTCGCAACAAAGCTCCTGTTCCGATCTAAGCAGGGGACTAATGTTGATGGTGGATTTTAAACAAAGGGTAAAATCGTAAAACCCCAAATAACCTAATGTCACCGATGACACATTTATTAGAACATTTAATGCATGTACTCAGTAATTAATAGGGGGTATTTTTTCAAATTAGGGTTACAACGAACAAAACCCTAATTCCCCTCCGTGCCAATGGCAAATCATGCCAGCCACACCTAGCCCAAGCTAGCCGCGCCATGCCAAACGCACTCTGCCTTGGCCCTAGCTATGCTAGTCACACCAAACGCGCCAAAGTATGCCAACCATGCTAACCGCACCTCCGTGCCAATGGCAAATCATGCCAGCCACACCAAACGTGCCAAAGCATGCCAACCATGCTAGCCGCACCTCCGTGCCAATGGCAAATCATGCCAGCCACACTGTAGGAGCAGAATATCGCGACATCAATACTTCGCGAGAGTACTAAACGACTACATTGCGAAGGCGTCGCAGGGAAGTAATAATGATGCAATGGATGACGATAGCCAAAACATGAGAAAAGTATGAAGACTTGGTGAGATCTAGAGTGTCGCAAGGAAAAACGTTTATAACACTCGTGATGCGAGTGATTCCAGAAAAATAAAGGACAACTTTAGCTGTCATCCATTGTATACTACCCTATATAAAGGGTTGAGCCGAGTTTATTATTGTGGGAGGTCTTTTTGAATTGTTAAGCAAGTCATTAGGAGAGAAAATTAAGAGGGATTGTAATTTCTTTAGCTCTGTTCTACATTACTTTGTAAATCTTTCAAGTAACAATTAATAAAACACATTATTATTCATCTTCAAATGGATTGATTAAGCAAATTCGAGTGAGGGGTGTAGTGTAGGATTTCCTGCAACTACATATGCGCTAGAAACAGGGATGGAGTGAGTAGAAGATCAACAACCTTGTGAATTGGAAGAATCCGGTGTAACAAGAAAGAAATCTCGAATAATTTTTAACAAGTTACTAAAATTGAGAAATGGCTAGAAGAAAGAATGCATCAGAACAACCAACGATCGTAAGGAGAAGTGGAAGATTAGTTGGAGAAAGGAGAAATGAAGTAGGTGAACCATCAAGGATAAATGCAAGAAATGGAGAAGAAGGTCGAATTCAACCACCAATTCAACCATCAATTCAACCACCAACTCAACCACCAATTCAACCAGTACTAAACAGAGTAATCGATTATGATAGAGTGAGCGTGCATACATGGAGATCAGATTCTATGGAAGAAAGAGAAGAAGTGCAACAATTGATGAATAGTGGACAAGAAGAGAGAAATCGAGAAGAGATGGGAGAAACAATTCATGGAAATGAAGAAATTGCAGCGTTAGAAGCGTTGAGACAGACAATACATGAAGAAAGGCGGTTAGAAGCAGAAGAACGCGCAAATTTAACAAGGAAAAACCACGAATTAAGGATGGAAAATAGGAGGTTGCAAAATAGAAGATCAAGGAGTAACAACAGATCGAGATCAGGATCGATTAGAGAAAACATGAGAAGAACATTACCTGCAGAAAACGTTAATGAAGAAAATTTGGAAAGAGAGTTAAATTTTGGTGAAGGAGGTCGCGAAAAGAGAGAATTAGTAGAGAATCGTTATATTTTGGTGAATGATCAAAATGATGGAAATCAGGAAGATAGGCAGCCTCAAGGGCAGAATAACCCAGTTAATGAAGAAAATCAGGAAGAAGGAAGGAGAATACTACATGGGAGAGAAACACAAAGGAAATTGAAGATGACATTGAAAAACATTATACTGAACAAGCGCGTCTAGCTCGCGAGAGAGAAAGATTGAGAGCAGAAATGGAAGATCGGGAATTAGAAGAGGCGATTCGGCAGAATAATCATGACAATCGAGAAAGAAGGCGCGAGCGAAATCGCAACAATGGAGATATCAATGAAGAATATGAAAGAATACAAAAAAGTAGACACGAACGAAGAAGGAGGGAATCAATTAAAGAGACCGATAAATTCAAATTTCGAGGCAAATGAACAAATTCTCGCGAGAATTGGCGAGAGATGAGAGGAATATTGAGCAATGTAAGAGAAGGAGTGAGAAGACAGGTTAGATGAAGCTATCGCAGAGGTCGCGAAAAATCCTTTTACATTAGAAGTACAGCTAGGAGGAATACCCCAAAATGCAACTTACCCACATTAACTAGCATTTTTGATGGGTCAACTTGTGCAAGTACAACACATCAAGGCTTATGTGAGATGTATGCTACAGTGGGAGAACCATGATGCTATATTGTGCAAGTACTTTGCGTCGAGTTTAACGGGAGAAGCGTTGAAGTGGTTTGAGGGTCTACCAAGAAATACAATCACGTCATTCAATCATTTACAAGCTATATTTTTAGGGGCATATATAAGTAACAACTCTTCGCGACCTGGCATCGAAGATGTATTTGGGCTAAAACAAAGAGTTGGCGAGAGCTTGAGACATCTAACCGTAAGATGGAAGACAATGTGTAGCGAAATGGCTGGACGGGTGGATGAAAGATATCTCATACTATCATTCATAAATGCTATGTTCGCAACCAACTTATTATATGTTCAAATTTTCAGAGTCAAGAATACAATCACGATGACCGAATTGAGAGAATTGCAAGAGGAATATATTGCTTTGGAGGAAAGACAAAATGAAGTAGAATCGTACCCAATTGCGAATACAAGTTCAAGTGTTTGCGAATGCAAGTTTGTTACCCAGATTAATACAAACAATGGCGAGTACTTCGCAAGGGCAACAAGAGAGGGTGGTAAATGATGAATGACCAAAATTGGTAGCTATGAGAAGTCGCGATCGGGGAAGAATTTGAAAGAGAAAGAAATTTCTACAACCGTGGCGGAAATAATAAAATTCAAAGACTTGATCAACCGCAAGAAACCTATGGAGGTCAAAGGCATAGTCGCAAGAGACTTATGGAGGCCAGAGAGCGAATTATCATAGAGGACAAGCGAGGTCATAGAGTCGTATGGGAAGAAATCAAAATGCCACCACTAAATGCTAGTGTGGAGAAGATATGGGAGGCCATAATCCTGATGGAGAATATACATGCACCATGGAACATAGGGAGTGAACCGCCACCAAGTGATAGAAGTCACGAATTCTGCTCTTACCATCGTTTTCATGGACATCTGACAAATGACTGCCGAATCATCAAAAGAATTATCCTTAGAATGATTGATCAGGGGAAGCTGAATCACTTTTTAAAAAGTGAAGAGAAAGTTCAACATTTATCGCCGCCACTATCAAAGGGAAAAGAAACGTTCGTAATAGAAGTCGGGGCGAAAGCTAAAAATTTGTTTTGTAACTCCATTGTTCATTCATATCGCACCATTGAAGATTTTCATGATAACGTACTCAGTAAGGTTTTTGCGAGGGATGTTAATGATAAGGAGGTAATGAATATCGCGAGGAAATCGCAGTTAAAAGAATGGCAATTCAGATCATCTCTTTCTCGGCAGAAGAAATACCCAAAGGTAGAGAAATACATGATAACCCGTTGGTGGTAAAACTAGATATTAATCCAAAACCCGTTGATGGGGAAGATGATGAAGCGAAAGAAACTGGGCGATAAATAGAATATTAATCGATCTCGGGAGCTCAGTCAACATCCTTTTTTACCATACTTACAAGACTATGGGAGGAAAGGATGAAGATTTGATCCCTTCAACATACAAAATATATGGTTTCAATGGTACCGCGAACAAGCCCAAAGGAGAAGTACACATGAGAATACCGTTGCAAGGATTGTCAAATGATATTTTATTTTGTGTAGTCGAGGTGGAGTCCCCTTATAATGCATTAATTGGAAGGCCATGGTTGCATGAAATTCAGGTGTGGCATCAACGTATCATCGGTGTATAAAGTTTCCCATCCTAATGGTGTTGGAATTATAAAGGGAGATTGGACGAGAAGGGAAAAATGTTATGAGATCGATGTGGAGAGTTTGAAGAGAGAGCCGCAAAAAAGAAGGGATGGAAGAAGAATATTAGAGAAGAACAAAGAAAAGAAAGATTGATGGTAGATAGCATAAATATAAGAAGAGAAGACACATTGCGTGGTGAAGATATGAAGGCGGTTGAAAGTCATGCTGAAAAAGAATTATTCGAGAGGTTATAATGATAGAGGCGAGAGGGAAGCAGGAGTAAAAAATGTAAGAAGTGAATAATCATCAAAAAAGCAACAACAAAAGATTGTTCAGATTAAGAGGAAGAAACATTAAGTATATGATGCTTTGTAAGATTGTGCGATAACTTCGCAAACAGAATGAATGCTTGAATGAATTAACAAAAATGAATGAGTGAGTGAATGGGACGAACCTTTATGGCGTACACCTTAGTTCGCGAATGATATTTCGCAAGAGGCAAATGTAAGACCTAAAGTGCGTCATATAAGGGGTATCTCTTGACATGGCTCGGGGAAAGGTTACACCGCTCTTGGAACCGAGTCATGTAGATTTAGGGCCCATGAAAGCCTATCCGGGAGATACCTTGGATTTCCAACTATATATAAGGTTATACCCTGGTTGGACGCCCAAGGGTCTCTTCCAAGGAGTCGGCCGTATGACCAAGGCGCCGAGGTACACGGTTGAGTCAAGAGTGCGGGGAGCATGGAACTTCCTTACCACTCTTGACAAGTCTTGGCACATGCTGCACTCGGCCTAAAGAAAACTCCACTTAGGGTGCAGTCTCGTAACCATAAGCCCTATAGGTATAAGGGATAAGAGGCTGCGCAAACAACCGCTTCTTTGTTAAGACCGGATGGGAGGAGCTAGTCTTGTATGGCCGATGTATGCCTCCTCAAAGGGCAACCAGGAGATGATAAGGGCGGCACCCTCCATTAGGGAGCCGATAAGTGTCAAAAGACGCAAATGTCATGAGACTTTATTTTCGCAAGGAAATATAGGCTTGTCATATTTGTGCAATGATCCTGTAGAGGCAATAATACTGACGCAAGGATAAGGCGAGATCAATGGGTTATTGCATGAAAATGTAAAAACGTCCTGCGATTTCGTCGCAGAGACGATAATGTCATGGAATTTTACACTCGCAAGAGTATTTAATCCTGTCATATTGTCGCGGATAAAATATCCTGCAGAGGCAAAAATACTTAGCAAATGGACAAGGTCAATGGGTCATTACACGAAAATGTAAAGACGTCCTGCGACCTTGTCGCAACGAGGGGTGGCAAAATAAGACCTTTAATTAGGATGGCAAAATAAGACCACACAAAAACGATAAGGCAAGATTAATGGATTTCTTCATTTATGGAGACATTCTGCGATCTTGTCGCAATAACGAGCTTCAATATGCTCATGAAAACAGATAACAAAGGTAAATCACTCATTTGAAAATGAATAACAGAGGCAAGTATGGGAATGAATAGGATAAAGTTTTGTTATTCATTTCCATATGAGGAATTTATGCATTCATAATACTAGTTAGTCGAATTATAAAAGAGAATTGCTTGATTAATATGTGCAAGTAAAGAAAAAAAAGATTTAATTCATATTTGACGATCCAAGAAGATTGAAAGAGTATATATATTACAAGTAGCGGAAGAAGAAAAAGAAGTTATTTCTTTGAAGAATCATCTTCTTGGTCGATTCTTGATTTCATCATTCTCTTCACGGATTCTTCGCTTCGCTAGCATCACTATCGAGACATCCGAGAAAAGTGTATCTTCAGGAATATTCTCGCGAAGACAAGGATATGAACTAAGAGGAATCTTGTGATCGTTGCAAACTATCTCAATAGTTTGATTGCGAAAACGAACTGCATAATTATTAAAGTTCGCTACTGTAGCATGTAGTTGTTTCTTCAACTTAGCATACTTGTTATTACGAAAAGAAAGGCCTTCTGCGAGTTCCCCTTTTTCAGACTCAAGTTCTTCAATCCTTGCTTGAAATCTCTTCTCGGATTACGCAAAACACATGATAATAAATTAACAATACAATAATGATCATGGAGATAAAGGACAAACAAAGTATAATAAACAACCTTCTATGTCGATATCATGTCTTTAACCAAGGCAAAGATGCTCGTCATGAAGGCTAACATCAACACCTAAATTATTCCCGGCATTATCTAGAACCTTCGCAGCCCAAGCAAACTCATCATCATTATTTATAACAAGAAGTGAACGAACTTGTTCTTCTCGCTCGATAAGTATGGCATTCTCGCGAAGGGATTCATCTCGTTCAATTTGTACTTCGAGAAGAGACTTTTGAAATGTTGCTAATGCTGTGCACCCCTATTAGCGAGACGGTCTTTTTCATCAATAAGGCCGCTAATTTTCTTCCTTTGAAGCTCGATTTTTCTATGGGAATCAAGATACATTTGTTTAAATCGGTTGGCTAAACCTAAACTAGCTCTATGCTCAATTTCTAAAAGGCGATATTTATTTTGAAGTTCATTTAATGAAAGGGAATCAATTTTGTTTGACGAGTTACTTAAAGACTCGTTGAGATGGGCGAGAAGAACATCATTATCCATGGGCTCGGGAAATGAATGGAGAAGAATGGCTTCTTCAGAGAGATTATATATGTCTGCGAAAATAATAAATCAAGCAAAGAATAATAGCTAACAAAGTAAAGATGACTTGAAGAATAAAAAAAAATTTATACCATAAAGTTGCTGGTTAGCGCTTTGAAGAGTAGACATCTTAGTCTTCAGAGAAGCAGATTCAGTTTCCAATTGTTGAATTCTTTCATTTTTATTGCGAGATATCGCAACCTCAGCTTCTAATTCTTGGATCTTTTCTCTAAGATTGAGATTTTTCTTGCGAAAGTTGTCGCATCTTTTCTCGAGATCTGAGGCAACAACAAAAGAAGCTCTCCCGGACTATAAAGAGAAAAATAAATTGTTAGGATAAAAGCTTATAATCGAAATTACAGAGAAACAAAGGAATGTGAACATACCAAAGCACTCGAGGGCATTTAAATGACTGGAAGTCAACGTTCGGGAAACCCCGCGAAGAGACTCATTATCCTCTAATAGTGGAGCATCGCATATTTTAGCGAGAGCTCTGCAAGTAGCAGTTAGATGATCATCTCCTAATCCTTGCATAGAATCGGAGAAGACACTGGACAATTGTGCCATAACAGAAGTAGTCAAACGATTCCCTTCTGCGGAGGAAGTACCAACCTCATCTTCACCCTCATCAGAATCTTCATTGGTTTGAGAAGGAGCGGGGTTTTCCGTTTTTTAGAAAGCGGAGCGGAAGACTTGTCTTTGCGAAAAGCAATTTTATCCTTGCCTTTAACCTTCGCACTTCGGCCTCTTCAAAGTCAACCTTCGCATACGCATGAAGATAAGAAACGAGGCAACAATATTGTTTAAAATAAAAGAAGATGTTTCTTACTTCATCCGTGAGCGATCGGAGTATCGCGTGGTACTCGCTTTGGATCTTCTTTATACTTCTTTCTCATTCTGGCGATCTAAAAATTTCTTGAAAGTTAATAAATAAAAGAGAAAGGAAATGTCGCAAAGCGAAATTGAAAGAAGGAAATATACCTCTTTTTTCTCCTCAGGCCACTTAAATTCCCAAGGATGGTAATTCGCGAGATGTGCAGGGAGAACATGTGAACTCCGCGATGTAAGGTCCACTCAAGAATAAAGGAACAACCCACCACTTCTCATCTTTGGAGTGGCGGGAGTACTATTGTTACCCGAATGCCAATCGATATCATGCATAAGCGACTTGTCATCGGGAACGTTATCTATTCTTTTCAAATCGAGCGCCCAATGAGATTTATCATTTCTCATGTTTATCACCGCATAATTCGCAAAGAAATTTTCTACAAGATACTTCTGGGGACTATCTCCAAATTTGCAAAGTTAGGATCTCTAACATTAATAGGATATAAAGATCCTTTACCAAGACCGCGGTGTGCGAATTCAAGCATCAAGCGGATGCGATCGCCGCTCAACCGATAGACAAACTCGCGAGAATTTTTTATGAGCAAGGATTTCATAGAATAGTGGTATCTCGGGATTATAAAGAGGAATGGGAAGTCCTACGAGGAGTTGACCTAGCGAGACTATGATTTTATGATCATCACATTGATGATCAGAAAATAATTTTGCAGAAAGAATGGACGAAGATTCTTGATCGGGAATGGTTGATAAGATGAAACCCTTCTCTTTTAATTTGTTTTGAGTATCTTCAAAAAGGGGTTTATATGTACGACCCAATGAAGCCATTGATATAGTATGGGAATGAATGGGAATGGAAGATTGAGAGAATTGAAGAGGGGAATTACAGTAGCAGTAACGCAAATTACGGAAGAAGAAAGTTAAATGAAAGTTGCAGAGGGAAAATAAAAGAGAAAAAGAGAAGAATAAGAAAGCTATATGTAGAGAAGAGAATCCTCGAGAAAACAAATGCATTTAATGCGAGATGGGACGTGAATGGTCAAGAATAAACGGTTGAAAGAGACGTGTCAAAAAAGAGTGGAAGAAGAAACACCTGTAATAAATTCCGTACGAGTAAAAATGAACAATCGCGAGATAAAGATGAGCAGTTGCGGCACTTTAATAATTAGTTCTCATGACATTCTCTTCTTCGCAGAGAAGACATGAGAAGAGGCAAGATGTAGGAGCAGAATATCGCGACATCAATACTTCGCGAGAGTAATAAACGACTACATTGCGAAGGCATCGCAGGGATGTAATAATGATGCAATGGATGACGATAGCCAAAACATGAGAAAAGTATGAAGACTTGGTGAGATCTAGGAGTGTCGCAAGGAAAAACGTTTATAACACTCGCGACACTTCGCGAGTGATTCCCGAAAATAAAGGGACAGCTTAGTCGTCATCCATTGTATACTACCCTATATAAAGGGTTGAGCCAGTTTGTTGTGGGAGGTCTTTTTGAATTGTTAAGCAAGTCATTAGAGAGAGAAAATTAAGAGGGATTGTAATTTCTTTAGCTCTGTTCTACATTACTTTGTAAATCTTTCAAGTAACAATTAATAAAACACATTATTATTCATCTTCAAATGGATTGATTAAGCAAATTCGAGTGAGGGGTGTAGTGTATGATTTCCTGCAACTACACACACCTAGCCCAAGCTAGCCGCACCTCTGTGCCAATGGCAAATCATGCCAGCCACACCAAAACGCGCCAAAGCATGCCAACCATGCTAGCCGCACCTCCGTGCCAATGGAAAATCATGCCAGCCACACCTAGCCCAAGCTAGCCGCGCCATGCCAAACGCACTCCGCCTTGGACCTAGCTATGCTAGTCACACCAAACGCGCCAAAGCATGCCAACAATGCTAGCCGCACCTCCGTGCCAATGGCAAATCATGCCAGCCACACCTAGCCCGAGCTAGCCACGCCATGCCAAACGCACTCTGCCTTGGCCCTAGCTACGCTAGTCACGCCATGCCAAGCCAAGCACTCTGCCTTGGCCCTAGCTACGCTAGTCACGCCACGCCAAGCCAAGCAATCTGCCTTGGCCCTAGCTACGCTAGTCACGCCACGCCAAGCCAATCACCCTTACCTTGGCCCTAGCCACGCCATGCCAAAATGGCGCCCGCGCCTAGGCTTGCAAACCATGCAACCTAGGCCAAATTGGCCACGCATGCCATTGGCACATGCCAACACGCTCGCTGGTAACTTTTCCTACCAGGACGCGACCCAAATTGGCCACGCATGCCATTGGCACATGCCAACACGCTCGATGGTAGCTTTTCCTACCAGGACGCGACCCAAATTGGCCACGCATGCTATTGGCACATGCCAACACGCTCGCTGGTAGCTTTTCCTACCAGACGCAACCCAAATTGGCCACGCATGCCATTGGCACATGCCAACACGCTCGCCGGTAGCTTTTCCTACCAGACGCGACCCAAATTGGCCACGCTTTCCATTGGCACATGCCAACACGCTCGCCGGTAGCTTTTCCTACCAGGACGCGACCCAAATTGGCCACGCATGCCATTGCCACATGCCAACACGCTCGCCGGGTAGATTTTCCTACCAGACGCGACCCAAATTGGCCACGCATGCCATTGGCACATGCCAACACGCCGCCGGTAGCCTTTTCTTACTGTGCCATGGCCCTAATGACCGAGCATGCCATTGGCACATGCCAAGACGCATCACTGGTAGATTTTCTTACTGTGCCGTGACCCAAATTGGCCACGCATGCCATTGGCACATGCCAACACGCTCGATGGTAGCTTTTCTTACCAGGCCATGGCCCTAATGGCCGAGCATTCCATTGGCACATGCCAACACGCATAGCTGGTAGCTTTTCCTACCAGGCCATGACCCAAATTGGCCACGCATGCCATTGGCACATGCCAACACGCATCACTGGTAGCTCTTCTTACTAGGTCGTTGCCCTAATGGCCGAGCATGCCATTGGCACATGCCAACACTCTTGCTGGTAGCCTAACTTGAAAAACCATGCAACCTACCACCAAGGCATTTCGCACATGCCACACATGCCACTATCAGCTCTGGCATTGCCACTTGCACTCAAGGTGCAACCCGCAACAAAGGCATTCCGCACATGTCATTGACACATGCCACACGCGCCACTAGCAGCGCCACTTGCACTCAAGGTGCAACCAACACTCGAGACATCAACACAAACTGGGGGATGCTTTCTAGGGTTTTGGTTTGGCAATCACAAAGATGTGTGGTACACTACGCTCACATTAAGAAAGCGTGAATAGGGAATAAAGCGGTCAAATAAATGAGGAAATAATGGTGAAAACGTTTTCACTCATAAACACCATGCGGTTACCACCTCCTCCCATTATTTCACCCTTTACTCTCTTCCTTCATGAGGCCGTGGTACGTTTCAATCTCGACTTGTATAAATAGGTCTTACCTATTTCCACCAGACAACAAGTCTCGGTCAGGAGAAAAATACAACACTCTCAGAAAAGGCAACTTTGCAAGCTCTCCAAAAAGCTTTCATCTCTTGTAAGCTTCCTAAGCTTTCACTTTATGATACAAGTCGAGACACTACTCTCCTGCACTATTTCGGTCTCAACACCTTTCTTTGCTTCCTCCCCAAATCAACCCTTCTCCTCCACTTTGTGACCGAAGCAAGTCTGGAACGGCCATTTCTTGGTTTAGGCCGGACTTGTACAAATTGATCTCTCGAATCTAGAAAGTGCTCACGTGCAGCACATTTGTTTAGGATTTAAACCAGTTTCTCACTCACCTACCGAATTTACTAAAATCGGCGGAAACGGTTTTTACCCATAAGAAGATATTGTGGAATCACAAACGATGAGACGAAGATGTTTGTGAATACTTTTATATCTTTCCTATCGGAGATATTAATCTCAATCCAATCGTTACAATTGTACTCAACACGATAGAATCAGCAAGATCAGATCACACAACTACGAGAAAGTAGTATCGGTCTGGCTTCACAATCCCAATGAAGTCTTTAAGTCGTTAACCTGGTTTTCAAGAACAAACCTAAGGTTAAAGGAGAATCGACTCTAGCTAATACAACTAGTATCACACGTAAGGTGTGGGGATTATATTTCCATTACTAGAGTTCTCCTTAAATAGTCTTTCAAATCAGGGTTTGCAATCATTGTTAGCTTGGTAACAAAGCATTCAATATTCACCGTTAGATGAAAACCTGATTAGATTCAAGCTAATATCTTTTAACCTTGGATCGAAAACTTAGCTTTTGTTACACACAAATGAAATGCACGATTTTAGTTTTGTGTAACCGTACCCAAACATGTACATTTGTTGGTTCAACAATAGTTAACCGAATGGTTAGCCAAATGAGCACTTTCATATCAACCATATTCTTCTTCACCATAACTAGTTCAAATGACTCAAATGAACTAGTTAGAGAGTTGTTCAATTGCAAGGAAATCTTATGTAACTACACAAGACACAATCGAAGCAAAAATCATTTGATTCACTCGAATCGGTTCATGAACTTTATAGCCACGATTTGCATTTAGCATTTCTTAGTTAATATAAATAAGTTCACAAGCAATCGTTTTTAGATATAACCAACTTAAGTTCGCAGACTTAGTTCGCGGAATTAAGTTCCCGAAAGGAGTTCTCAAACTTCAGCAGATTTTTTTCGGGTCGACAACTTCCGCCAGTTTGCGGACTCGGTTCGCGGACTGAGTTCACGACTCTTATTCCGGTTCTATTGATCAACAAAGTTCGCAAACTTTGGTTCAAGGAAAAAGGACTTATACATATATGTGTTGCCACATAATGCTTATATCCAACATTGGTTATATAATCTAAACTCTCATTTCAATCATTGAAGCATTCTTAGAGGACGTTATATAGTTGTTATTGACAAACCATTTTTCGTCAAAGCCATTTTCAAAGTGATTGAAACATAACATGACTTTCGTCACTAAGTAAAGATGAACTTGGCCTAAGCAAAAGCTTACCAACACATATTTCGAGAAATAGATAGGCGACATAAACTCGGCTCGAAATAGCAAATGTGTATAATCGAAGTCTATATAGCAAAACTACTTTTGTCCCAAGAATAGGAGATAGAGTAGATAGACTTTTGAGTGATAGATAAGTTCAAGTCTCTACATATATACCTTTTAGTCGATGAAGTTCCACCAGTTCCTTGAGTAGTCCTTCGTCTTTTATGATGATTTCCATGGAATTCTTAAGCTCAACTACACTTTCTATCCTAGTCTGAGACTTAGCTATAGTAGACTAGAAATCAAGACTTATTGTTTTGACCACTAATATTGACAAACATGCTTGAGATAGCAATGCATGCGAGTTCGAACGATCAATGCTCTAACAATCTCCCCCTTTGTCAATTTTAGTGACAAAACTATCAATACATATGGAATACAAAAATAAATGAATTAACTTTTGTAGATCTTATTCCACATGTGTAATCTTCAACATTCCTCGAAATCTTCGTCACGTCCAAGTACTCCAATGATCCCAAAGGTTGTAAGTTCAGCATCATCGTTGTTGAAAATCCGTAGTTATAACAACGAGAAAACGAGAGTTCTCAATCATTGTTATACAGTGTCATAGTATCATCATATAGTATCAAAGATCAATTGTATCACAACTTCGACAAAAATACTATGGTGATATGTATGACTCCTCCTTAGTCAATACTCCATCTCACATGGAAACCACTCCCCCTTACATAATGATCCGAAAACCATATGTATTTGTAGTGTGAACTACATATTAATTCTCCCCCTTTTTGTCAATAAAATTGGCAAAGGTACGAAAACGGGATCCTAATGAAATTTCCGAAAGAGACATTTCATGACCAATAATAAAGCACATATCATCTTATTTAGATGCAATCATATATCCGAAGCTAAATGCATTCATCAAGGAGTTTATAAAGATACAAGATAACCCCTAAAATATTCCATAGCCGCACTCCCCACAAAGATATGACAATTAAGCACAAGTTAAATTAAGAACTCTCCCCCATAATATGGCATTCTCGAAAGAATAACAAGATCGACCTTAATTTCAAAATAAAAGAAGGATTTATTTGGACATAACAAATCACATACAAGTATGAATTTGAATCCAAAATACTCAATTAAATTAACCACAAGAGAACCCGTGATTAATTTACTCGGAACTGCTCAACATAAGTGAACTTATGGAGACTCAAACATACTCAATTATATTAATCACAAGAGAACCCATAATTAATCTAATCGGAATACACAACCAAATTAACCACAAAAAGTAATCAATTTAATTGGTCTTGCTCGACATAAGAGAACTTACGGAGCAACAACTAAATAACCAAACAAGGATGATTAATTTAGTTGAACATGCTCGACATAAAGTACCTCACGGAGCAACAACTAAGCTAAAGAATAACTCAGTCGATAGAGCTCAACATAAGACACCTTATGGAACAACACAGTATGTACACAAATTGTGGATCGGAGGTCGACCTAATACCGTGGAATAAACAAGGACTCATTCTATTTTTCCATCACCATTTGCACAATGACATACAATAGACATATATAATCCTTGAAAACATAAGATTTTAACCTATCTTCCATCAATAATTGACATAATAGGCTTAACTTTTGTATTTGTCAAAAGTTCATTCCTTCTTTTATCAACACATGCATATCGACATACAAAGGACTTAACTTTTGAAAAGGTTATCTGTACTTTTTATGGACTTAACACATTTAGCAATTTTAATTGAAAGACAAGATCATTCAAATCTATTGTGCCATAGAAGAAGTTATTACATCAACAAGACATAAACTTTAAGTCCAACAGATAACATAAATCACTTTAGATTGTTTCAACATACCAAAGCAAGAATAGAGACTAGTTAATCATCTCCTAGAAATCTCTAGCAATTTCATAAAACTTTTCACCCAGTTCAGGATAAGAAGTCCTTGCATAATCCACCTGCTCCTTCAAACAATCAACTTGTTGCTGAAGGCAAATGACTTCAGGACTGGATGTGGTAGATGATCTTGACATCTTCTTAATGCTCTGCATGGTTAAGACCTTGGGTCGTCCAAGATTAGTTCCAATAGAGACAATGCCGAAGTGACTACAGATTCATGAGATTAAACATGGAAAGCCAGGTGTCTTCCTCGAAATCTGTTTGACACTTATCATTTGATGAATAATGAGACCACAAAAATCAATGTCCCTCCCTTCGACAACATAATAAACCAGTTCAGCAAGAGGCCTGGTCCATACTGGTCTATCATTTGTGCTAGGCATTAAGGTTTCCAACAGGAGTTTTCCAGCAACCTTGAGAAATAAAGCAGCCTCATGAACATCGATCTTGCCATCATTCCAGGTAACATCCTTTGCAAGAAGGAAGTTTGAAAGTGCATTCGGTGAGAGTATCAGATTCTGTGGTGGTGGTAAGAGAAAATACCAGGTCGAGATATATCCAAAGTTCAGCAATAACTTGTCTAGTTACCAGGAAAGTTTTTCCTTGGACCATGGTTTTGAACATACGATTTCAAAATCAGGATCCTGCAGGTTTGCATAGAACTGAGCTGTTATTTATAAATGGGTTGTTCCCATAGGGAGATGGATAATTCCCCATTCATGATTTTCAAAAAACCTAGACAGGCCATCTACCCTAAGTTCAGAGGGATCATAAATCCTTTCCATAATAGGGTTCTTCTTAATGTATTATTCATAATAGTCACGAGCCTTAGGGTCGACAAAAATAATTCGTAAACTTGAATCATAAAAGGATTCATCACGATTTTGGGTACCCGAACTTTCTCCACGATTAGTTATCTTTCTAGAAAACATTCTCGACAAAGAATATGAACGAGAGGTTTGAGAAACTTACTTGGTTTGTGAAATGTTACTAATGGCAGAGACACAACCAGTTGCCAATCATGAAAACCGTTCTTGACCCATAGTACAAGAGCTTCTCATGAGTTTAAGGACACAAACCAAAATCAAATTGGTTAAGAAATGAATAAACGGTGAGGCTCAATGGTGTGGGAACTGTTTGTTTTCTTCAGCGTACTCGAACAGGAAGAAGATGAGTTAGAGGGTGAAAGGAGAGAAGTAATCCTCTTCCTTTTTTGTGTGACATGGGAACCAACTTAACATGTACTCAAAGTGGATTAGTTCGTGAAGCGGTTCCAAGTTCGACATGTGCAAGTCACACGTGGGCAAAGAAGGGCTCGTTTGGTACAACCATAGGGAGCAAAAGCTCAACCATTATTTACATTGAGCAATTTTTGTTGAAACAAAAAATGAGCCTTTCATGTCGTCACACCAAGGGAGTGTTTCTTTCCAACAACTCTTATTCCATATAACATTGGAGAACCACAAAGGAACTATTTCTATAGGTTTTTCAACGAACTTCCAGAGAGCACAAGAAAATTTGTGTTTCTATTTTCTTATTTTACAGCTTGCAAGAAACAGTTTCTGCAGACAATTTTCAATATTGAAAAGGGAAACTCTTTTGATAGAAAGGGACCTCCTAATTTCTTCATAAGAAGAGTCAATACTATTATCTTGGTAAGACGTATCTGGAATTGACCAAAGAATTGATTCATACTTAGAGGTGGCATAGTCAGAAGACTTAGACTCAAACTCTTCTTGTAATCTGCTTAGTTTGTTACAACTCGTTGAATTACACAAGGGAGGAGTATTGCTTTTACTGATTAATAAATCAATGTCAACCTCAACATGAATATTATTATTCATAACTTGATTTAGCCTATCAAGAGATTCTTATTCTTTCTGGAGAAATAAATCAACATCAGAAGTTAAGCTTTCAAGTTTCTTTTTAATTCCAGAAAAAACTCCAAGGAATTTTAAACTTGGTGGAGGTTTAGACAAAATTTCTTCTACAGATTTAATTAAATCAGTCATGGAAGAGAATTTTGCAATCCCTGGATCTGGTGGTGCATTTATTGAGATAACACTTATGTCCATAGATTCAGATCGCTACAAACACAGACTTGTAATGTCTTTAAACGTGTTTTCCTGCTCTGATACCAATTGAAAAAGCGGGGGTACAACAACCACACCCAATATTTCGCTTATCAATCTGTATGGACAAACTCCAATATACTTTCAAGAGAATCAACTAGACTCAATCTTTATAAAGTATATCAAAGGTTTATATCTCTCTTTCTTGATTCAATTCTTTCTCAAGCAAATAGAAATCTGCGAGTCTAATTGAATACAAGAGAAATCACTTGAACGGTACCAAACACCAATGTTCAAGGATCAATCAATTTCAATTAACAACTAAAGGTCGGATTTCCAATTGATCGATTCAAACGCACAACCTGTGATATTTCAATTATATAACAAAATATAATGCGGAATAGAAATAACACAGACACCAGAAGTTTTGTTAACGAGGAAACCGCAAATGCAGAAAAACTCCGGGACCTAGTCCATATTGAACACCACACTGTATTAAGCCGCTACAGGCAAACTAACTTCGGTCTGGACTGTAGTTGAACCCTAATCAATCTCACACTGATTCAAGGTACAGTTGTGCTCCTTACGTCTTTGAACCCAGCAGGATACTACGCACTTGATTCCCTTGGCTGATCCCACCCACAACTAAGAGTTGCTACGACCCAAAGTCGAAGACTTTAATAAACAAATATGTATCACACATAAAAGTCTATGGGAATAGATAAATTTGTCTCCCACAGAAGTACCTACAAGTTTTGTTCCGTCTTTTGATAAATCGAGGTGAACAGGAACCAATTTACAACCCGGACTTATATTCCCGAAGAACAGCCTAGTATTATCAATCACCTCACAATAATCTTAATCGACGCGGTGAAAGAACATATTGAGGAATCACAAACGATGAGACGAAGATGTTTGTGACTACTTTTATATCTTGCCTATCGGAGATATTAATCTCAAGCCAATCGTTACGATTGTACTCAACACGATAGAATCAGCAAGATCAGATCACACAACTACGAGAAAGTAGTATCGGTCTGGCTTCACAATCCCAATGAAGTCTTTAAGTCGTTAACCTGGTTTTCAAGAATAAACCTAAGGTTAAAGGAGAATCGACTCTAGCTAATACAACTAGTATCACACGGAAGGTGTGGGGATTAGATTTCCCAGTTGCTAGAGTTCTCCCTTATATAGTCTTTGAAATCAGGGTTTGCAATCAATGTTAGCTTGGTAACAAACCATTCAATATTCACCGTTAGATGAAAACCTGATTACATCAAGATAATATCTTTTAACCGTTGGATCGAAAACTTAGATTGTTACACACAAATGAAATGCACGATTTTAGGTTTGTGTAACCGTACCCAAACATGTACATTTGTTGGCTCAACAATAGTTAACCAAATGGTTAGCCATATGAGAACTTTCATATCAACCATATTCTTCTTCACCATAACTAGTTCAAATGACTTAAATGAACTAGTTAGAGAGTTGTTCAATTGCAAGGAAATCTTATGTAACTACACAAGACACAATCGAAGCAAAAACGATTTGATTCACTCGAATCGGTTCATGAAATTTATAGCCACGGTTTGCATTTAGAATTCCTTAGTTAATATAAATAAGTTCGCAAAAAATCGTTTTTAGATATAACCAACTTAAGTTCGCAAACTTAGTTCGCGGACTTAAGTTCCCGGAAGGAGTTCTCAAACTCCAGCAGATTTTCTCGGGTCGAGAACTTCAGTCAGTTCGCGAACTGAGTTTGCGGACTGAGTTCATAGACTGAGTTCACGGCTCTTATTCCGGTTCTCCTGATCAACAAAGTTCGCAAACTTCGGTTCAAGGAAAAAGGACTTATACATATATGTGTTGCCACATAATGCTTATATCCAACATTGGTTATATAATCTAAACTCTCATTTCAATCATTGAAACATTCTTAGAGGACGTTATATAGTTGTTATTCACAAACCATTTTTCGTCAAAGCCATTTTCAAAGTGATTGAAACATAACATGACTTTCGTCACTAGGTAAAGATGAACTTGGCCAAAGCAAAAGCTTACCAACACATATTTCGAGAAATAGACGAGATAAACTCTGCTCGAAATAGTAAATGTGTATAATCGAAGTCTATATAGCAAAACTACTTTTGTCTCAGGAATAGGAGATAGAGTAGATAGACTTTTGAGTGATAGATAAGTTCAAGTCTCTACATACCTTTTAGTCGATGAAGTTCCACCAGTTCCTTGAGTAGTCCTTCGTCTTTTATGATGATTGCCATGGAGTTCTTGAGCTCAACTACACTTTCTATCCTAGTCCGAGTCAGAGACTTAGCTATAGTAAACTTGAAATCAAGACTTATAGTTTTGATCACTAATATTGACAAACATGCTTGAGATAGAAATGCATGCGAGTTCGACCGAGCAATGCTCTAACATTCCCAAGTAATTAATTTCGGTAATCTATCTATAAAATCCGTAGATATATCTACCGAAATAGTTTCAGGAATTGGTAATGGTTGCATTAATCCCGCTGGCGACAACGTCTCATGTTTATTCTTTTGAAATACATCGCCATGTGCTATGTAATTTCTAATAATCTTTCCCATTCCTTGTGAGTAAAATAACTTTGAAAGGCTTTTTACTGTTTTCAAGTACCCGGAATGTGACAACCGGATTTTCGAACTTCTAGCGGTCATAGATTCGACCTTGTGGTTCGGGTCTGATCCAGATAGTAAGTACAAATTTCCAGACCGCCACTCGTGTAAAACCAGGTTTTTCGTTTTTAAAGATTTCAATAATCAAGCTCAATTAATTTTACTAAATGAAATATAATCTTACTTTTAATATTACAAAACTGTCAAATAAAAATTACAAAATTAAAGGTATCAAATTAAAACAAAGCAACACCTCAGTGAAATTTAAGTTGAAACAAAGTTCTTCAACTTTATAATGCATAATTTTAGCTAAATCTTGCACTATACTGTCTGCTCCAATGCTAATGATTGTGTTTTTCTCAAGATTCACCCTCAATCCTTTTATTGCTTCATATACTTGAAGTATCATTATCAGATTTTCCACTGCTTCTTCCTTGGCATCCAGAAAGATGAGTGTATCATCTGCAAATTGTAGATGTGATACATTTATCTCAGAGTTAACAGAAAGGGAAACAATGAGTCTCCTTGTATGAGGCCTTTGTGATGTTGAAATTTTGTCGTAGAACTATCATTTACTAGAACTGAAGATTGGGCCGAGGAAAGACACCATGATATCCAGCTTCTCCATTTTTCACCAAATCCTACCCCAGCCAAAAGACTATCCACACAGTGCCAACTTACATTGTCAAATGCCTTTTTTATGTCCACTTTGTAGAGAACTCCAGGTATTCTTGATTTCAATCTTGCATCTAATAATTCTCCAGCTATTAAAATCCCATCGTGTATTTGTTTTCCTCTTATAAATGCTCCTTGATGTTCAGATATGAGTTGAGGGAAAATCTTCTTGAATCTTTCACCTAATAACTTGGAAATTATCTTATATACAATACCTACTAAACTTATCGGTCTGTAATGAGAAGGCTGACTTGATTCTTATTTTTTGGTATTAAACTGATGAAAGCATAGTTCATCCTCCAATTTAAGCTCTATTGCTCATAAAATTCATTAATCACTGCCATCATCTCTTCTTTTATCACTGACCAGGCAGTTCTAAATTCAATAGAGTAACCATCTGGGCCTGGTGACTTCAGATTCCCACAGATTTTTATACTTTCCAGACTTATTCTTCAGAGAATGGTCTTTCATCCTATTTTTTATCTTCTTCTGAAATTTTTGTTGTGTAGGTTGTGTCCAATTGTGCTCTCCTCTTTGAAAAGTTGTGTGAAGTGATTTAGGAACTCTGGTTTAATATCCTCTTGATTGAAATTGTCTGCCCCATAGATGCTTAATTTGCGAATAGTTTTTTTTTTATTCTTCTTCTTCCACTTGCTAGCTGGTGCAAATATCTATTATTACTATCTCCTTCAAGTATTTTGATTTTGATCTAGTTAACCATTTTCTTTGATCGTCTAGTCTGACTTGTTTGAGCTTTATCTTCCACTGCACCCTATCAATGAATTCATTAGTTCTCAGCTTGGTGCATTCTTCTTTTGTATTTAACTAATCTATCTTCTGAATTAGCTCTTGATTCAATATGACACTTTTCCCATATTGTTTGCTGCTCCATTTCCTTAAGAAGTATTTTAGGTTCTGAAGTTTTCTTGCAAAGATAAAACTTGATGAACCCTCAAATTGCATTGCATTCCACCATATGCTGAGATTAGGTAAAAGTGTTTTTTTTTTATAACCAGAATGTTTCAACTTTAAAAGGTGGATTGTGTCTTTGGATGTTACCTGTAGTGAGTAAAATATGAGCATGGTCTGACACATTCCTTGACAATACCTTGGATTTACAACTATATATATAAGGTTATACCCTTGGACGCCCGAGGATCTCTTCTAGGGAGTCAATATGCGTTCAAGGCGGGGTACACGGTTGAGCCAAGAGTGCACGGGGGCATTTGAAGTGTCTCGGCCATTCTTGGCAAGTCTTGGTATATGCTGCACTCGCCCGAAGAAAACTCCACTTAGGGTGCGTCTTAACCATGATTTTTGCGCAATGTTTGCAACCTCAATTTCTAGTTCTCGGATCTTCTCTTTAAGTTAGAGATTTTCTTTTCAAGGTTGTCGCGCGTCTTTTCTCGAGATCCGAGGCAACAACAAAGGAAGCTCTCCCGGCTTGTAAAGGAAAATAAAGAAATTGTTAAGATAAAGCTTATAATAGAAGTTGGAGAAGCAAAGGAATATGAATATACCAAAGCATTGAGAACATTCAAGTGGCTGGAACCCAATGTTCGGGAAACTCCGCGAAAAGATTCATTATCCTCTAATAGCGGGGCATCGCAAATATTCGCGAGAGCTTTGCAAGTTGCAGTTAAATGATCATCGCCTAATCCTTGCATAGAATCGGAGAAGATACCGAGATAATCGCGCCATAGCGTAGGTGGTCGAATGATTTTCCTTCGTTAGAAGAAGTACCAATCTCATTTTCATCTTCCTGGTGTTCTCATTTGGTTTTGGGAATTAGAATGAGAAGGAGATTGGAGTTTCCGTTTAGAAGATGGACGTAAGATTTATTCTGCGAGAAATAATTTTACCCTTGCCTTTAACCTTAGCAGACTTCATCTTCTTCTTCAAAATCAACCTTGCACACGTATGAAGATAAGAAAGAAGGCAACAATATTGTTTAAAATAACAAAAGAAAATGTTTTTACTTCATCCGTGAGTGATTGGAGTATTTGCCGAGGTACTCGCCTTTGGATCTTCCTTATACTTGTTTCTCATTACGGCACCTAAAATTTTTGGAAAGGTTTAATAAATAAAAAAGGAAAAAATGACGCAAAGCGAAATTGAAAAAGGAAATATACCTCTTTTGCCTCTCAGACCACTTAAACTCCCAAGGATGGTAATTCGTCGAGGTGTGCAGAAGAACATGTGAACTCGCGATGTAAGGTCCACTCAAAAATAAAGAACAACCCCCATTTCTCATCCTTGGAATGACAAGGAGTACTATTATTGCCCGAATGCCAATCAATATCTTGCATGAGCGCTTTATCGCATTCGCCGAGCACCCAGCGATATTTATCATTTTTGTTTATTCTTGCATAACTGCAGCTAGAAACTTTCATGTATATTCTCGGCAATTATCTCCAAATTTAGTAGGATATAAGATCCTTTACCAGCGCCAAATTTTAATTCAAGCATTAAACGGATTGGAACTTTTCATGAGCAAGGATTTCATAGAATAATGGTATCTCTGGGATTATTTAGAGGAATGGGAAGTCCCGGCGAGGAGTTTTAGCGAGACTATGATTTTATATCATCACATTGATAATCGAAAACAATTTTGGAAAGTATAGATGAAGATTCTTGATCGGGAATGGTTGATAAAGCATAAATAAAATGAGTAAGAATGAATAATCGCGATATGCATTTAAAAAAAAAAATATTGGTTCTCATGAATATTCTCTTCTTAACGAGAGAAGACATGAGATAGGCAAGATGTAGGAATGAATATCACGACATCAATACTTTGCGAGAATAATAAACCACTACATTGCGAAGGCTGCCGAGTAAGAAATATAAATGACGCAATAGATGACGAAAGCCATAACGTGAGAAAAGTGTGAAGACTTGGCAAGATTTAGGAGTGTCGCAAGGAAAAACGTTTATCTCATTTGTCATCCTTTGTGGTATTACCCTATATAAAAGGGTTGAATTAGTACGTTGTGGGGAGAGTTATTTTTGAATTGTTAAGCAAGTCGAGGAGGAGAGAAAATCTAGAGTGATTGTAATATCTTTAGATCTGATATATCTATCCTTGTAAACATTTTGAGAAGATTATCAATGAAAGTATATAATTAATCATCTTCCAATGTGTTAATTAAGCAAATTCTAGTGAGGGGTGTAGTGTGGGATTTCCTGCAACTACATGGTGCATTCTTCTTTTGTATTTAACTAATCTATCTTCTGAATTAGCTCTTGATTCAATATGACACTTTTCCCATATTGTTTGCTGCTCCATTTCCTTAAGAAGTATTTAAGGTTCTGAAGTTTTCTTGCAAAGATAAAACTTGATGAACCCTCAAATTGCATTGCATTCCACCATATGCTGAGATTAGGTAAAAGTGTTTTTTTTTTATAACCAGAATGTTTCAACTTTAAAAGGTGGATTGTGTCTTTGGATGTTACCTGTAGTGAGTAAAATATGAGCATGGTCTGACACATTCCTTGACAGTGATTTTTGCGTAATGTTTGAGTATTTTCTTTTAAATTCTGGAGATACTATAAATCTGTGAAGCCTACAAAGAAAAACCAAAACACTAACCCCCAATTTTCAATCAAATTCTCTACTAATAACTAATACTAGATTAGCTAATCTAATTAAATGATTGATACTAATATGTTGAGGGTTGTTTTGTCATTACAAAAAATATTTAGATAAAAGGCTTCTGAAATTACTAACTAGTGATTTTTTTTATTTTTTATTTTTTATTTATTTTTTATTCAGGGGATTATTATTGATAGTAACTTGAAAAAACTACATTGTTTATATCCTCCAATATTGCGCCTGCAATAAAACTTGGAGGGTAATTAAACCAAACTTGAGATACATTAAAAGATCTAGCGTGTTTTGCCAACTTATCAGCTGGCTGATTAGTTTTCCTACTTATGAATTTGCATATCCAATTTGGATGCAAAGCTAGCATATGTTTCATGTCTGATATCATTACATGATTGTCCCACGTAGTGCATTGGCTGTCTCCATTGACTTCTTTTATAACTAACTCTGTGTCCATTTCGAAGCACGCAAACTGAACTGATAATTCTTATGCATACTTCATTGCATGGAGAAGTCCCCTTCATTCCGCTGCCTCAGCATTTAAGAGATCATTGGCATGCTCACATCTTGCACTGATGAAGCTACCTGCAAAATCACGATGTATTAGTGCCTAACCAATATGATTAACTGAGTTAACTATTTTAAAAGAAGCATCACAACAAAAAGATTGGAATGGACTAGTAGGTGGTATCCATATAGTTAAGATGCTCTGCACAGTAGTTATAGTTTAAGCTTCTTTCTGGATCTTTCGTTTTCCTGTAGTGTCATTTAAGAGGTGAATTGCTCTGATGACTTCCACTGGTTTTGGCTTGATGTTGTCGAATATACTTCTGCACCTTGCTTTCCAAATTTCCCATAGAGTGTTGGCCATTTTTACAACCCAGTCATCAACTAGGTTATGAAAATCATTGGAAAACCAGCTTTTTATCCAATCTTGGACTGTTGTATCCATGTTGGCCATGCTTCTTGTTGCTCCTGGTGTTGTGAACCATATGGCTTTTGCAAAAGGGCATTCCCAAAGAAGATGCCGAGTTGTTTCTATACTTTGCTCGCAGATTGAACACTGCCCTCCTGTGTAGTTCATGTTCCTTGTCATTCTCTCATTAGATGGAACAATGTCAAAAGGAAATTTCCATAAGAAGTGCTTTACTCTTGGTAAAGTTGGTATCTTCCATAATTTCCTCCAGAAGTTAGCAGTAGCTGCATCTGACATCATTGTGCCATCTTTTAATTCCAGTATTTTGTTGTAGGCCGATTTTACTGAAAATACTCCATTTCTGGTGAGAGTCCAAAACCCAACAAATGGAATTCTGATCTGCAGAATTTTCCGAGCATCTTCTTGTTCAAAAATTTGTTGGATGACATTAAAAAGCGGGGGTACAACAACCACACCCAATATTTCGCTTAGCAAACTGTATGGACTAACTCCAATATACTTTTAAGAGAATCAACGAGACAGTCAGACTCAATCTTAATAAAAGTATATCAAAGAGTTATATCTCTCTTTCTCAATTCAATACTTACTCAAGCAAATATAAATCTGCGAGTTTAATTGAATACAAGAGAAAACAGTTGAACGGTACCAAAGACCAATTTTCAACGATCAATAAATTTCAATCAACAACCAAAGGTTGGATTTCCTAATTGATCGATTCATATGCACAACCTGCGATATTTCAATTATATAACAAAATATAATACAGAAAAGAAATAACACAGACACCAGAAGTTTTGTTAACGAGGAAACTGCAAATGCAGAAAAAACCAGGGACCTAGTCCATATTTAACACAAACTATATTAAGCCACTACAGACACTAGCCTACTACAAGCTAACTTCGGTCTGGACTGTAGTAGAACCCCAATCAATCTCACACTGATCCAAGGTACAGTTGCGCTCCTTACATCTCTGATCCCAGTAGGATACTACGCACTTGATTCCCTTAGCTGATCTCACCCACAACTAAGAGTTCATATGACCCAAAGTCGAAGACTTTAATAAGCAAATTAATCTGTATTACACAGAAAAGTCTACGGTAATAGATAAATCTGTCTCCCACAGAAATACCTACGAGTTTTTGTTCTGTCTTTTGATAAATCAAGGTGAACAGAACCAATTGATAACCCAGACTTATATTGCCGAAGAACAGCCTAATATTATCAATCACCTCACAATAATCTTAATCGACTAGCGAAAGAAGATATTGTAGAAGCACAAATGATGAGATGAAGATGTTTGTGACTTCTTTTAATCTTGCCTATCGGAGAAATCAATCTCAAGTCAATCTTACGATTGTACTTAGTACGATAGAAATAACAAGATCAGATCACGCAACTACAAAGAAAATAGTTGGGTCTGGCTTCACAATCCCAATGAAGTCTTCAAGTCGTTAATTTACTGGGTCTCGGTAGAAACCTAAGGTCAAAGAAGAAAATCGACTCTAGCTTATACAAATAGTATCACACATGAGGTGTGGGGATTAGGTTTCCCAGTTGCTAGAGTTCTTCTTTATATAGCCATTCAAATCAGGGTTTGCAATCTAAGTTACCTTGGTAACAACGCATTCAATATTCACTGTTAGATAAAAACCTGATTAGATTCAAGCTAATATCTTTCAACTGTTAGATCGAAACTTAGCTTGTTACACACAAATGAAATGCACGTTTTAGGTTTTTGTAACCGTACCCAAACATGTACATTTAGTTGGTTCAACAATAGTTAACCAAATGGTTACCCATATGAGCACTTTCATATCAACCATATTCTTCTTTACCATAACTAACTAAAATGACTCAAATAAACTAGTTAGAGAGTTTTTCAATTGCTTAGATCTTATAGAAGTATACAAGACACAATCGAAGTAAAAACGATTGGATTCACTCGAATAGATTCATGAAATTTATAGCCACGGTATGCAATTATGCATTCGTTAGTTTATATAAGTTTAAGTTCACGAATAATTGTTTTTAGAAAATAACCAACCTAAGTACGCAGACTGGTACGCAGACTTAAGTACCCGAAATGAGTTTGTTTTCAGTTCACAAACTCCAACAGATTTTCACGGGACGTGAACTTCCGATGGTGCGCGTACTGGTACGCGAACTTTAATTCCGGTTTTCCTGATCTTCAAAGTACGCATACTTTGGTTCAAGGAATAACGACTTATACACATATGTGTTACCACACAATGTTTATATCCTTCAAAGGTTATATATTTTAAACTCTCATTTCAATCATTGAAACATTCTTAGAAGAAGTTATATTATTGTTATTCACAAACCGTTTCTCTTCAAAGCCATTTTCAAGTAATTAAAACTTAACATGACTTTCGTCACTAGTAAAAATGAACTTGTCCAAAGCGAAAGCTTACCAACGCATATTTCGAGAAATAGATACGTGAGATAAAATCAGCTCTAAATAGCAAATGTGTATAATCATAGTCTATATAGCAATACGACTTTTGTCTCAAGATAGGAGATAGAGTAGATAGACTTTTGAGTGATAGATAAGTTCAAGTCTCTGCATACCTTTTAGTCGATGAAGTTCCACCAGTTCCTTGAGCAATTCTTCGTCTTTGTATGATGATCTCCATGGAGTCTAGAGCTCAACTATGCTTTCTATCCTAGTCCGAGACTTAGCTATAAGTAGACTAGAAATCAAGACTTATAGTTTTGATCACTAATATTTACAAACATGCTTGAGATAGCAACGCATGCGAGTTCGACCGAGAAGTGCTCTAACAATCTCCCCCTTTTTCAATTTTAGTGACAAAACTACCAATACATATGGAATACAAAAATAGATAAATAAACTTTTGTAGCTTCTCTTCCACATGCCTGATCTTCTTGGTTCTTCAACATTACTCGAAATCTTCGTCACTTCCAAGTATTCCAATGATCCCAAAGGTTGTAAGTTTAGTATCATCGTTGTTGAAAATCCGTAGCCATAACAATGAGAAAACAAGAATTCTCAATCATTGTTACACAGTGTCATAGTATTATTATACAACATCAAAGTTCAATTGTATCACAACTTCGACAATAATACTATGGTGATATTATCACACCCCTTTAGTCAATACTCCATCTCACAGGGAAACCACTCCCCCTTACATAATGATCCGAAAACCATATGTATTTGTAGTGTGAAATATACATTAATTCTCCCCCTTTTTGTCAATAAAATTGGCAAAGGTACGAAAACTAGTGGGATCCTAATGAAATTTCCATAGAGACATTTCATGACCAAAAGTAAGCACATATCAACTTTTTAGATGCAATCATATAGCCGAAGCTAAATGCTTTCATCTAGGAGTTTATAAAGATACAAGATAACCCCTATAATATTCCACAGCCGCACTCCCCACAAAGATTTGACAATTAACCACAAGTTCAATTAAGAACTCTCCCCCATAAAATGTCATTCCCGAAAGAACAACAAGAGCGACCTTACTTTCACAAGAAAAGAAGGATTTCTTTGGACATGACAAATCACATACGAATATGAATTTGAATCCAAAAATACTCAATCAAATTAACCACAAGAAAACCCATGATAAATTTAATCGGAAATGCTCAACATAAGAGAACTTACGGAGCCGCACAGTATATACATAAAAATATGGATTAGGGAAGATCAATACTGCGGAATAGACAAGGATTCATTTTATTTTCCATCATTATTTGCACAATGACATATAATAGACATAATCCTCGTAAACAAAAGTTCATCCTATCTTCCATCAATATTTGCATAATGACATACAATAGGCTTAAAACTTTTGTAATGTCAAAAGTTCATTCATTCTTTTATCAATACATGCATATCGACATATGAAAAACTTAACTTTTGACAAGTTATGGGACAATCATAGTTCACGAACGCAAACACATATATCCCATAACAAATTGCAATATATAAAATCATAAAGATTAATACTACAAAAAATCATCTTCCAAACAATTTTAGAATTTAAATCAATAAACCTAAAAACATGAAGATGAAAACGTTGGACATAGCTATGTGTAATCACAATAATGGCTATTCCAAAAACTAGTTATTCTTCCTAAAACACAAGAAATAAAATTCTCATAAGAAGATTTACTAGTCAAAATAAAATCAAAGAGCTAAGCATTTACTCATCATCGGAAACCATCCAAGATGCTTGAATCCTGTTCAAGTCTTCCTTGATCTCGGGAAACTTAGTTGCAACCAATGACAATTGTTCTTGTATGAACTTCACCCTTGAATTAACCTTACACACACCTTTGTGAATTTTTTGAAGAAGACTCAAGGTGGTAGGATCACAAGAACCATCAATGGAATCATCTCTTTGTCTTTTGCACACATTCTCCATTATCCGTCTAAAGGTGCAAGGACGAACAAGTTTGGGAGCTCCAAGAGAATTGCCAATTGGGTCAACGCCACGTACACGGAAAATTTGACTAATCAAGCAAGGGAAACCTAACTTATTGTTGGGTGAAGTCATCGAAGTCATTTGAAAAATGATGAACCCACAAATATCGAGACTCGGAACACCCAATTCAAGGAAATAGACCAATTCCGCAAACTCGCGACTCCACCGAGAATTATCAATTGTGGAGGGACAAAGATTAGATACCAAGTTTTCCGCAATCCATCAAGGCTACACTAAGAACATTAGTAGGAAACTTTCCTTGGTTCCAAGCAACCTTCTTACCACAAAGACCAAGAGATATGTCTTTATACGATGGCCGTTCATCACTTGGCCTGGGTAAATGAATATTACCCAAAGGAATTTTGGCAATCTTCGAAATCAACTCTCTATTAAAAAGAAACCTTTCTCTATTTATCATGGTTTTGAATTCCATTTTTTCAAGATCAACAACATGAATGTTGGCATAGAAAATTCTTGTGAGAGCATCAAATCCTTGACCAAGACCATCAAAGATGTTTCCAAGATTGAATTTTTCAAAGAAAACTAATCCTCTTTATGTCTACTAGAAGAATCCAATTTCTTTTCTAAAATAAAACCATTAGATGAAATCCTTTCAAAAACATCAACTCATTGACAAACCTAATTCTAATAGAATTTTGGTCTAATGGAAGATTCATGCTAAAGGAACCAAATTTTTTGAAGTTCTTTTTGAAACCTTCAAATTCATCATGAGATCTAGAAATTGGAAAGAAACAAGAGGAAATCACTTACTTGGAATGAACTTTGACCACCCCTTTTGTCTTATTTTCCTTCAAGAATGATTTAATGGAGGAAAATCATGAACCCTAGAAAGTTCACGTACGCGGACTATTGGGAGGAAGAAGAAGGTACCCGGACTTCTTCTTTATAAGCTCACTAATGGGCTTGGACCCATTTATGAACCGCGACCCGCAAAAGGAATGTGGGATTTTTTTTTTGATGTATGCACATCAAGGTTGTGCATCCTGTGACAATACAATTTGTGAGAAGAACCGGATGCAGTAGAAAGCTTATTTGAAAATCCAAGAAGGATGTCATTTGAAACCCAACTGTACACAAATCAAACCATTTCTTGCCCTATCTCAAGATATATACAAATGGGGTAGTGTCGGGCTTGTTACCAAGAGACATGATGTGCAGAGAGATCCTCATGCAACAATTCTGGTTGATATTTGTGAGCAGTCCCAGTGATATAATCAATGTAATGATGATAATCAGGGTTGTCAGAGCTTTCAATCTTCCTTTTTATATGACTAGAAAGAAGATTCTTCCGATACCTTGAACTTGTGTCAAAGACATGTGAACCCGTATTGGATCTACTTGTGTTGACAGCGTGTCTTGTTCGTACATCATTATTCTATGGTTTTACATGTACGAAACTTTTATAGGGTCGATTCTTAAGCTTAACAGAATTAAGTTTTTCTAAGAATCTAAAAACGCTTTCAAACGCTCTGAATAGATCTTGGTCAATTGATCCATTACGATAGTATTTCTCAAAAAGATTAAGAGTTAATCTAGTGAGAGTCCATATCTTTGAGCGCAACGAACGTTTTCTCAATCTTTCCTTCTTTTTAATTTTTCCTTTAGATTGTTCCTCATCATCTAAGTTTTACAAGATCTTAGATGAACAAAGATTATCATGAGAAACCAGAGGTTTACTCCATATAATTTTTGAACAATCTTTAAGGAGTTCTGGCGTGCGTTACAGATTCCAAGAGCGAGTTTTCCAAAGAAATTTCCCATAGGGAAATTTTTAAGGATCAATCAAACACAAACTTATTAGATTTATAGTGTTTGCCAGCTCTGATACCAATTGAAAAAGCGGGGGTACAACAACCACACCCAATATTTCTCTTAGCAATCTGTATGGACTAACTCCAATATACTTTTAAGAGAATCAACGAGACAGTCAGACTCAATCTTAATAAAAGTATATCAAAGAGTTATATCTCTCTTTCTCGATTCAATACTTACTCAAGCAAATAGAAATCTGCGAGTTTAATTGAATACAAGAGAAAACAGTTGAATGGTACCAAAGACCAATGTTCAACGATCAATAAATTTCAATCAACAACCAAAGGTTGGATTTCCTAATTGATCGATTCAAATGCACAACCTGCGATATTTCAATTATATAACAAAATATAATACAGAAAAGAAATAACACAGACACCAGAAGTTTTGTTAACGAGGAAACCGCAAATGCAGAAAAAACCAGGGACCTAGCCCAGATTTAACACACACTATATTAAGCCGCTACAGACACTAGCCTACTACAAGCTAACTTCGGTCTGGACTGTAGTAGAACCCCAATCAATCTCACACTGATCCAAGGTACAGTTGCGCTCCTTATGTCTCTGATCCCAGCAGGATACTACACACTTGATTCCCTTAGCTGATATCACCCACAACTAAGAGTTGCTACGACCCAAAGTCGAAGACTTAAATAAACAAATCTGTATCACACAGAAAAGTCTACGGTAATAGATAAATCTGTCTCCCACAGAAAAACCTACGAGTTTTTGTTCCGTCTTTTGATAAATCAAGGTGAACAGGAACCAATTGATAACCGGAATTATATTCCCGAAGAACAACCTAGTATTATCAATCACCTCACAATAATCTTAATCGACTAGCGAAAGAAGATATTGCGGAATCACAAACGATGAGAGGAAGATGTTTGTGACTTCTTTTAATCTTGCCTATCGGAGAAATCAATCTCAAGTCAATCTTACGATTATACTTAGTACGATAGAAACAACAAGATCAGATCACGCAACTACAAAGAAAATAGTTGGGTCTGGCTTCACAATCCCAATGAAGTCTTCAAGTCGTTAACCTACAGGGTCTTGGTAGAAACCTAAGGTTAAAGGAGAATCGACTCTAGCTTATACAACTAGTATCACACATGAGGTGTGGCGATTAGGTTTCCCAGTTGCTAGAGTTATTATTTATATAACCTTTCAAATAAGGGTTTGCAATCTAAGTTACCTTGGTAACAAAGCATTCAATATTCACCGTTAGATGAAAACCTGATTAGATTCAAGCTAATATCTTTCACTCGTTAGATCCAAACTTAGCTTGTTACACACAAATGAAATGCACGTTTTAGGTTTGTGTAACCGTACCCAAACATGTACATTTAGTTGGTTCGACAATAGTTAACCAAATGGTTAGCCATATGAGCACTTTCATATCAACCATATTCTTCTTTACCATAACTAGTTCAAATGACTCAAATGAACTAGTTAGAGAGTTGTTCAATTGCTTAGATCTTATAGAAGTATACATGACACAATCGAAGCAAAAATGATTTGATTCACTCGAATCGATTCATGAACTTTATAGCCACGGTTTGCAATTATGCATTCCTTAGTTTATACTAGGTTTAAGTTCACGAATAAACGTTTTTAGAAAATAACCAACCTAAGTACGCGGACTGGTATGCGGACTTAAGTACCCGGAATGAGTTTGTTTTCAGTTCACAAACTCCAGCAGATTTTCACGGGACGTGAACTTCCGATGGTGCGTATACTGGTACGCGGACTTTAATTCCGGTTTTCCTGATCAGCAAAGTACGCATACTTTGGTTCAAGGAATAAGGACTTACACACATATGTGTTACCACACAATGTTTATATCCTTCAAAGTTTATATATTCTAAACTCTCATTTAAATCATTGAAACATTCCTAGAGGAAGTTATATGATTGTTATTCAAAAACCTTTTTTTCGTCAAATCCATTTTCAAGTAATTAAAACTTAACATGACTTTCGTCACTAGTAAAGATGAACTTGGCCAAAGCGAAAGCTTACCAATGCATATTTCGAGAAATAAATACGTGAGATAAACTCAGCTCGAAATAGAAAATGTGTATAATCATAGTATATATAGCAATACGACTTTTGTCTCAAGATATGAGATAGAGTATATAGACTTTTGAGTGATAGATAAGTTCAAGTCTCCACATACCTTTTAGTCGATGAAGTTCCACCAGTTCCTTGAGCAATTCTTCGTCTTTGTATGATGATCTCCATGGAGTCTAGAGCTCAACTACACTTTCTATCCTAGTCCGAGACATAGCTATAAGTAAACTAGAAATCAAGACTTATAGTTTTGATCACTAACATTGACAAACATGCTTGAGATAGCAACGCATGCGAGTTTGACCGAGCAGTGCTCTAACATAACATGCACCTTCCAGGATTTTGTATCTTGATCAATTAAGTCAGAAACAAGGCAGTAATCTCTATCAATGTCTAGCTTCACAACTGGGATTAATGGAGAGAACTTACCTTGTATCCATTTGTCTTTCCATGTAGATATTTTGTTGGCTTTTCCAACAACCCAAAGACTATGATCCTTAATAAAATTCATGCTGCCTTGTAAGCTCTGCCATGCCCATGTTGATTTTTTTTTATTTTTTGCATGAAGTCCTGAGGTGCTTGGGAAGTACCTTTAGAGCTTTGGCCCAAAGTTTGTCCTCATTCTGAATCAATCTCCAGGCAACTTTCGCAAGCAATGCTAGGTTAAAGCTTTTGAGACCTCTAAAGACCATACCACCATTAATTTTGTGTTTTCCAATAGCTGGCCATGAAATGAGAAAGAGTCCACTCGCGCTTCTTTGCCCCACCAGAAACTCCTCTGCACTTTGTCCAATTCCTTTATGGTTGCATCTGGGATCTTGAAAATTCCCATATGATGTGATGGTAAAGTGTTTAGTACATGTTTTACCAGAATTGATCTACCACTTTGATTAATAAATTTGCCCCTCCATCTGGTTAGTCTGCCTTTGGTATTGAGAATCAAAGAAGAACAAGAAGTTGTCTTCTTTCTATTTAGGAAGAGTGGAATTCCTAAATACTTTTCATCAAGCTCCATCTTCTTCATGTTTAGGCTTCTTAGTAGTAGTCGACAGTGCGTTGGATGCATGTTCTTTGAGAAGAAAACAAGTGACTTCTGAAAGTTTATTTGTTGGCCTGAGATGTCACTAAAAGATTTGATAACTTGTAGAAGATTAGTAATATTTTGTATATCATCTCTTGCAAAAACCAAGCAGTCATCTTTAAAAAGAAGATGACTTACTTGTGGCGCTTTTCTAGAAATTTTGATTCCTTGAATCTTCCCATCCTTTTCTGCTTTAGCCAGAGCTCTTGTGAAGACTTCCATCGTTAACAAGAACAAATATGGGGATATTGGATCGCCTTGCCGTATGCTACGAGTTGGTTTATATGCTTGACATGGAGCTCCGTTTAATAGAATATGTATTTCAGAAGTGCTTACACACTCTTGGATTAGCTCACACCATTTGTTGTTGAAACCCAGTTATTGCATAACCTCGAGTAAGAAGGACCATTCGACGCGATCAAATGCTTTTGACATGTCGAGTTTCAGAGCCATGTAATGTTTCTTGGATTTGTTTCTCTTCATACAATGGATCAACTCCTGAGCAAGAGTAATATTATCACCTATTTCACGTCCAGGCACATGCAGCCTGTATTAGCGAGATAATCTTCTCAAGTTGTGTCTTCAATCTGTTGGCCAGTATCTTGGATATTAGCTTGTAGGTTGAATTGTAGAGTGCTATTGGTCTGTAGTCTCCTGTCATTTGAGGTAGCTTGCATTTTGGTATAAGACACAAATTTGTTTTGTTTATCTTCTTGAGTAAACTACATGTACGGAAAAAAGTCTGAACCATATTGATGACATCAGTCTTGACAGTAGACCAATTTGATTGAAAGAAGCTCGGTAGAAATCCATCTGGGACTGGATCTTTCCATGGCTGCATTTGTTTGAGTGTATTATGGATATCCACTTCATCTGGAATTTTAGTGAGAAGAATGTTATCTGCTTCAGTAATGCATGGAGGCAGTAGGTTCATCAAGGCTTCATTTTCTTGCGTATTTGAAGTAGTCATAATGTTCTTGAAGTGACTGATAAGATTTTCTTCAAGTTGGTTCTTTCCACTACACCAGCTTCCATCTTGTTTCTTGAGTGACTCAATCCTATTTCTTGATCTTCTCTTGTTGTCTTGAAGATGAAAATGTTTAGTGTTCTGATCCACTTCATGAAAGAAAGTATCTCTGGATTTCTGTCTATAAAATACTTCCTCTCTTTTGCGCCATTCTTCAATCTCCTGTTCCACTTCTTGTACCAGTCTAGTGTTGTCTACACCATTTTTTGTGGGTTGCTGAAGATGTTCTAGTCTTTGCTGCAAAGATTTAATGTTGTTCTGTATGTTTCCAAACTTGGTTCCGTTCCAGATAGAGAGGTCTCTTCTTGTTGTTGAAAGGTTTTTATCAAGTACAAACCCAGCAGAGCCACGGAATTGGTTGGACCAAGACTTATTGATTTGATCCTTGCAAGTTCTATCCCTTAACCAACATTCAAAAAATTTCCAGTTTCTGGCACTACATATATCATTAGGAGATAAATATAACATGACAGGACAATGATCAGATGCTAGAAAAGGAAGATGTTTAAGACAAGAATCAGGGAAGGATATCAACCAGTTTGAATTCATTAAAGCTCTATCTAATCTAGATCGAATTTTACATGTTCCATGTTTATTGCTAGTCCAAGTGAATGGGTTACCATGATAGCCTAAATCACTAAGGCCCGCATCTTGAATAATTTGACTAGCTATATGTGAAAATGAACTAGAACCATTATTTCTTATTCTCTCTTCCTCATGAAGAGTAATATTTAAGTCACCTACTAATATCCAAGGAGCATTAATATCATAGGTATTACAGACATCTCTAATTAGGTTCCATTATTGTTGTCTCTCTTTTGGGTAAGGGGATCCATACACACAAGGCAAAAGCCATCTAGGTTTAGCAGGATCACTTTGAACAAGACAGTGTATCATGTTTGTGTCATTATAAATTATATCAAGGTTAAAACCATCTTTCCAGAGAAGACATATACCTCTACTTCTTCCAACTGAAGGAACGTAAAAAGAGTTAGGAAAGTTTAAGGGACGAATATGTCTTAGGATTTTGCTAGAATCAATTTTTGTTTCTTGAAGGAAGACAATATCCGGGTTCAAAATTTTATTAAGATCACCCATATAAGTTTTGGCATCTTTTTTTGCAAACCCATTACAGTTCCATACAATAATTTTCATTTTTAAAGCCTCAGTATTATGCAATAAAAACCTACTTTCTTTGGAAAACTCACTGCTAATATGAATGATAGAACAATGCGCAACACTACAATTAATGCAGATTACAGTAAGAAATCTACAGTGAAGAAAAAGAGGATTAGTAATTTTTACTTGAGCAGCACCTTCATAATCATTTGTGGGTTCAGCTGGTACAGCTTCTGATCCGTTATTCACCATCTCGTATGTGATGTTATTATCTATAGGAGGTAGGATGTTGATTGAGGTATTTGGAGGCTGAACATGGATGTTGTGTGGGTTCATTGAAGGTTCCTCATTGAGAACTGAGTTTCTCATTCTTTTGCTCTGCCTAGATTCATCTGTCAGATCTTCTTCAGCCATTGCTTCTTCCATTTCTTCACCCATTGAGTTGTCAATACTTTTCCCATCATCCTTTCCCTCAATACCATCAATTCCATTTTTCAAGATTTCTTCATATTCAGCTGAGTTTAAGCTACCAGGATGTGTTCAAGCATGTATCATCCTAGTGATCAATCACAAAACATTTATCACAAATTTTTTTTGGCTGCATATCCCAGTGATATCTGATCAAAACTTCTTCTCCAGAAACAGTCTTCCACCAATCTCCCCGATGCAGTGATTTTTTAAGGTCCATTTCAACTCTAGCTTTTACAGTGTTTCCATATCTTGGTCTACAATTTTCTATTTAGATATTCCAGCTTGAGATACTTGAACTGCATGTTAAACTCCTGGTGCGTGAAGTCATAGTCTTTTGCTTGAGTTCCTGGTATGAATTTTTTAACAGCAAAAAGCACTTCTCCGATGAGCCATGGGCCATTGTTTATGCCTTTGTTTTGTTCATCTTCATTGTCCAACCTAACTAGCATAAGGTTGTGTCCCATAACTCTGATTTCTTTGTTTCTATACTATCTCCAGAATGAGTTGATCTCCTCTCGAATGGTTCTCATAGCAACCCTTTCTTTGTGCATAAGTTTTCCCAACAAAGCAAATGACCATTCTTCAGCAGCTCCATTAACTTGTGTCGTTCCTACGGCTCTTCTTCTTTCAGTTGGTACTCCCAGGGAAGCATTCCTAAGTTGTCTTGACAACTGATTGATGCGATTAGCTCGGCTGTTTGAGCTTGAGGCCATATTTTTGACTAGGTTGCTTTGATGAATAATTTTTTGGCTGTGATATATGAGCTTGAAGGTGTTAGGGTTTCTACACTTAGCTATTATATTTGTATAGAACAGAATAGAATTCCAAACCAAAATATGGTTCCGTAAATAATGCATAATATCTTTGAAAGTTGGTGGAAGTATATATGACACGATTGTTTTGCTGACTTTTTTGGTATTTTGATATATCTCATGCATGACTGAAATATTATTTCCTTTTGTTGAGGTATGATTGCACATGCACAGCCTGGAAAAATATGGTTTCGAAAAATCCGAGTAAAATGGGTAACTAAGTCTCAAAGAGCAAATTCCGGTGAGTGGATTGCGGACCTTTGATGGCATAATTCTATGAGGGAATTGTAGTTTTTGAATTTTTTCAGATCGGTATTGACTGAGTTGAGTTTTCTGGTGAGTATGAACATTGGGTTCGGCTAGGATAAGATTTTATGAGTTGTGAGATACCTCTAATCTACTGAAATGGATCATCACGATGATGATGATTTGCACCACTGCTTTCCACACTATTGCTTTCAATTCAGAAGTTGTCATTCTGAACCTCCACCACAGGATACCACAAATGAATAGGCTGAAGGTTTGCTGCCAAGAAAAATTACCACATGATACAGAAAACCATTAGCACAATGATTTGACACAAGAGTAAAAGAGATTTTAGGGATGATCACAATATCCCAGGATCAGACCACTAAGCAAGAATGCATGAGCAAATAAGAAAGACTAATGAAAAAAAAGTTCTAAAGATTCAAAAGGATGATTCCACAATATCCAAGAATCACTTAGCTAACTTGCAGTTTATCATGAACATAACTAAATGACTAAAACAGGGAAATGAAATTAAACTGAGCAATAAAAAACTATGTAAAGGAAAATTAAGAGAATAGATTCATGTAAAAGTTCCACAAGATCCAGTGAATCAGAAGAACTTTTATATGTATTAGAAAAAGTAGAAAACTGAGTTGAGAACATTTGGAAAACCGATCCTCATAGCTTATCTCTCTTCTATAGTAATGTTTTTACCTAGGAAAATTTACTAACTAGTGATCTTATTTTTTCTTAGTATAGCAGCCCCTCTAGGGGACTTATATTAAGGTTTAATAAACTCAACAACTTTTTGGTTTCCATTTCGGAACTTATATTGTCAAAATCACAATTTCCAACTACAATTTTGGCATATGAACATATGAAATAGAGCCCGAGAATAAAGTCCGTGAAAATCTTTCCATCACCACTTCAATATAGCTACACTTGAAAACACTAGAAATTTGTGTTTGAGCCAAGGTTTGAAAAATGGGTCACGGCTCTGGTCACGGACACTAGGTGTGACCGTTATAATGTGCTTTCTCAGGTGTGAGCACGTTTTGGGCCAAAAACGCGTTATATAGTCAAAAAAAACTTTTTTTTTTTGGACGTTTTTTTTTGAAAATAACGGGCGTTGTAACGGTTACATAGGAAATAAAAAAAATTATTGATCTGAATTTCCTATGTAACGGTTATAACGTGCGTGAAAACGTTTTAACGAGTCCAAAAAACGTTTTTACAAGGTATTTTAATTTTTTAATACACCCCACGTCCCTAAATAGATGACCTATTAATTTTTAAATTTTGTCCAACTAATAGATGACCTATATCATTAAGAAATTCTAATACTACCATTTATGTTGATTATTGTTAGTATAAGAAATGTTTATAATTCGATAGTCATGTTTATATTCTTTACATAGGTGTTTTAAAATGCTTTTCACTATACAGTTTATGAAAGTTTGATAAAATTCGTGTCGGTAAAGCTTTTCACTACGCTTTTCACAATTTACGAAAGTTTGATAAAGTTTGATAAAATTCATGTCCAAATCATGTACCCATTTTAGTCTTTGAAAGAAGTGAAGAACTAAAGCAGATTCCTTGATTCATGAATTAAAGATTGAAGTTGGTGACCAAAACGTGGGTACATGATCACACTATTTTTTTCTTCTTTCATTGGGGGAGGCAACGAATAATAGGTCGCATCAATTTGTTTTTTCATTTCCCTTCTTTTAGAAAACAAAATCATGATAACACTATTTTCTTTTTCCAGTACTCTTCTTTATGTTCACCCTTTAAAAACACAAGAAGGCATTTTTTTTTCCAGTACTCTTCTTCCGCTTCCCAATTCTTCCTTCCTCTGTGTTTTGAAGTTTTCAAGTTTCAACTTCCAACTACAAGTTTAAGAGGTAATTTTAATATTTTATTAAAATAAGTATTTACCACTAAATTTATTGTTTGTTTCTATGTAGTTTATTTACAGCATATTTGATTTTTTTTTCTTCATGATACCGGATGATGATGCGGACGTCGAATGTTGTCTTTGAACTATAAATTTTAACTATACAGGTACTCTCTTATATCAACATTTAAGTTAGTAGTTGCCTTTTATTTTTAATTTTTTTTGTAATGTTTTCATCATTTTCTTCGTGTTGTACATATATATATATATATTGTAATTTAGGATGTTGCCATAACTTTATAATAGAGTTTCAAGGAAATAACAAAAGCTCAAACCAAGATTAGAGGAAGAAAAAAAATCAAGACACAATAAAATTTATGCAAAAAAGGAAAAAAATTAATTGATCATCCAACAGTGAATCACATAAATCAATAATGAAGTCTAATTAATTAAGTCCAACCACTGTCAAGTATAAAGAACATGATTAATGAAGCAAAAATATGCATGAGCTTTAAGTTAATGCTTTAACTTTCATAATGATGATATTAATTAACTAGCATGATGACATGATGAAATAATTATCATGGTGTTAGAGTTGATGCTAGTTAAATATAACTTCATACATGCATGTTAAAAGTTGTGAAATCTAATTAGACGGATTTTAATGTCAATGTTAGTTAAATTTGGTTAAATTTTATTTACTTTATATGAGTGTAACCATTTTAAGAAAGTCTGTTGAATAAATAATTTGTACTCAAAAGAGTCAAAAGTTAAAAGAATAATAATAAAATAAAATAAAAGTCTTCATGATTAAAAGATCTAGCTAGTCTATGTTCCTTTATGCATGCAACCAAATTTCTTATTGTTGCAAGAGTATATTGATTACCTAGCTACAAAATAGACATCTAGAATTTTCTATTAGTAGAGGCCAAAAATAATACTAGTGAATAAGAAAAAATTAATAGTTTAATCAATTGTCTTCATTCTCAATAAGTAATTCGTATTCATGCTCAAAAGGGGTAAAAAGTTAAATGTATAAAAAGATAAAGAAAAAGCTAATTGTCTTCATGATCAAAAGGTCTAGGCGTCTAGCTATCCAATGTTCATACACATAGCGTCTAGCTATCCTATGTTCCTACACATTGGCAACCAAATTTCCTATTGTTTTAAGAATATAATGATTACCTAGCTACAAAATAGACATCTAGAATTTTCTATTTGTGGACATAAAATATAGGCCAAGAATAGTACTAGCGAAATTTAATATATGTCACTGATTTCCAAGTAACATTTTCTCGTTACAGATACGATGGAAGGATCGACATCCACGCAAACTGCCAAACGAGATGTTTTTCATGCATATTGCACTGTAATGCCTGATGGTAAAAAATTGAAGTGTAATTTTTGTGAAAAGGAAATATCTTCTGGTATTTCACGCATAAAATTGCATTTAGCAAAACAAAGAGGTACAGTTGCCCCGTGCATGCATGTGCCTCCTGAAGTGAAAAATCTTGCTAAAGTGGCACCGGAAGAAGAGCAGAACCTGATAACGAAGATTCAGAACAAGTGTATCATAATGAGCCATGGAACCCTGTGTGTGGTATAGATGAAGGAGAGCCAGATTTTCATGCAGAAGAAGAACAAGTACCAGTCACACAAAAGAAAAAGACTGGGTTTTTAAAGAACCTTTTTGGACGAAAAAAATAAGAATATTCATGCCGGAGAGGGTACATCGCACGGTCCCCGGGCCTCTGCAGAAATACCTAGGTCTACTATGCGGCCATCACAACCACCTAGGATGTTTGTGGATATGGGAGGACAATATAACCCTTCTAGGGATTCTCAACCTTCAATGACAAAATTTGGCAAAAGCAAAACATGTCGGGAAAAAGTCGATTCTTCTGTTGGACGTTTTTTCTATGCCAATGATATTCCCTTCAACGTGGCTAACTCATCTCAGTACCACGAGGCATTCGATGCAGTTGCAAATTTCGGCCAATCCTATAGAGTTCCATCAGCTTATAAGTTTTCGAATCCCATATTAACTTCAGAAAAACAAATGATTGAAAAAGATGTGGTGTCTGTTCAACGACATTACTAGAGAGAATATGGTTGTACACTCATGTCAGATGGTTGGAAAAGCAAAAACAACCGTACGATTGTAAACTTTCTAGTTTACAGTGGTAGTGGAACTACATTTTTGAAAAGTGTCGACATAGAACATAATCGGTTGATAACAGAGTATTTAATTACTTTGTTCAATCCCGTTATAGATGATGTTGGTCCGAGAAATATTGTTCAATTAGTAACAGATCAAGGATCCCAATTCAAAGCTGCAGGTAACTAAGAATAACTTCATTTTATTATATATATATATATATATATATATATATATATGGAATATATTAATCATTAACTTCTTTCTATTTTTGTTTGAATAGGTAAGAGATTGGCATCAGAATATGGCACATTTTTCTGGTTTCCTTGTGCTTCTCACGTATTGGACTTGATGTTGGAAGATATGGAAAAATTCCCCTTTGTTAAAGATGTGATCGGAGAAGCAAGACAAATTAGCAAATTTATTTACAATCATGGTTGGGTTCTTGCTAGATTTCGACAACATTCTGCAGGACGCAATCTATTACGCCCTGGCTTAAAAAGGTTTTCAACGAATATATTGCAATCAAAAGCATCATTGATCAACGTAATGCTATCGAGAGCCTCTTTATGGATAAGGAATTTCTGAAATCGAATGAGGCAAGAACTAAACAAGCTAGACAAGTGAAGAATATTATTTCAAATGAGATGTTCTGGACGACGTGTCAAAATGCATGCATAATGGTTTGTCCTTTATTGAAAATGATTCGTTTCTTGGACTCAGACAAACACACCATGGGCTATTTGTTCCATGCACTTGCTACATGTGTGGAAACTATATAAATGAGTTTGGGATCAAATCGAAATGCTTCTATCGTGGGTGTAATAAAGAAACGATGGAAAAGTCAGTTGAGTTCTCCTCTTCATGATGCATCGTATTTTCTCAATCCTTATTACATCTTTAACCCAGCAACTAATCTGATCAATAATGATATTTCTGAGCCGCAAATTTGTCTGCATCGAAGTTATATCAAAATGGTTAGTGGCCCGCAAGAACAAGCACAATGCATGCTAGAGGTACAAAATTACTAATATTATCTCCAAATATGTATAATTAAGTAATTTGAATTTCTAGTAACAATTGTACTTTTCTTTGTAGGCAGGAAGAATGCGAATGATGCAAGGTCAATTTGGATCATCATCAGCACGTATTGCAGCTCGACATGGTGATCCGGTAAGTCGGTGGTTATCTTATGGTGCTGAGTATCCATCCCTCCAAAACATTGCAGTAAAGATATTAAGTCAAACAAATACATCGTATGGATCAGAGAAGAATTGGAGTGTGTTTGAAAGAATCCACACCAAACTACACAATCGTTTACTTTCATCGAGATTAAATGATCTAGTGTATGTCCAGTACAATTTGAAGTTGGAGCAACAAAGAATTAAAGGTAAAGCAAGGAGACATAACATTGATGTTCACGACGTTCATAGTCTACTGAGGGATGACAATATGCTTGACTGGATAGCGGGGGAAGATGAAACACCGGTTTTACCTCAAGAAGAACAGTGGTTAAATACGCTGGAGGAGGAGGCCGTTAATAATCCAGAGCATGTCCCTCTACCATACAACTGGCATGATCCGGAAGTTCAAATGCCATATGAAAGGTTACCGGTGAGTGACTTTGTTTATGACTTTGGTAATCTTTCATTTGGGGACAATACACAATGTTATGAGAATGTGAATCCAACATATGATTCTCGTTACACTTCCGATCGCTCTGACCATGGTGTTCAACATATGAACGAAGGATATAATTCTAATATTGATAATAATAATGAAGTAGGTAACAATAATGATGATACTGAAGGAGGTTATGATAACGATAATGATGGTTATTATGATGATGATACTTATGCAAACGAAGAGATAGCCGCACCCGACAACGATGACTATCTTTGTGGAAGGGAACCGTCAAGAAAATAGAGAATACTTGAAAAAAGGTGGTGGTCGTAGTTGGTTCACGTAGCTTTTTAAATTGTGAATACTAGTTTAACAATCCTATGTTTTTTAAATTTGTAGTTTTAATCCTCGTAGTTAGTTTCCTTGTATCATTTAAAAATATTTAATTCAAGTTTTCGGCTTTCAATCCGAGAGAGGAAAAAAATCAAAAGAAATGGTAAGAAAGTTATTTACACGGTTATAACGTGCGTGATAACGGGAAAACAGTTCTAAAAAACGCACGTTAAAATGTTATTTAGAAGAAAAAAACATTCAAACTAATTTTAGAAAAACGGTTTACAACGTGTATGAAAACTAAAAGACGGTACTATAAAATTGCCGTTTTTCCTATTTATCGGCCTAATAAAGGCACGGGGTTCGAGGACCCTCGCCACGGTATATGGGTATGACCGTTTCAATTTCGGTTTGAGCCACACTCCTACAGTCGTACTCATTATTTATAAAGTTATACTCCCTCTGTTCATTTATTAGTGATAGAAACGGAGGGAGTACCGAATTTCGGTATTTGCTTCTTCTTCAAATTGTTGATGAACTACACTCATACTACTGAACTTCCGTAACAAATTGCTGCAGCAAAACAAAAACATTGATTTCCTAAAAAGTTTCAATAAAAACACAATAAAAATACAAACGAGTAACGTGAGTGAGAGTTTCGAGAAAAAACTAATGAGTTCAAATCTTGTTGGGCGTTGGGCCAGTGGCCATAACAATAATTTCATCAACCAGGTCCAGAAAAAGTAGAAGTTCATATATGTTCCCATGTGGAGTTAGTTGCTCATTTCCTTATTTCGCGTTACCCACTTGACTGTCAGTCTGCTACTCCTATCAAACACGGCGCAACCAGTAGAAAATTAATAAAACCGGTGATTTTAACTTTTTACTTGCCCATTTGACTGTCAATACTCAGGCAAGTGGCACTCCCATCTCGAGAAAATTGAAAATGGGATGGGACCCATAAAGTTTATTTAAAGGCCTTTCTCATGTCAGCAGTATCAACTGTGAGCCCATAGCATAAACATGTCTTTCTCGTTCCATATCTCCGTTTTAAAGTTTATGTTAAATACCTTAGAAAATTATCCACTCGAAAGCAAATACAAAATGGAATGAGATCCATGAAATATATTTTAAGACCTTTTTCATACCAGCAGTATCAACTTTAATCCATAGCATAAGCTGATAAACATGTCTTCTTCTTTCCTTATCTCTGTATTCATAATCACTCTCATCTTCTTTTCATCATCTTTTGTTACCGAGTCCACTGTACCTTCTTCAAAGACCTTCAAATTCACAAATGAAGGAGATTACGTCTTAGCGTACATTGTCGAATATGGTGCCGCTGTCCGTGCTCTCTCTTTGTACAGTTCTCCTTTCCAACTTTGCTTCTATAGCACCACTCCTAACGCAATGGCTAGCACCACTGGTAATGCATTTACACTTGGCTTGGTAATGGGAGATACCTCACAGTCCATCATGATGTGGGTTTGGGATGCTAACCGTGGAAATCCAGTTGGTGAAAATGCCACCTTGACGTTTGGTGCAGATGGTAACCTTGTATTAGCTGATGCTGATGGTCGTATTGCTTGGCAGACTGGTACAGCTAATAGAGGTGTTGTGGGACTCGATCTTTTATCAAACGGTAATATTGTGCTTTATGATAAGCGTGGAAAATTTATCTGGCAGAGTTTTGAGCATCCAAGTGATACTCTTTTAGTTGGTCAGAGTTTGTATCCAAATGGTCCGCATCGCATAGTGAGTCGTTCTTCTGATGCTGATGGATCTGAGGGTCCTTACAGTCTTGTTCTACAAAAGAACAGACTGAATTTATATCTCAAGGGTAAAAACCTCAAGAAGCCGTTACTTTACTACGCTTCTGACTGGCTTGGAACCAGTGAACCAATGACTCGAGCCTTGTTCAACAGCTCGCCAGAATCGGAAGAAGCTAATGCCTATGAGTTATCATTTCAGTTTTTTGTAGCTAACTCTTCAGCTGGAACATCGATCTTGGGTAGACCCAAATACAATAGTACATTGTCCTTGCTCCGATTAGGATCTGATGGTAGCCTGAAGATCTACACATATTACGACAAAGTTTTATACGGTATCGGTGTTTGGGAAGTGACGTTCAATTTGTTTGACTTAGTAACCGGAAACGGAGGTGTAAGCGAGTGCAAGTTCCCGAACAAGTGTGGATCTTTAGGTGTATGTGAGGATGAACAGTGTGTTGCCTGTCCAACGGCTAAGGGATTGTTAGGGTGGACCAAGAACTGTGCACCTCCAGCCCGGCGTAAATGCGAGAATGGTAAGGGCAACAAAGTGGATTATTTCAAGGTCGTGGGTGTTGAACATTTCATGAGCGATTATAGTGAAGGCGAAGGATCCTTGAAATTGGATGCCTGTAGAGATAAATGCAGTAGGTATTGCGAGTGTTTAGGCTTTTTCTACAAAGAAGAATCGGCAAAGTGTTTGTTAGTCCCAATGTTGGGAACTTTGAACAAAGTAGCAAACACTTCTCATGTTGCTTACATTAAACTTTAATTACATCCTTATTCCTTAATATGTCCTAGTGCCTGTTGAGTTAAGAATTTTCAGCTTTATGTAAGGTACTTAAGAGAAATCAATGAAAACCTGGCTAAGTACGTAATGTAATTCAGTTTTGAGCGTATATGTTAGGACTGTGGAATTATTGCCTCTTAAGTTAGCTTTCACCTTGTCCGTGGCTTCGTGCATTACTGAATTCGAAACAGACGCATGACACGTCCACCCACTGCAAGAGTTTTAATTCCTAACTGATTACCACAGTTTGATCCCTATATTCAGCGTCCGGTGTGAAATGGACAATGAGGATAGGTTTCTGATAAAAATAATTGCCAACTTCACCAATTTGTTTTTTGAGAGGATTTCTCATGCTCAAGATAAGCTGAGCAATGTCTTCTTCAAACAAGTTTCTAACCAGGTCATTTCTCCAACAATTCCTTTTTTTTAGCTCAGAAAAGTATATGAGTATGGGATACTTGCACTGCCAGATGCGTAGATGGAACAACTCTGCAACTTGTGGATATCTAAACCCATGACATGAATGTGGGATAACAATTTTGCTAACCTGGAAAACAAGTTGGGCCTAGGAAAAGCGTAGCCCATTAAATTATTACATTGTCTTTCATCCTATAAGACCAAGCACTATGGTACCCTTTTACCCCTCCCTATCCCTCGTATGTAGGGAAAAAACCAAAAAAAACATCCACTATGATCTCCCATATCCCTCCCTTTCCCTACAAGGAGGATCACATGTGATCCCCCTTGGAGGAAGGGATATCACACGGCTACTCAGTTGTCGTATATCTTTACACTTTACGGATACTCGGTAGCAGTCGTATTATTCTACAAAGATTTACTGCGAAAATCAGTAGTCGTACCATTTTAAGGTTTTTAAAGTTTTACCTTAAAACTTTCCTTGACTCTTTTTTTCACTAAAACTATTTTTTTACCTATTATATCTCCTTTTACCTATTATATATTGCTTTTTTACTCTAAAATATCTTTTTTTTACCTAAACAAATACTCCCTCTGTTTTTGGAAAAGAGATACTTTCACTTTTTCAATTTGGCCTATTTTTAGGTAAAAATGAAAAAGTAAAAGTATCTCTTTTCCAGAAACGGAGGGAGTATATTTCTATTGATAAAAAACTGGGTAAAAAATACGGCTACTCAATTGCCGTATGACACTATTTATACGGCTACTGAGTTTCCGTATCGTGTAGGGAAGGGAAGAAAGGGCACCATAGTGAGATCCTAGTTAGCAATTCGGGGTACGGACAGTTGTTCGGGACGATATACGTACGGGAATTATACGGATTCAGATAGGTCGGATTCGGTTAAAAATCCGGTCAACCGTTCGTTGTTCGGACAGTAGTTCGGAACGGCATACTACGTGCATATTCGTTTTATAAATGTGAGTTCGGTACTTCAAATTCGGCTTACATATATGATAAATTGATAAGTATTATGACCTTATTACGAGACTAATTTAATTTGTATATGATTTATAAGATGGAAAAAAAATTAGCGTGATTATTTAACAAGAAGTAAACAATTTAATTGCATAAATGTATTGTAAAACGAGTATATAGACCTTTAAACAAAAATCGACACATAAAACACTGGTTAAACATCTACCAATAGAAAATTTTAACTGAATAATTGTATTTAAATATAAAATATATATAAAATCAAACAAAAACCAATCAACGGAACTCTGGTCAGAGAGTTACCTATGGGAAAACGAGAACTAGGTTCGAAGTTCTAGTTCAGAAATATCATTCGGATTCGGTCAGTACGGATACGTTCGCGAATCATTCGTGAGGTCCATATAATGCGCGAACTAGGTTCGGAGTTCAAATAGTTCGAAAGTATCATTCGGATTCTGTCAGTTCGGATACGTCCACGAATCATTCGGGAATGATTCGGAGAATTACTAACTAGGAGTGAGATTGCCTTCCTTGTGATATATCTTCCCTTTATTTGAGGGATAGGGAAGGGATGGCCTGCACCATAGTGCTTGGCTTAAAGATTTGAATTATTCGACGGATGTCTGAAGATCTAGACATAATGAAGATAAAAGTTTTTTAAAGAGCCTTGACGACCCCTGCCAAGTATCACTTTTGTGAAGCAAATAAATTTAGCTTCGAACTTCTGAGAATGACTTCTAAATCTGGAGCTTCTAGTTAATTGCCAAACAATTGTTTAGGAGGCTATTATAGAAAAAGCAATCTTAAACTAAACCACCAAAAGGTAAAGTTTTGGAATCAATGAAGAAGACCTTTTTGACCAATGGAACTGTTATGGAAAAGAAAGATTTGTGATGGGTTTTGTATAAAAGAATCATAAAAGATAGAGATTGCAAATAATATATGATCATGAAAGATACAATTTTAGTGTAGTAGTCAAAGAAAGAATGAACTTTGGATTGCTGGGGAACAATTTTTTGATCACGTTTTTAAGTACACCACAAGAAAAATCAAGTTGGATCACTTAAAATACCTATATTACTAACATCGTTTCATGGAATTTTAATCATAACACAAACTTTAAAATCCTTTCCCCCTCCATCTCCGCAAAATCTATCATTTCAATAGGGTCAGTTTAAACTTTAAAGAGAAGTTCAAACTGTTTTTCTTATCTGGTCAATCTTGCTATAAATATACGAGTACTATCAAATGTAATCCATAGCATAAAATAAACATGTCTTCCTCTATTTTCTTGTTCTTTACTGTCATCTTCTTTTCATCATCTTTTGTTGCCGAGTCCATTGTACCTTCTTCAAAGACTATCAAATTCACAAATGAAGGAGATTTTGGCAAGGACATGGTTGAGTATGATGCCCATTACCGTCCTCTCTCTTTGTTAAATTCTCCTTTCCAGCTTTGCTTTTATAATAAAACTCCTGATGCATTCACTCTTGCTTTGAGAATGGGTTTGGTGGGATCACAATCCATCTTCATGTGGGTTTGGGATGCCAACCGTGGGAATCCAGTCCGCGAAAATGCCACCTTGACGTTCAGTACGGATGGTAACCTTGTATTGGCCGATGCTGATGGTAAAATTGCTTGGCAAACTGGTACAGCTAATAAAGGTGTTGTGGGTCTCGATCTTTTATCAAACGGTAATATTGTGCTTTATGATAAGAGTGGAAAATTTATATGGCAGAGTTTTGAGCATCCAAGTGATACTCTTTTGGTTGGTCAGAGTTTGTATCCAAATGGTCCTGATCGGATCATTAGCCGTTCTTCTGATGTCGATGGATCTGAGGGTCCTTATAGTTTGGTTCTAGAAAAGCACAGACTGAATTTATATCTCAAAAGTAAAAACCTTAAGAAGCCGTTACTTTACTACACATCCGCTTGGTTTGGAACCAGTCAAGGTCGAATGACTCAAGTCTTGTTCAACACAGCACCGGAATCGGAAGAAGCTTATGCATATGAGCTAACATTGGAATATTTCATATCTAACCATTCTTCGTCTGGAAGTTCAATATTGGGTAGACCCAAATACAATAGTACATTGTCCTTCCTTCGATTAGGATTTGATGGTAGCCTGAAGATCTACACATTGTACGACAGAGTTATTTATGCCAACTGGGAAGTGACGTTTAGTTTGTTTGACTTGATAACTGGAAACGATGGTATAAGCCAATGTTTGTTACCGAGCAGGTGTGGATCTTTCGGTGTATGTGAAGATGAACAATGTGTTGCTTGTCCAACAGTTAAGGGATTGTTAGGGTGGACCAAGAATTGTGCACCTCCACCGCAACATAAATGCAATACTGGTAAGCCCAATAAACTGAATTACTTCAAGATTGAGGGTGTTCAACATTTCATGAACGATTATAGCAAAGGTGAAGGATCCTTGAAGTTGGATGACTGTAGAGATAAGTGCAGTCAGGATTGTAAGTGTTTAGGCTTCTTCTACGAACAAGAATCCTCGAAGTGTTTGTTGGCTCCGTTTCTGGGAACTTTGTACAAAGTAGATGATTACCTTCCGCGTGTTGCCTACATTAAACTTTAGTTACATCTTTAATTTGTAATTAGGCACATATGGGAAATCATCGAATAACTGGCAGAGTACGTAAGGTAATTCGGTTTTGATCTAGTGTTCAACCTCCTTGATCTGTCCAAGTCTCGTAAGTTTTTTGCTTTCTGTCTGGGATCCCCTGCGTTATGGTGCCTCTTTTGGTCCCCAATTTCGGTCTTTTTGTGTTAGGTCCATGCTAATGACTTATCAAAAAGAGATTCCCATAAGCATATCCTACCAGTTCGATACAGCTCATCTTACACCCAACATGTACGGCATCAAGAATGGAAGTCTATTTCCAAGAGCACACAGCTCTCTGTGTAACTGCACTGATCTTCCGTAAACAAGACTTAAGTTACCAAAAACTATAAGAATTACTTATTGTAATTGATTATTACACAATTAGCTAGAACATTATGCTCATAATCTGATTACACAATACAATAAGAAGATAAGTATAACAATCCAATTGTTGTACTAGTACTTGATGTAGCCAACATGGGAAGTATTCGCATCCTTGATGAGAGTACCAAGCACTGGCACAGAGAAACACCTGGAAGATTCTTCCCTGTAAAAGAAACCAGCACATTTGCAATCTTTACTACACTTATCCCTACAATCATTCACCTTCATAGGTCCTTGTCCTTCATCAAATAGACTCGTAAAATGCTGGACACCAGCAATCTTATAATATTTCAGGGCAGCACCACTATACGCACATGAAGGGACTGCAGGAGGTTTGCAGCTCTCTGTCCAGCCTAATAAACCCTTGGGACTAGGACAAGCAATGCACATCCTCTTATCACATAACCCAAATGAGCCGCATTTTGATGGTAACCCACATTCCCTCACTTCATCTCCAAAGAATGCATAAGTTTGATCCCATTTTAAGTAAGATGTGTTTGTATAGTAAGTAAAAGCTTTAAGGTTTCCATCTGATTCTAACCTTAAAAAGGAATAAGTTGCATTGTAATTGAGTTTCTTAAGTATAACCCCTCTTGAATTATCTACTGGTCTTGATTGAAGTAAATGTCGAGTTGGGGTGTTTGGTTGTTGTCGTTCACTAAAAGCCAGTGTTAATTCATAAGAAGTAATACTCCGATATTCAGGGACTGCATCAAATGTTATATTCAAAAGACCTTCACCTCTCCAACCTCCATATTTGAGAAATTTGCCTGAATTTCTTAAATACATTGTGAACCCTTTCTTGTCGATCACAATACTGTAAGGACCATCTCGACCATCCACATTTGATGTACGACTAACGAGCTGGTTTTTTCCACCGCTGAGCTCGAGGGATTGACCTACTAAAAGGGTATCAACCGGATAATCGAAACTCTGCCAGACAAACCTCCCATTCTTATCTTGAAGTACAAGATTCCCATTTGGTTGCAGGGAAATACCGGTAACACCTTTGTTGGCCGTGTTGGTTTGCCAAACTATACGACCATCAACATCAGCCAGGACTAAATTCCCGTTGCGGCCGAAAGTTAGAGTAGCATTTTCGCGAACAGGGTCATTCCGATTAGCATCCCATACCCAACGCATTAAGTCTTCGTCATTCGGGATGCCAGCTCGTAGTGCAAGAATGAAGGCATTAGGAGTAGTGTTATAGAAACATAGACGGAATGGGTAGTTAAAAAATGTATCTTGAGTTGTTCTTATAATACGGTGATTTGCATTATATTCAACTATATAATCGCTGAATTCGCCTTGGTTTAATAACTGAAAAGTTTGTTTATTGGGAACTTGAGATTGCACTGGAACAGTAGAGCTGAGAAGGATAGTGAGAAATAGAAAGAAATACATGTGAATTGGAGAAGCCATTAGACACAGAAAAGAGGTTCAAAGGTGTGTGTATGAAGTATGATATGTTGATCAATCGGGAGTTCCATTTATAGATTTTTCGGTCAACCTTGATCATTGGACTTGGCCATATCTATCACTAAGTGAAGAATTGAGTACTGGTGGATAGTTTTTTATGAAAAGAAATAAGGCATTATAGTATCTTATCCATTTTACTTGATTTTTGCTGGTGGTGGTGTCTCCATTTTCTGTTTGGGTGGAGGATAAAAAGAAAAAGCAACGAAGCATTATTATAGCATTAAAGCAAAATGGAAATCAAAAGATATTATCAGCCCATATTAGGGACGCACAAAACCCGCCCGACTTACCTGAACCCGTTCATACCCGCTAAATCCGTGGGTTTTTAATCCGAAGTTGCGGGTTGGTAGTTGGTTAGGAATATAAAAACCCGCTATAGTTAGATAAGGATCGACCGACGAAGATAATTTCCAACCTACGGAAGAAACTAGGGTTATTTCATGAGATCTCCAAACTCGTGAGCGGAGACTCGATCCGCTGACCTCTTAATTAAGAGTCAGGCTCCTGACCAACTGGGCTAACCCCTGATGGTTAAAAAAAATGGAGTTATAAGAGAGAATATGAGAAGTCAAATCGTAACGTCTATTAGCGGTGATAAGCGGTACTTAAACAACAACTGGATGTGATGAATAACATCTTTAATTACTTACCATCTATATCTCCCTAGGAATTTGTGAATAACAAGGACGGAGGACCTCTCTATTATCCATTTTTTCTTTTTGTGTCGATTTATGGTTTTATCTGTCTACTGGTTATTTTTCTGCTTGTTTTAATTGATGAAATCGAAATAAAAATATCTAAGCCATGATTAGAGAGTGGTGAGGCAGTTCAAAGGGCCTCCCTGTTTATCTCCCTTTCATTTATTTTTGGAAAAAAAACGGTTCAGTCCAAAACCGCCAATAATAATACGCTTTAGTCCAGACCTAGTTGACTAGGTACAATTTAATCCAATAATTGTATAAAGACGCTGCTACCCTTCGCACGCTTTTAATAAAGCACACGTGCAATGAAATGAATCGATTTTGTAATCGACACAATGAACGTGGTTGCGACACGTTAGCCTTGAATTAAAGCGATTAAAAGCGCAGGCGTAACGGACAAATTCAATAACCGCAACATTTTGCTTTATCAGAAACTTCAGAAGAAAAAAATCAAAAAAAAAAAAAATGTAGAGGAACTTTTACAGACAAACCCTAGAAAATTTATAGACTAAAACCCTAAAACACCTAGTTGGTTGAAGTATCAGTAACATCATGGTGAAAGGAAATAAAGTAGTTTCAAAGAAGAACGCACCAACAGTTGAGGATGGAACATCAACCGAAGAAGAAAATCCATCAGTTGCAGTAGAAGAAATTCAAAAATCAACATCACCAACGACGAGATCAAAGTCAGCATCAAAAGATTCAACACCAATTTCATCCCCAACTCCATCAGTTGCAGCAGAAGAAATTCGAAAATCAACAGGACCAAAGACGAGATCTAAGAGAGGATTAGAAGATTCAACATCAATTTCAGTACCAGAAACTTCAAAAACTACAAAGCCTACATCACCAGTTAAGAAGAAATTAAAGACTACAAAGCCTTCAACATCAATTTCAGTACCAGAAACTTCAAAAACATCACCAGCTAAGAAGAAATCAAAGTCTTCAAAGCCTTCAACATCTGTTCAAAGAAAAAGAGGTAACAATTCAAGTCCAGTTATGTCTGTTTTTCTCAATTTTAATGGGATTTCTTGTAGGAGTGTACAGATCTGTACACTCTTAGGATGTTGCAGTAATTCACAATCCATTTAATTATGTTTTTTTAGAAATGTTTATGGTATTTGTTGTTGGTGTGTACATACTAGTACACAAACATGTTGTTGCAGTGATTCACAATCCATTTATGTCTGTTTTTTCTCAATTTTAATGGGATTTCTTGTAGGAGTGTACAGATCTGTACACCAACATGCTGTTGCAGTCATTCACAATCCAATTATGTCTGTTTTTTAGAAATTGTTATTGTATTTGTTGTTGGTGTGTACATACTAGTACACCAACATCTTTGTTGCAGTAATTCACAATCCATTTATGTCTGTTTTTGAGCAATTTTTATGGTATTTGTTGTTGGTGTGTACATACTAGTACACCAACATGTTGTTGCAGTGATTCATGTCCAGTTATGTCTGTTTTTGAGCAATTTTCATGAGTTTTGTTTCTTGTGTGTATAGATTTGTAAACCAAACATGTCATGTTATGTGAGTTTGTGAGTAGTTTTATGGTTAATGGCATGTTATATGTGTTATGGAGTTGTTTCATTTCAGTTGTGTGTACAGATTTGTACACAAGCATTGTATTGTAGTGATTCAAGGCATGTTGTGATTGTTTTAAAGATTTTTCTGTAGGAGTGTACAGGTTTTTACATCATCATGGTGTTATAGTGATATATGGCATGTTTTATGGGAATTATTGTTGCTCTTGTTATATTTATGTACTAGTGTACTGGTTTGTACACCAGCATTTTTGTATGAATATCATGGGTAATACACCATCATGGTGTTATAGTGATATATGGCCTAAAACGTATTATTTTTGTTATACAAAAATGTTGGTTTTGGACTAAAGCGTATTATTTTTACACCATCATGGTGTTATAGTGATATATATGGCCTGTTGTATGGGAATTATTGTTGCTCTTGTTATATTTATGTACCAGTGTACTGGTTTGTACACCAGAATTTTTGTATGAGTATCATGTGTTATGCTTCTCTTTTCTTATTCCCATTTGTTTATTTTCGTAGATACAAACTAACCTTAAAGATCAGATTTTAATGCAATCAACGAGTTTGTGAACAAGTACCTTGAGAAGGATGAAGACGTAGGTAAAAAGGATCGTAACAAAGTCTGGTTCACAGAATTTCAGTTAGAGAAGCAAAAGGAGAGCCCTTTTGGCATATATTAGATGTATTTGTTCACAAGAAAGCTGAAAAGAAAGAGGAGGAAAACTCAGAAAAGAAAAAGGAGAAGAAGAGAGATGTGTTGTTTAAGAATCCAGAATCAATCTTGAAGATTGTGAACCAGTTTCGCCATGATAATTCAGGGAGAAATGTCTTCGGTTTCAATAATGCCGAGGAGAAAAAGTTTGTTGAAGTAGAAAGTATGCCAGAAGATTTGTTCTTAATTTTTGAATTAGAAATGGTGGCATCAGATCCTGTGAAGGAGAATGTACCAAAACTAGAGCTGAGCAGAGATACGGTTCACTAATACACCGATTGAAACTCAAGGATCAATCTAAGTTGGGGAAACTAAATTTGGAGAATGAAATCTTGCGTATAATGAAGTTAAAACCAAAGTTGGATATGGAGATTGAGAGAAATGATGAGGACTTGGTAGTGTTGTTTGCAATATACCTGTGCATCAATGTTTTTTTTTTACCACAGCAAATGGAAGCGGGATTACCAAGAACCAATTTGCTCCCTACTTTGAATCATTGGAAAAAATGAAAAAAATCAACTGGCCAGTTCATATACATAAATATTCAATGGATAGAATTAAGAAACATATTGCCGCACCACTTAGAGTTAATGGTTGTATGGTATACCTGTTGGTGAGTTTACATGTGTACATTATTTTACACCAGTTTTAAGTTGTACCAATTTACATGCTTTGATTCACTGTATTTGTTGGGTCCTAACATTTTCTAACTCTTTTAACTGTTTGTTAATGCAGTATTGGTTTGCTGAACATAACAACAGCATGACGCCAAGCAATGAACAAGGTTTCCCTAGGTTTCTAAGGTGGGTGATAAGTGACATCAGCAATACAATAGAGAAAGACATTGGTGAGGATATGAAAAAGGTAACTCGATAAATTTTTTACGATAGTGATTTCTTCCTAGATGTGTACATTAGATATACACCTTGATAAGGTTTACAAAATGGTGACAATATTTTGTCATGTGTACAACAATATACACCTGTAACACAGGTGTAAAAAGATGTACACCTGTTATCCAAATTGATACTTTGGCATGTTTTCAGATGCAACCCGGATGGGTAAAAGCTTGGTGTGATGAACAACAACAGATTATGGAAGAGTACATAATGAATAGGCAAGAAAATAGCAGAGATGCACTGAAAGAAAAGCTGTACAAAGGAATACAGGAAAGAGATGAAGCATTGGAAGAGCTTTCTGACTTGCAGGTTAAACATCAAAAGCTTGTTAGCTTCATTGAAGAAAAAGGCAAGAAAATTTATGAATCTGATGCAAGGAATTTGGAAGATGATAAGGATCTTGTTGATTTATTTGTTGACTCCTTGCAAGAAATCATTTCATTTAACAAAGAATTAAAAACTGAGGATGAACGTGATGATGATGAGCAGGAGGAGGAGGAAGGTGATAAAGGTGATAAAAGTGGCAAAGTTGATGATGTAGATGACAGTGATGATGATGATGAGGAGCAAGGTGAGAAAGGAAATATAAGTGGCAAAACTGGTGATGTGGATGACAGTGATAAGGAGCGGGAGGAGGAGGGTGATGAGGATGAGGAGGATGGTGGTGGTAAAGGTGGTGATGAGGAGCAGGATGATGATGACGAAGGTGGCAAAGGTGGTGATATGCATGGTGATGACAACGACAAAGAGGGTGGCAAATCTGAAAAGAATGAAGTTCCGTCTGAAACTTCTCAAAAGCGAAGGTATAAAATCACTCTTATTAAATGTGGCAGTCATTTGTTTTTATGTGTGTAGATAGTTGTACATCAGTATGCTAAAACTCATACTTTTTCTCTAAACTTGAATCTTTTAGCAATCCTCTGTCAAAGACAAACGAAGAGAAGGGTGACAAGGATGGAACAAGGCAAGGTGTTGAGTCTGAAACTGCTAAGAAGCCTAAGTATGAAATGATCTCAGCTCGCATTTCTTTTCATTTTCTGTATATGTGTACCAAGATGTGTACCTTAGTGATTTCTTCTATGTGTGTGTGTGTAGAAAGATGTACACTTTTGTAGAACCTAACAAAAAATGCATTTTTTCAGCACTTCTCTGCCAGAGACAGCTGCGTATCAAGTAGACCAGGATGCCACACAAACAGATGAAATTGATGAGGCTACGATAATCGCAGCTCAAGCAATATCTCCGCTGGAGCCTAAAGGCATGTTGCCGGTTGAAGAAGATGTGATTTTACTCACACAGTGAGAACATCAACAGAATGATCCTTATGCATCAATTGAGGACCTTCTAGACAACTTGTCTGAAAGTGTTTTCATAAAGCTTGAAAAAGGTTGTTAAAAAATGGCAGCATCTGACGTGAAGGAAAAGATGACAACCGTGATCCACGAATGTCCAAGCTTTCAATTGTTGAGCCAAGAAGATCCAAAAGAAGAGTCGCCTCAAAGATCATTATATAATGAAGACGTACGAGAAAGGATCGTTGCTGAAGCAGTGCAGTTCATCCAACAGCATGGAGATGCATTTTTTTAGCAGTCAAGAAGTAGAAGAGCAGAAGACACCACCTGCAAAGACAAAAGCTAGGAAGATGAAGTAAGCGAGAGATGTTGAAGACAATAGTGGCTGGCGAGGTTGTCCAAGACACCACCAAAGAGAGCAAAGAAAGAAAAAACTTCCTCCTGATTTCACTGCCGAGGGTAAAAACAGACAAGTTAGGATGAAAGTGGATCAAAAGGCAAGGAGATCCAAAAAGATGTAGAAGAATGGCTATCCCGCACCAAAAGGAGAAATGAAAATGAGTATCGTCCTTATCGCCCTTTGCGGATATTTGTAAATCACCACTTTACCAAGCCATGGACCCAGGACAGGACAAAAAAATGGTACAAAAATTCTTTGACTATGCAAGTCTAACGTAAGTTCAAAAAACAATACCTCGCACTATATGAATGATTGAATCTTATTTAAAAAGAATTATATGCACCACTATGTACACCATGTTAACATTTCCTTTATGATTATGCAGCTCTGTAGCTTGGAAACTAACAAGGCTCGAAGATCCAGCAGTCAGGGAAGATATTCTGCTTGTGGGAAAAGTAATTTGTGAACTAATGTTCAACAAGTATTTGGATAAAGCGGTACTGCAGTTCTACGTCCATCGATGTTGCGATGCAATGGTCAGATATAGCATCCGTCATCCTGATGTTCAGAAGTACATGAGATCTAAAATAATGAGTCCTATTGCATGTGTAAGTTTCTCAAAAAACAAAAAAAAAAATGTCATATATAGATACTTTAATGATGTGTACATACTAGTACACCTGATTGACATAGATATACACCAGTATGCCTTTGTAGATTTCTTTAGGAGTGTACATAGATATACACTAGTATGCCATATGATTGGCACATGCTCTGTTAAGTGTTTGCATGAATACACTTGTATCATACGTCATGGACACATGCTCTGTTAAGTGTTTGCATGAATGCTTGATTGTTGTATTTTTATATAGGTGTGTACATAGTTGTACACCTGTATCATACGTCATGGACACATGCTCTGTTAAGTGTTTGCATGAATGCTTGATTGCTAGATTTTATATAGGTATGATTTAGGTGTACCTAATTCATTTTATTTTCCAACAAATTATTGATTGCAGTACTATGTGAAGAACAATATCATCAGCGAGGTACGAAGGCTTGTGGTTGATTTCATACGGAACATGCCTGACAATCTGGAATTTCTTCTAATCCCCATCAATCACTCTACAATAACAATGGCAGTAGGACTTCACTGGTCACTTTTGAAGTTTGATTTCATAGCTGAAGAGTGGAAGTGGTACAACTCGCTGTACTCAAATTAGGACTATAAAAATGATGCACAACAACTGGCAAATGTGGTGCAATTGGAACTCAACAAGAAGAGAGCGTTAAAGGGTGATGCACCTATAGAACCACACGAAATAAATACCATGCAATGCCCTGCACAAGGAATCAATCCAGATTGCCTCTTGTACACTTTTTACTTTATGAAACGAGGTATGAAGAAGAGAAAGAGTATCGAAAGAGATCAGCACATGGCCGAAATTTTTTTTCAGGATATGAGAGCAAAATTGGTGGCAAAGATGCTGAAAAAAGTCGGAGTGTATGAAAAGGTGTGGGATGTAGCAACGGATGAAGAGCACAAGCAGTGTCGCCTGAGTATGGAAAAGAATCCGTTGAAGAAGAAGAAGAGTCTTTTCTAAAAGTTTTCTATCTTTCAGACAACTATTCAAATTTCAGTTTTTATCACTTTGTTTATGTCTTGACACTTTGTTTATGACTTATCTATTTTCGAATTTCAGTTTTTTATCAATCTGTATATGACTTATCACTACTATAAATACCTTGAATTAATATTTTTATTAGTTGATGTTACAAGTTTATGACTTATTGCATTCACTAGGTTTTGGAAAATATTAAGGTGTACTTGATTGTGCACAGTTACTGACAGAGCAGAAAATGTTTAGAAGGTGTACATAATGGTACACATGTACTGATAGATTGAACATAGCAAAAGTAATTGAAAACAGAAAAAGTACAAATTGAAAACATAAAAATATTACTAAAATTTTTATAGCATGCAAAACTGAAAAACATAAAAATTGAACATAGCAAAAGTAATTACTAATTATACAGATCTGAAAATATAAAATATTACTAAACAAAATAGACTAGTAGCATCCATTGAACACCAAGGTGTACATAGTGTTACACATGTAAAAAGACAGGTAAGAAAAACTGAAGTTTACAGGAAGGTGTACATAATGGTACACATGTCCTGGCACTAATTATCCACGCCAAAGAAAATTGAAAAGATATTACCAAAAGTAAAGACCAACCACATAGAATCTTTTGAACAAGTGAAACATAGAAAAAAAAAATCAAATCATGGGGCATGTAGCTCTGTTGTGGTGACCAATGTTGAAGCACTTTGTGCACATCATAAGCCTCTTTTGCTTCTCCCAAGTACTCTTCATACGATGTGTTCTTCGTCTACCAGGTGGGGGAACAGGAATAGGAACAATAACCCTATCACTAGGATCATAAGACTGCGGTTTATCATAATTGGGGATTGGCAAGATGATCTCCTAGTATGTCCTGTTGTACCATTCAGTGGTGAAGTATGGCTCGACAAATGAATAGATGTCTTCTCTCGTAGATTGAATGGAAGCACAAGCATGTGCACAAGGAAAACCATTAACTCGCCACCTGTGACATGTACACGTTTTCTGCAATAGATCTACAGAATGAGTCCGGGGAGACCTGACTTCATACAATCTTTCCATGGACTGAAAAACATTCCAAGTACGACCAATGTCGATGTTTCCTTTAGTAAAGCCTCATATTCAGGAGTGAGCCTAGTGTTGAAATTTTCTAGACCTTCTATCCTTCTCTTAGGCATCTTCTTCATAACCTTCAAACTAACATAATAAAAACACAAAACATAAAATCAAAAACATGATCCAAAAGGAATACAGATAAAACATGTGTACAACAATTTACACATTAAGGAAATCCATGTGTACAACAATGTACACACAGTTGCAGAATCACAGATAAAACATGTGTACAAGTATTTACAGATCAAGCAAATCCATGTATTCTTGTAAAAGTATCTACAGATCAAGCAAATCCATGTATGCAATAATGTAGATAGACTTACATAAATAAAACACTAAACATAAACTCATCATATCGCATCGAGAAGAGCAAAAGCAGGCAACTTTTTGAATTCAAGAACCCAGTTGTTGAAGGACTCGGCAAGAGTTGAAGAGTGAGCACTATATCTGCATACAGGGAAAAATGCATTTTCCCATTTCTCCTTTAGAATAGTCCTGATATATTTAGCAACATGTCCAGATCCAATTGCATGCATGCCCCGCAAAGCTTCTTCAAACTTCGCTGGTGTGTAAGAGTAGGCAGCTTTGTAAAACAAATCAATAACGAGCTTCGAATTCGCATCACCTGATCCAATGGGGAGATTGCACTTGATGTGGTAAAAGCAATAGCTGTGATGTGAATTAGGAAAATATTTTGGAATGCCCTGCAAAAGTCCTTCTCCACGATCACTAAGGAAAACAATTGGACGACCATCGACAACATGTTGAAGATTCTCCAAAAACCAAAACCAATTATCTTTGTTTTCAGCAGAAACAATAGAAAAAGCAAATGGGTAAAAACCATTGTTTCCATTGATACATGTTGCAGCCATCAAAGTACCCCTATATCTACCAGTAAGGAAAGTAGCGTCCAAGTAAATCATGGGCCTGAGATACATATAGCTATGCTTGCAAGAACAGAAACAAATGAATATCCTATGAAATCTAGTGGTTCCATCCTCAACTTCAAACTTCACATAGCTATAGGGATTAGTTTCTTCAATTGCTTTGACATACCAAGTTAAATCGCTATACCACTTCTCGTCATTGCCATACTGTTCTTCAAATACAGCTTCTTTCCCTCTACGGGCATGGTGATACTTAATATTGGACCCATAAGTTTTCTTAAAAAGTGATATGATCTGATTGGGTTTTAAGCTAGGATCACCCTGTATATTGTCAGCGATCAAATGCTTGACTAACTTGGTTGTCACAGCAGGACTTTTCAACCTCAAACCAACACCACAACTAAAAAAAAAAAAAAAAAAAAAAAAAAAAAAAACTGGAATAAGTATTGTGCACCACAATTTACACATAATAAGATCTCAAAAACCAACACTATGAACATACACACAAACCAAGCAAGAATATGTAATTTAAGAGTACAACAAGTACAGTGTACCATAATGTACACCTAAAACAAATCTACATATATAAGATGCACAACTATGTCCACCACTATGGACATACACACAAAAAGCCTAAAGATAAGTAATGCGGACTAGTATGAAAACCACTAACCTGTGAACATCAGAATCTTTCATTACGAACCGAGAAGTATCAACATTCACAGGCCCAAAGTGAATCCTCCAACCACAACCATCTTTTTCGCATTTTGCAGTAAAACTAGTCGTGTCATTTTTAAGAATAACAATCTTGTGACCAGTAGCCATCTTGTACTTATCGAGAGCAATCCTAACAGCTTTAACACCACCCATAAATTCTCTACCAATCTTGTCAAATACATAAACCCATTCATCAATAATAAGAGACTTCCCCTTGTATGCATCATGATCTAACACCGTTACCATCTTAGGACTTTCAGTTACACAAGCAGACTTAGAACAAGAACCAGAACTACTGCTACAACTAGACTTAGAACCAGAATTACTGCTACAACTAGACTTAGAACGAGAAGTATTATTCCGAATCATATCCACATGCAAATAGACATCTTCATTATCAATAAGAATCATGAAACCAATTAAGCTTTGCAGTTGGATATCACCTGTCACAAAAACTACTTGACCATTGTCCATATAGCTGAAACATATACTCCTAGGAGACAAAGACCTCCACTGCTTGTGTAGGATCCAAATATCGCACAACAGTAAGAGTTTGCGAAAATATAGCTTATCTTGCGAAATGCAACAAGAGCCTGCGAGCATGTGATAATATGAGTTGTACTCCACTATGTATGAGATGTCATCCACTATGTAAACACATATATAAAGACAAAGGTAGGAGAGAGAAAAGGGGGGATAGACATTTTTGTAAACTAGAGAGATACACAATTTTGCAAGAGAGAGTGAGGGACTTTATTTTATCATCTTCTTCCCCTAAAATTAGATCTAGAGCTCTACTAAATATCCATTAATGGAGATTCTAAATGTAACAATTATGTAATTCAAACAATCATAGTGAAGAACCATGGATGTAGATCACATTGATCGAACCATGTAAAAAATCTTGTGTCCATTTTATAATTTTAGCACTTTAATTCTTATTTTGATTATGAAATAGATTTAGATCTAGGAAATATTACATGGGGTGTGTTGTGGGATTTCCTGCAACTACATAATGGTGCTAGAAACAGGGATGAGTAAAGGATTTATCCTTCCTGTAATTTGTTGGTTCAAGAAATTTCCATGAAGATTAACTATTGTTCATATTTTTCTAGATCTACAAAGTTTAGATTCAAAAATGGAAATTTCATGGAAGAAATCACACTTTCAGGGAGTAAACGTCATCAACAATTCAAAGACATGAAAAGAGTAAGAGAAAAAATTAGTTGCTGTGGTGAAATTTAGGGAAGAAAACTAAAGTTTCAATGGAAGATTTCCATGTTCAGGAGAAAAAGCAAGAGGCAAATTGTTGAAAGAAATTAAGGAAGGCGAAGAGAAGATAAGAGGCAGACGCTGTGATTTCTATCACAAACACAAATTCGCACAGATGGTTTGAGTTGGAGCGAATAAGTAATAGGTCACGGGTTCGAATTCGCACACATGCATATTTTTCATTTTTCTTCTCCAAGGGAGAATCGAAGAGTAAGAGAAAAATGTTGTGCGTTTATTTCGCACAAAGGTAGTTGAACAGTGGGTCAAGAGAACAGTATGTACGTTTTTGGTCGCAAGTTCGAATTTTCTTGCAAGCATAGTTTTCTTCTTTTTGCAGAGGGCGAAAAAATAAATAATTTCGCAATATTGTTTCATTATTTCGCAAACAAGAGGCAGCACAGTTGGTCATCTGCGAAGTTAATGAGTTCATGGTCGCGTGTTCAAATCCCAATGATTGTGTGTTTTTCACATGGATATTTTGCAAACAGAAGCCAGCAAAGTTAGTCAGAGGTGAAGACAATGAGTTTTAGGACGCAGGTTCAATTCCTACCTCCTGCGAAATTTTCGCATCTTTTTTGGACTACTAGAGAAAGACAAGTTTTAACAAGTGTGCGATAATTTCGCATAGAAGAAGCTTGCACAGTTGGTCAAGAGGCATGAATGCAAGCAACAGGTCGCGGAATAAATTCTTGCTTCTCGCAGTTTATTTTTGTTATGCGAAATTTATACAAAGTTGGTCCATAATTATTTCGCATAAAAGAGAGTTTCGCAGAGATATTTCACAAGAGGGGATTAGTATAGATGGTATGGTGTGGAAATATGCAAGAGGAAGGTCAAGGGTTCAAATCTCATTTCTCACACTTCTTTTTGCTGCGAGATAATGATATTTTGTGCGACGTTTATACATTTCAAGGATGCTAATTTTGCAAGCAAACCATATACTTCGTGCGAGACGACAGCAACAACAAATCACATGAAAGCTAAGTACCACTTCCTTGAACATTTTATTTTACTTGCAACAAATAAAAAGATTGTTGATTAGATTTACAAAAAGTGATACAATCACAAGATTTTAAAGATTTTAAAATCTCAAAGATTTCAAAATCTCACAGATTTACAAAGAGCGATACAATCGCAAGATTTCAAAGATTAAAAAAAAAAATAAAAAAAAATTGCAAAACTGGAATATTTTCTTTCAAAGATTTCAAAGATTTCTATTGAACAATCTCAAAAGGAAATATAATCTCATATAGATCAATTTATATATTTCTCTTGAATTTGCTTTATTTCAAATGATATGAAGATTTCGCCGAAAGTAAGGCATCATATATTTGTGAAAAGAATGAAAGAATGAATGAAAGAATTAAGACATGCGATAATTTCGCAGAGATTATGATTCTTTACAAAAGAATAGAAACATGCGATAAATTCGCAGAGATTATGATTCTTTACGAAAGAATAGAGACGTGCGATAACTTCACATAGTTAGAGGCAAACCTTCTATGGCGTACACCCTAGTTCGCGAATATAATTTTGTAAGAGGCAAATGTAAGACCTAAAGTGCGTCATAGAAGGGGGTAACTATTGCATGGCTCGGGGAAAGGTTACACCGCTCCCGGAACCTGGGTCATGGAGATTTGGGGTCAATAAAGCCCATCCAAGAGAGGTACCTTGGAATTTGAACCTAAGCTTATGACTTAGGTTGGACGACTGAGGGTCTTTTCTAAGGAGTGCGACATCTGATCAAGGCGCCGAGGTACACGGTTGACCTAAGAGTGCCTGGGGCGTTTGAAGCGTCTCGGCCATTCTTGGCAAGTCTTGACTTATGCTGCACTCGTCCCGAAGAAAACCCCACTTAGGGTGCAGTCTTGTAACCATAAGCCATATAGGCAAAAGGGATAAGAGGCTGCGAAAACAACTTGTTGTTGTTAAGACCGGATGGGAGGAGCCAACCTTGTATGGTAGAGGTACGTATCCTTGAAGGGGCAACCATGGGGATGATAAGGGTGGCACCCTCCATCAGGGAGCTGATAAGTGTCTTAAGACGCAAATGTCATGAGGCTTTATTTTCGCAAGAATATTTAGGCTTGTCATATTTGTGCGACAATCCTGAAGAGGCAATAATAGAAAAAGGAAAGATAAGGCGAGATCAATGGGTCAATACATGAAAGTGTAAAGACATCCTGCGATTTCGTCGCAAGACGGCAATGTCATGCGGCTTTATTTTCGCAAGAATATTTAGGACTGTCATATTGTCACAACAAAAACGACAAAAGAAAAAAGTTGAGTCAAGATCAATGGGTTTCTGCATGAAAGTGCAAAGACGTCCTGCGATTTTGTTGCAATGACAAGGGGTGGCAAAATAAGACCTTTAACTAGGAAGGCAAAATAAGACCACATAAGAAAGTTGCAAAAATGAGTAAGCCAATAAGATTGCGAAAATGATTATATGTAAGCAAATAAGCTTGCGAATATGTACATGGAAATGAAAATGAGATAGTGAAAATGACGTACACTTGATATTATGATCATATTATTATGTGATACTAATAGTGCAGGAATAAAGAAAGATGAAACACAAGTAAGAACTTGCGATGAACAATCGATATGCGAAGAGGAATGCATATACTAAAGACAAAGTCAGAGACATGGAGAATGGAAGCAATTTAAAGATACATCAATTTTAGCGTGCAAAATAAGCTAAGAAACACAAACATTAGCTATACATTGCAATAGATAAGCATTCTCGTCATATAAGCATCACACTTGCATCATGAAAGCATCGCATAAGCATTTCATGGCATAAACATTGCATACACATTTCATAACATAATCATTACATAAGCATTAGATTCGCATAAGTATTTACAAAATTTTACGGAATAATATCGCGAAATTATTCAGAATTTCGCAGGATTCTTCAGAATTTCGCAGAATTATTCATAATTTCGCAGGATTCTTCAGAATTTCGCAGAATTATCAGAATTTCGCAGGATTCTTCAGAATTTCGCAGTATTCTTCAGAATTTCGCAGAATTAGATTATTTCATAGGATTCTTCAGAATTTCGCAGGATTCTTCCGAATTTCGCAGAGTTATTCAGAATTTCGCAAGATTATTCAGGATTTCGCAGAATTATCCAGAATTTCGCAGAATGTGTCAGAATTTCGCAGAATAAGATTATTTCACAGGATGTGATTATTTCGCACAATTATAAGCAGCTTGAAGAAATTATACTATCGCATGAGCACAAAACATGAGACAGAGGCAAAATAAGAATGAAAAAACAACTTGCCCATTAAACACTTTCTCAAAGATTCTACCCTCATAGATAAAGAACAGAGGCAACTATGGATAACCAAGAAAACATTTTATATTCTTTATCTTCTCAGCAAGAATCATTTTCAAAAAAGACGTTCACTAATTGATAACAAGAATTTTCGCCAATAAGGAAGTAATAATTTCGCATGATTGATTCGTAATACTTCTTATATTTCGAGGATTAAGTACTTCTTATACTTCTTCAAGGATACTTCATACTTCTCCAAGCTTCTTATAAAATGATTCGCATACTTCAAAAGATGATACTTCTAATTACTTCTCAAAGCTTCAGAACTTCGCAAAAGAATAGAGGCAAGTACGTACTTTTCAAGTCCAATATTCTTTCGCTCGTTCCTCCAACAACTACAACAAAGTGGATTTTTCCTTAAAGATCGCTCTTCAAGCAATATTCAAGGAAAAAGAGGCAAGATGTAGGATCCAAATATCGCACAACAGTAAGAGTTTACAAAAATATAGCTTATCTTGCGAAATGCAACAAGATCCTGCGAGCATGTGACAATATGAGTTGTACTCCACTATGTATGAGCTGTCATCCACTATGTAAACACCTATATAAAGAGAAAGAAAGGAGAGAGAAAAGGGAGGATATACATTTTTGTAAACTAGAGAGATACACAATTTTGCAAGAGAGAGTGAGGGACTTTATTTTATCATCTTCTTCCCCTAAAATTAGATCTAGAGCTCTACTAAATATCCATTAATGGAGATTCTAAATGTAACAATTATGTAATTCAAACAATCATAGTGAAGAACCATGGATGTAGATCACATTGATCGAACCATGTAAAAAATCTTGTGTCCATTTTATAATTTTAGCACTTTAATCTTTATTTTGATTATGAAATAGATTTGGATCTAGGAAATATTACATGGGGTGTGTTGTGGGATTTCCTGCAACTACAGCTTGCATGCAAAATGCTTCAATTCTTCTACGGTTATTTTAGTATTAACACGAAAAATAGCAGAATGCTCACCATGATTCAAAACAGCATTAATAAACTTCTCAGACTTGTTTGATACCCTTACATATTACAAAAGAAATGATAATAAACATCTGAAGCTTCAAACAACAATTTCATGCAACCTAAAAGTAAACGGTGTACAGGAAAGTACACATTTAACCGAAGCCAAAAACATCAAGTAACAGTAAACCTAGATAAAATACTCCATCAATTAAGCTCCAGAATCTTACTGGAACACATAATTGAATAAATCATAAAACTATGATCTAGTATCAGTTCGATTTCATATCATGCATCATAAAAACTAAAAAATCAACATCAAACAATAGTAAACAAAAATCGAATTGATCTAGTATTAGCATTAAATCATCATCATCACGAGAATCAAAATCTAGCATATAACAAAATATCAAATCAAGATCATACGAATTGATATCATCAACTGATAAACTCAGAAAAACTAAAAATCAGAAACAAAATCTGAAAATTAGATGTAACGAATGAAATACAACCAAAAGAAAACTAACCTGAGGTTGAATTCTGCTCCATTAACAATCAAATCCAATCTAAACTCTACGAATCTGTTAAATCACCTCCGAATTCAAACCTGGAACGGTCTATCTTTCACTATGTCGTTTCTTCAAATCTGAGATTAAGAATTTTCGACTCTAGAACACTTTCGAATGTAACCTGAGTTGAAATAGGATGAAGAAACGATCAAATCCTCTCTGAAACTGTTAAATCGCCTCCCAAAACTAATCTCTGAGATGTATTCTGTTTTGAATTCAAGTTTTAGATCCAAAAATTTCGATTTCAAAAACACGCTTTATATATCAGGAATCGTTCAAGGGTAATTATGGTATATGGAAAACTCGCAAAATCGGGACTCGTTCGTGAATTTGGACTAACTCGTCCATGTTTGGACTAAACTGTACCAGGCAGGGCTTTTTTGGACTAGATTGTACTGGGCTTCAGATGGATGGACTAAAGCGTCCAAAGCCCACAAACTTTTGGACTAAACGTCAATTTCTACTTTATTTTTTCCTTATAATTTTTGCCAGGAAATACTGGCAGGTACTTTTTTTTCCCTATAACTTGAAGCGGGTTTAAACCGAAACCGACCGACCCACTGATCGCTGTCGTATGCGTCAAAAATAATTTCACTTTCCTAAAGTATATGATAAGAAAGAGTTCGTTTCCACAAAGAGGCGATTGTAGTTATTACGTATTCAATTTCTTAAAGTAACCAATTGGGAGGATTTCTGAATTTTATGTAAGCAATAAAAGCAAATTAAAAGCAAAGTAAATTGTATAAAGTAATCAATAGAGAAAGATATTGGTCAAGGAATTCATCTTCAATCTTAGACATGTGCTTGCTATATGATTAGAATTACGATTTAATCTCTTATATTATCAAAAGCCTAGAGAATCAAGAGAGCAAGATAATCTATTAATTTCCTAAGTTTATCAACACACGCATTAGAGCTGCGTATGTGAATTCTACCTAAAGAATAACCTAACGCCTTGCACTAATTAAGTTCAATTCCTAGGAGCATTAAGTTTCAAAAATAGGCTAATCAATGCAATTGTCATACATTGCGCATAACAATTCGGACAATGGTCAAACTCTACATATGATTACGAGAGTGTATCATTACAAACCGTAAACATATCATGCTACTTGTATTCAGGGTTATCGCTCGATGAAAAACCCTAAAATAGCTATGGACTAGGATGCAAGTTCAATTAATTGTCCACTTAACTAATCAAACATCATAATCCTATCACAATACATCAATCATGTGATCATAAAAATAGTAGAAGTATGAACGATAATCAAGAGAGAAAACTAATACATAAAGCAAACACAAGTTTTAGAAATAGGACTACATCCTTAACCAATAATATAGAATTTAGCTACTCATAGCTATGGAGTTCATCACAAAAATATGAGTTGAATAAAAGAAGAAGATGAACAAAAGCAAACCCTAGAAGCATAAAAAAAAGCGGCTCTCCAAAGTTCCAAGAATAAAACGTGATCTCCCAAAAGTTGTAGAAGTCTTTCCTTTAAATAGCTCTCTTGTTTCCAAAATTAGGTCAAATCTTCAAAGGTCCAAAAGATAGAAGTCCACCAAGCCCATGTGTGAGAAAAACCCATGTAAAAACTCTGCCCAAAAAAACGGTCGCCGGAAAACTGGTATTGTGGTCGGAATTTGACCGGAATCCGGCACCGGAAAGTATCTCAGGTGACCGGTAAAGTCCACCCGGTCACCGGTGAACGGGTTAACTCGGGTCAGCGATCCAATTCGGCCGGGTCAACTCGGTCAAGCACCGAGTCAGAGTATGAGTCAGTCCGGGTCAGCATCTTACTCAGCTGGATGGGCTGAGTTGCCAAGGCCATGGCACTGGCCTAAGCTGTGTTGCACCAAGATTGTGCTTCACCATCTCCTTAGCCAGCCATCTTGGCTGTACATAACTTTGCAGCCATCTTGGCTCTTCCATTCCAATTCAACATCAGCTTCTTCTCTTTTAGCCGCAATTCAATCCCAGCCAACTGAATCAACTTCAATTCTTCCCTGCCTCAGCAAAACACACACTAACTCCCTTATCTCAACAGCTGCATTGTCATTTAACTCTGCAATTCATCCCTTAATGGAAGCAACTGAACTTCCATTAGTTTGCCAGTCCCATCACCCTTGGACTGAAACATCAAAACTGCAGTGTCTGTGTTGTTTAAGACTCAATTGCAGCAACAGCTGCTCAGCTGCAACTCAACCCAGATGCACCAGCAGCAACATAAACAAAGCTAATTGCAATCCCACATTCATCAATTCAGTTTAACCCCCTTACTGCTCCTCCTTTCTTAGCACAAAACATCACCCGAGCCATTCTCCATAACCTGCTGCTCAGCTGCATCTTAGGCCAACCAAGTCATTTCAATCATTGGCAGCTACAACATCTGATTCCTCCAGCTGCAGCACGACTGCAATACTACAATGCACAGATCCAGGCCATCTCATCTGCATCACAATCCCAGGCCAGCACCAGCTCAACCTCGAACCATTCTCATCCTTGTACTTCTTCAATCCCTGCAATTCCCTGCAAGCTCCAATCCATCTCTGCTTAGCCACCTGCTTGCAATCATACTTCAACTTCATTCTGCAACTCAGGCTAGAGCTAACACCACCAGACCTGCTAATTTTGAGCCATTCTTGTCACAACCAAACAATCACTTCAACCCCATATGCTAGAAAACAACAAACCCATGGCTCTCCTCATCAATGTCTCCACCAGAAGCAACTCAGATCCCCTTTCTTCTGTAATTTCCATCCACCAACACATACCCATTATTGATCCTCACCTGCCACAGACTCGATCCAATCTTCCATTGAGTTCTCAATCTGAGACCCCTTCATCCATTTAAACTTTGGCAGCATACCACAACTGTTCTTCTTCTTTCTTTGTATTTTAACACAAACCCATGAATATCAACACCATGATCTCTACAAACCCTTCTAATCATCACCATAACCACCTTCTGTAACTCATACACCACCAATTACTCCAGCTCCCTGAGTTCACTCCATCTCATCAGCATCTCTAATTGTTCAACACCCACACATACCACCATTTCAGTGAACATCACAAGCACCAATTCGATTCCATTGTAGCACCAGCTGCAAATTCCTTGCTCATCTCACCCTCACTCTATCCGTACCAACACCAGCTCCACCTGCCATCTTGGTTGCTTCCTAGACTCAGCTTATCCCCAATTTCATCGTTCTTCACTAATTGTTCCATTGAAGCTTTGCTGGAATTTCAACTACCCGTATTCACAACCATAATCGAGCCAATATCGAATTGGAGTTCAACCCATCTTCTAGTTCTGCTCAAAATCTATTATTCTTCTCTTGTTCTTCTCGGATTTAGCCATAAACATCACCAACAAACCCTAAATGGTAGTGTTCTTCTTCTCAGATCGATATCACTCGTCCCCCATCTTTACTGATTCATTGGTCTGGATTTCTTCATCTTGAATTCTCACATCTCAATTCAATTCAGTACCATTTTCAATTTCTCGATCTCTGGCTCTCGATTTCAAAAGAGTCATGGCTGCTTTTCTTTCTTTTCTTCTCAATCTCAGATGCAAATGATTGAATTAGAGTAAAGTCTTCTCTCAATTTAGGGTAGGGTTGGATTGGGGTGCTAACAGCACAACCTTCTCCTGGATAAGGGCTACCCAGATGGCATCCCTTTAACCACAGCTAGCATGTCTCTAGTACTCCTCCAGAGAGTTGCCCCTTAACTTTGATTCGGCTCCCGATAGTGTTCGCCCATGAGATGACACTTTTTCCCTTCTTGCTCAAAATAGATGATTTCTGTTCTTTTCACTCAGTGCGACTCCAGTACCTAATAACTCAAAAGTAAATATAAGATACAAATTTTACAAGAGAAATAACAAAGAAAGCATAAACAATAGATATAAAATTAGGTGTTTTAGACACCTATCAGATTCCCCCACACTTAGACTTTGCTAGTCCTCGAGCAAATCAAACAAAACAAATTATGAAAAATACATACAACTCCGTGTCGTCGAGGCTACGGTCACTTTTAGCATAAATAACAAGCCTTTAAACCACTAGGTGCCCCTAGTGGACGAGTTATAGTCTCGTGAGGGTTTACTAGAGATATACCCACAAAACCTATTTTTCCAACTTACTAGTTCTCCGTAATAATAGCATCCAACGCGCTAAGAAGACATAGAGATTCTGCACACTAGTCATAAGAAGTTAGACACATAAATGAACACAATCTCATTCTTAAAAGTTGAGAGAGAAATAACCACCCCTTCTCGACAAAAATTCGGGTTCGGAGTGATCGAAAGTATCGACTCTACCTCACAAGAAAGGGTTTTATGAATTTGCACTCAATAATAAACAGCTTTTTATGGGTCACACATGTGTCCAGGTAGGAATGAAGAGAGAATCCTGAAACACGTTGAATGGTAGGAAGGCAAACCCTCCGAATTGTTTTGAAAACCCACATCTTTTATAATTTTCGAAAACCCATTTTTCTGACGATCTCTTCGAAAGGAAATCAACCACTTAACGAAGGTGGGAATATGCTTACTTACCTCGTTATCCGTTCGGCGTGCAGCTAGCACCACTCTCACAGCATCCATAAAAACATCTTCGGTCTTCAATCGGTGTCTTCATCTTCGTCTTCGGTCTTCAACTCTTGATGATAACTCTTGAACTTCGTAGGATCTTGACAATATGATTCTTTCCTCTAATTCCTTGTTGCTTGAAACTTCATTATGGATATTCCTTCTTTCCATTGGCTTTATTGAAAGAATACAAAACTAAAAACAAACTATACAAACCCAAAACCACAATGAATTTTTCTTGTCTCTTTTTTTTTTTCATCATTTTTTTTATTATTATTATTATTATTTTATTTTATTTTCATTTTTCTATATTTTTTTTTCTTCTCTTTTTTTTTTCTTATGAGACAAGAAAAATAAATACAAAATAAAAACAAAACAAAAGAATAAAAACTATTAACGAACCTAAAAAATTTTCTTTTTTTTTTTTTTTTTTTTTTTTTTTTTTTCTTTGAGACAAGAGAAAGTAAAATACAAATAAAATAAAATACAAAGGCCATGGTATAAGTACTTTACCGCTTGATTCTTCACAACTTGTATGTCTTGATATCATAAACTTCTCGAACTCTCATCCTTGATAATTTTCACTCTTGTACAATAGTCTTCAACTTATAAAATTCTGCTCCTTGTCTTGTTGCTTTACTTGAATCTGAAATCTGCTCATTTATGTACTGTTGCTTGTAAACCTTGAACATCTTCAACTTTCCTTCAAATTTGTGATGCTCCTCTTGTTGATGATGATAGTGTTTGTATGGACCTGTTGGTGAAGAGAGAGATAAGGTGGATGGTGCTAACTGCGAACAAGATTACAAGTGGTATGTAAGTTAGCAATTCGATGTCACCAACATGGTTGATAAAAATAGCACTCAAGAGATCAAAATAGTGCTTCTATGGTGGGAGGTTGGACAGCTCACCATTCTGCCCGGAATTTACGTACGGTGACACACACTCTAAAAGAACAAATTTAGACAGGTACAAAGAATTGAAGGTCGGTGCCTCACATTATGTAACATGGGTAGTCTCCACTATAGGGGATAACTACTCTAATACCGAATTCAGTATGCACCTTATTTGCCACTGGCATGGTTAAATCCAACTTTAACTCTCATACAATTAAGAAACCCGATCATGTTCTCTGTCATCTCTAAGTTCAGTCACTCTTATGAGATTCTCGATGTAATCTTAGCGACATGTATACTATGTGACTCTAAACTAACTACAAGTTGGAGTTTTCTTATTCACTAGTTTACACAAAAAAGTTGAAAATTTTGAAAATTTTACAAAGCAAATGCTTAACCACTCCCCCACACTTAAACTTTACATTGTCCTCAATGTAAATTGAATCGTCCAAAGTAAGTCAAGGTGGGAAATCCTAACGGAAAAGTGACAAAAAATCAGAAAAAGTAAAAACATGACAAGAAAATAAAATAAAAGATAAGAGATACAAAACCGATGGGTTGCCTCCCATTTAGCGCTTGGTTTAAAGTCGTCAGCCCGACTATCTCCTTGCTTTCTACAACTCCTCCAGAGGGAGTACTTCCACAAGATTAACTCCTTCCACGACATCCGAAGAGAAGTTCTCATAATATGGTTTCAACCGGTGCCCATTCACTTTAAGTTCATTACCTGTAGCTAAACTACGAACTTCCACCGCACCATGAGAAAACACATTAGTCACAATAAAAGGTCCAATCCAACGTGACCTTAATTTACCGGAAATAATTGCAAGCGAGAATTAAACAAAAGCACTTTACGCCCAATGCAAAATTGTTTCTTTGTAATCATATTATCATGAAAAGCTTTCGTCTTTTCCTTGTAAATCCGTGAGCTTTCAAATGCATCATTGCGAATCTCCTCTAACTCTTGAAGTGGTAACTTTCTTTGCCTTCCAAAGACCATCCAACTCCATGTTGCATTGCTTAATAGCCCAAAACGCCTTATGCTCAATTTCAACGGGTAAGTGACAAGGTTTACCGTAAACAAGCCTAAAAGGAGACATCCCAATAGGTGTTTTATATGCGGTTCTATACGCCCACAAAGCATCATTAAGTCGCGAACTCCAATTTTTCCTTGTTGGATTCACCGTCTTTTCAAGAATGGATTTCACCTCTCGGTTGGAAACTTCGGCTTGTCCATTTGTTTGTGGATGGTAGGGAGTTGCAATCCTATGCGACACATTGTACTTCCTTAGCAAGTTTTGCAAGAACCTGTTTTTGAAATGTGAACCTCTATCGCTAATTATAGCCCTTGGAATGCCAAACCTTGCAAATATATTAGCTTGCACGAAATCTGAAACAACTTTAGAATCATTAGTTGGGGTGGCTTAGCTTCCACCCATTTCGAGACATAATCCACAGCAAGCAAAATATAATAGTTCCCACCAGAATTGACAAAAGGGCCCATAAAATCAATTCCCCATACATCAAAAACCTCGACAAATTGAATAATAGTTTGTGGCATTTGATTTCGAGCTCCTAGATTGCCTGTTCTTTGGCACCTATCACATGTGATACAAAATGCATGTGTATCCTTAAACAAAGTTGGCCAAAAGAAACCACATTCTAGTACCTTGAGAGAGGTTCTCTTACTCCCAAAGTGTCCTCCACAAGCATATGAGTGGCAAAAAGACAAGATAGAATTAAATTCAATTTCGGGAACACACCTACGTATTACTTGGTCACTACAATGTTTCCATAAGTATGGATCATCCCATATGTATTGGTTTCCTAACTTCTTAAGTTTGTCCCTCTCAGCACGAGACAAGTTCTTTGGGATTTGTTTAGACACTAAGTAATTAACGATATCAGCGTACCATGGTTCTCTAAAGGCAATTGAGAATAGTTGCTCATCCGGGAAACTTTCACGCAACGGGATAGTCTCCTTGTCCACAGCAAGTCGGCTCAAGTGATCCGCAACGGTGTTCTCAATTCCTTTCTTGTCTTTGATTTCAATATCAAACTCTTGCAAGAGTAATATCCATCGTATGAGCCTCGGTTTCACCTCTTTCTTTATAAGCAAGTACTTAAGCGCTGCATGATCAGAAAAGACAACAACTTTTGTACCAATTAGATAAGAGCGAAACTTTTCTAAAGCAAAAACAATAGCTAATAACTCTTTTTCAGTGGTTGTGTAGTTTTGTTGGGCCTCATTTAACATTCTAGAAGCATAATAAATGGCATGAGGTATCTTCCCCACACGCTTCCCAAGCACCGCACCAACCGCATAATCACTAGCATCACACATGAGCTCAAAAGGCTTGCTCCAATCCGGTGGTTTAATGATAGGGGCTGAAATCAAAAGTTCTTTCAAACGATTGAATGCCGCCATACACTTTTCATCAAAGTTAAAAACCACATCTTTTTGCAATAAGTTACAAAGTGGTGATGTTATCTTGGAAAAATCCTTGATGAATCTACGATAGAAACCTGCATGACCAAGAAAAGAACGTATTTCCCTCACCGTAGTGGGAGGGGTTAGAGCACGAATAAGGTCTATCTTAGATTTATCGACTTCCAAGCCTTTAGAAGATATTATATGGCCTAAAACTATGCCATGAGTTACCATGAAATGGCACTTCTCCCAATTTAGCACAAGATTTGTTTCAACACATCGTTCAAGGATTAGAGACAAATTGTTCAAGCAAAGGTCAAATGAATCACCAAAGACACTAAAATCGTCCATGAACACTTCGATTATGTTTTCAACATATTCCGAAAAGATACTTACCATACACCTTTGAAAAGTAGCTGGAGCATTGCATAAGCCAAAAGGCATCCTTCTATAAGCAAAAGTACCGAAAGGACAAGTGAAAGTGGTTTTCTCTTGGTCCTCAGGTGCTATCACAATCTGATTGTAACCTGAATATCCATCAAGGAAGCAATAGTAAGAGTGTCCAACTAAACGTTCAAGCATTTGATCAATAAATGGTAAAGGAAAGTGATCTTTTCTAGTAGTGGCATTCAATTTTCTATAATCAATACAAACCCTCCAACCGGTTTGCACACGAGTTGGGACAAGTTCGTTCTTATCATTCTCCACCACCGTCACACCTTATTTCTTTGGTACTACTTGTACCGGGCTTACCCACTTGCTATTGGATATGGGGTAGATAACACCCACGTCCAAAAGCTTGAGTATCTCCTTTTTCACAACTTCCATCATGGGAGGATTCAAACGACGTTGCGCTTTCCTTGTAGGCTTTTTATCATCCTCCACACGAATCTTATGCATACAAACGGCAGGGCTTATACCCTTGATAGCTGCGATTGTCCATCCTATGGCCGTCTTGTACGTCCTTAGCACCCTTAGAAGTTTTTGCTCCTGTAATTCATTAAGCTCGTTAGAAACAATCACAGGTAAGTCTTCATTGTCACCCAAGTACAAGTACTTTAAGTGACTTGGAAGAGGTTTCAATTCTAAACTTGGAGATTTAACAATAGATGGCACAAGTTTTTCATTATTGCAAGGTAAAGAAGCATATGAAATATTCTTAATTGCTGATTTTTCAGGTAATGAGTCAAGAGAACCAATGGTTTCTTTAATCTCATCACTATACTCCAAACCATTATCAATGGGTGTAGTGAGCGCGGTTTCCAAAGTATCAACACCATTCAACCCAAACATTTGTTGCGCCAATGTGTCCATCACATCAATGGAGAAACAAGAATGGACATCACTAGGATATCTCATCGTCTCGAAAATGTTGAAACGTATTATTTCTCCATCAAACTCCATAGTTAGCGTTCCCTTGTCCACATCAATAATGGTTTTCGCCATTTTCATGAAGGGACGCCCAAGTAGCAATGGAAGAGACGAGTCCGGTGAACCTTCATCCATCTCTAACATGCAAAAGTCAGCTGGAAATACAAGTTGATTAACCTGCACAAGAACATCCTCAACAATACCCATTGGGTAGACATTAGAACGATCGGCTAATTGCAACACGATTCCAGACTTTTTAAGAGGACCAAGATCAAGTGAATTATACATAGACGCAGGCATAACATTAACGGATGCACCTAAGTCCAACATAGCTTTGTTAAATGTGGTGTTACCAATCGTGAAGGGAATGTCAAAGCTTCCGGGATCCTTGCACTTAAGTGGGAGTTTGTGTTGTAAGATTTCCGAAGCATTCTCCCCCACACTAAGCAATTCATTACCTTTGAGCCTTTGTTTATTGGTACACAAGTCCTTCAACACCTTTGCATACTTTGGAACTTGCTTGATTTCATCTATGAGTGGTATGTTTACATGGATCTTCTTGAGAATGTCTAAAATCTCTTTTTCTAGTTCCGCCTTTTTGGAATTTGCAAATCTGCGAGGGAAAGGTAAAGGAGGAACATAAGTAGAAACCGGAGTTTTAGAGTTAGAAATAGGTACCTCAGAAGTTTGGGGAGAATCCTCGTTTTTCTCCTCCAAAACAGGTTCCTTTGGTGCTTCCACCGCGCCCGAATCAGTGACTTCGGGTTGCACAAGTTGTGTACCACTTCTCAACGTAATTGCATTGACACCCTCTTTTGGGTTGATAGGTTGAGAAGGGAGTTTCCCACCATTTTGTGCCTTCAATTGATTCAACTCAATAGCCATAGAACCAACTTGAGTTTGCAAATCCTTAACCGTACTCTCCGTTCTTTGCATAAAAGATTTCAGCAACTCCTCCATATTGGACTCCATATTTTGAGGTTGTTGTTGTTGTTGAAATTGTTGTCTCGGCTGGAATTGTTGTTGTTGAGGTTGAAATCCACTCGAATTGTTGAAACTAGGTTATTGAATCGCTCCTTGCTTATTGGCATAGCTAAAATTTGGGTGATCTCTCCATCCCGGATTGTAAGTGTTAGAGTAGGGATCATACCGTCTTTGTTGATTTGGAAAGATCGCATTAGCTTGCTCGTCTTCATAAGCTTGAGTGGAACTCGGTATCACCGCGGCTGCAACTTGTTGAAGCATTGCGTTCATGTTACCCATTTGTTGACGAAGTTCCTCAACCTCGCTCACCTCATTCACCCTTCTTAGAATCACATCCGAACCACGACTCAAGAATTGTTGTGAGTTCGCTGCCATGTTTTCAATCAACTCTCTAGTTTGTGCCACCGTCTTGTTAACTAGTGCACCACCACCCGCAGCGTCAAGAAGATTCTTATCACTTGATTGAAGTCCTTCATAGAAATATTGGATGATCATAGCGTCACTGAATTGATGGTGAGGGCAGCTTGCCACCAATCTCTTGTAGCGTTCCCAACATTCATATAGGGATTCTCCCACATTTTGCTTCATCCCACAAATCTCCTTGCGAATTTGAGTAGCCTTTGATGCGGGAAAATATCTCTCTAAAAAGAGTTTCTTCAGCCCATTCCATGTTGTGACACTTTCGGGAGGTAAATAATACAACCAATCCTTAGCACTATCCATCAAAGAGAAACGGAAAACTTTCAACATTGCACCATCCGCCGCAACATCCGCTAGAAGCATGGCCGTGACAATGGTGTGGAAGTCCATAAGATGTTTGTTTGGGTTTTCATTCACCATGCCATGGAATTTTGGTAATTCTCTAAGCAACCCCGACTTTATCTCAAAAGTAGAGTTTATTTGAATACACCCCTGTTGTGTATCAAGCCTATGAGAATCTAACTCCTTGAGTGAACGATTTGCATCACCCATTGCTTCTTCTTTTTCTTCAAAAGGTGGTTCTTGTTCACCCGGAACCTCTTGTTCTAAAACAGCTTCTCCCTGTTGGAAAGTATCTTCTTCCGTTTCCAACTCTTGTTCTTCCGTTGTGTCTTTACTTGGTTGGAGTATTGTGCCTCTTCGAGTAGCTATCCCGCACCGTGGATAATTCCAATCTTTAGAAGCCATGGATTAGGTACCTGAAAATAATTCTCGCAAACAAGTGAGAAACAAGACAAGAAAACAAGAAGCAAAGATAAAAGCAAAAATAAAAATAAGAAACTAAAAACTTAATAACTAGCAGTATGCCTCCCGAATGGCGCCAAAATTTGATCGATGTCGTATGCGTCAAAAATAATTTCACTTTCCTAAAGTATATGATAAGAAAGAGTTCGTTTCCACAAAGAGGCGATTGTAGTTATTACGTATTCAATTTCTTAAAGTAACCAATTGGGGGGATTTCTGAATTTTATGTAAGCAATAAAAGCAAATGAAAAGCAAAGTAAATTGTAGAAAGTAATCAATAGAGAAAGATATTGGTCAAGGAATTCATCTTCAATCTTAGACATGTGCTTGCTACATGATTAGAATTACGATTTAATTTCTTATATTATCAAAAGCCTAGAGAATCAAGAGAGCAAGATAATCCATTAATTTCCTAAGTTTATCAACACACGCATTAGAGTTGAGTATGTGAATTCTACCTAAAGAATAACCTAACGCCTTGCGCTAATAAAGTTCAATTCCTAGGAGCATTAAGTTTCAGAAATAGGCTAATTAATGCAATTGTCATACATTGCGCATAACAATTCGGAAAATGGTCAAACTCTACATATGAGTACGAGAGTGTATCACTACAAACCGTAAACATATCATGCTACTTGTATTCAGGGTTATCGCTCGATGAAAAACCCTAAAATAGCTATGGACTAGGATGCAAGTTCAATTAATTGGCCACTTAACTAATCAAACATCATAATCCTATCACAATACATCAATCATGTGATCATAAAAACTGTAGAAGTATGAACGATAATCAAGAGAGAAAACTAATACATAAAGCAAACACAAGTTTTAGAAATAGGACTACATCCTTAACCAATAATATAGAATTTAGCTACTCATAGCTATGGAGTTCATCACAAAAATATGAGTTGAATAAAGAAGAAGATGAACAAAAGCAAACCCTAGAAGCGTAAACAAAAGCGGCTCTCCAATGTTCCAAGAATAAAACGTGATCTCCCAAAAGTTGTAGAAGTCTTTCCTTTAAATATCTCTCTTTTTTCAAAAATTAGGTCTAATCTTTAAAGGTCCAAAAGATAGAAGTCCACCAAGCCCATGTGTGAGAAAAACCCATGTAAAAACTCTGCCCAAAAAACCGGTCGCCGAAAAACTGGTATTGTGGTCGGAATTTGGCCGGAATCCGGCACCGGAAAGTATCTCAGGTGACCGGCAAATTCCACCCGGTCACCGGTCAACGGGTCAACTCGGGTCAGCGATCCAAATCGGCCGGGTCAACTCGGTCAAGCACCGAGTCAGAGTATGAGTCAGTCCGGGTCAGCATCTTACTCAGCTGGATGGGCTGAGTTGCCAAGGCCATGGCACTTGCCTAAGCTGTGTTGCACCAAGATTGTGCTTCACCATCTCCTTAGCCAGCCATCTTGGCTGTGCATAACTTTGCAGCCATCTTGGCTCTTCCATTCCAGTTCAACATCAGCTTCTTCTCTTTTAGCCGGAATTCAATCCCATCCAACTTAATCAACTTCAATTCTTCCCTGCCTCAGCAAAACACACACTAACTCCCTTATCTCAGCAGTTGCATTGTCATTTAGCTCTGCAATTCATCCGTTAATGGCAGCAACTGAACTTCCATTAGTTTGCCAGTCCCATCACCCTTGGACTGAAACATCAAAACTGCAGTGTCTGTGTTGTTTAAGACTCAATTGCAGCAACAGCTGCTCAGCTGCAACTCAACCCAGATGCACCAGCAGCAACATAAACAAAGCTAACTGCAATCCCACATTCATCAATTCAGTTTAACCCCCTCACTGCTCCTCCTTTCTTAGAACAAAACATCACCTGAGCCATTCTCCATAACCTGCTACTCAGCTGCATCTTAGGCCAACCAAGTCATTTCAATCATTGGCAGCTACAACATCTGATTCCTCCAAGTTCACCTCCAATCAGACTTGCAATACTACAATGCACTCATCTCCTTGTAACAGATCCAGGCCATCTCATCTGCATCACAATCCCAGGCCAGCACCAGCTCAACCTCGACCCATTCTCATCCTTGTACTTATTCAATCCCTGCAATTCCCTGCAAGCTACAATCCATCTCTGCTTAGCCACCTGCTTGCAATCATACTTCAACTTCATTCTGCAACTCAGGCTAGAGCTAACACCACCAGACCTACTCATTTTGAGCCATTCTGTCACAACCAAACAATCACTTCAACCCCATCTGCTAGACAACAACAAACCCATGGCTCTCCTCATCAATGTCTCCACCAGAAGCAACTCAAATCCCCTTTCTTCTGTAATTTCCATCCACCAACACATACCTATTATTGATCCTCACCTACCATAGACTCGATCCAATCTTCCATTGAGTTCTCATTCTGAGACCCCTTCATCCATTTAAACTTTGGCAGCAGACCACAACTGTTCTTCTTCTTTCTTTGTATTTTAACACAAACCCATGAATATCAACACCATGATCTCTACAAACCCTTCTAATCATCACCATAACCACCTTCTGTAACTCATACACCACCAATTACTCTAGCTCCCTGAGTTCACTCCATCTCATCAGCATCTCTAATTGTTCAACACCCACACATACCACCATTTCAGTGAACATCACAAGCACCAATTCGATTCCATTGTAGCACCAGCTGCAAATTCCTTGCTCAGCTCACCCTCACTCCATCCGTACCAACACCAGCTCCACCTGCCATCTTGGTTGCTTCCTAGACTCAGCTTATCCCCAATTTCATCGTTCTTCACTAATTCTTCCATTGAAGCTTTGCTGGAATTTCAACTACCCGTATTCACAACCATAATCGATCCAATCTCGAATTGGAGTTCAACACATCTTCTAGTTCTGCTCAAAATCCATTATTGTTCTCTTGTTCTGCTCGGATTTAGCCATAAACATCACCAACAAACCCTAAATGGTAGTGTTCTTCTTCTCAGATCGATATCACTCGTCCCCATCTTTCCGATTCATTGGTCCGGATTTCTTCATCTTGAATTCTCACATCTCAATTCAAGTCGGTACCATTTTCAATTTCTCGATCTACGGCTCTCGATTTCAACGGCGAGTCATGCATTTGCTTTTCTTTCTTTTCTTCTCAATCTCGGATGCAAATGATTGAATGAGAGTAAAGTATTCTCTCAATTTAGGGTAGGGTTGGATTGGGGTGCTAACAGCACAACCGTCTCCTGGATAAGGGCTACCCAGATGGCATCCCTTTAACCACAGCTAGCATGTCTCTAGTACTCCTCCAGAGAGTTTCCCCTTAACTTTGATTCGGCTCCCGATAGTGTTCGCCCATGAGATGACACTTTTTCCCTTCTTGCTCAAAATAGATGATTTCTATTCTTTTCACTCAGTGCGACTCCAGAGTACCTAATAACTCAAAAGTAAATATAAGATACAAATTTTACAAGAGAAATAACAAAGAAAGCATAAACAATAGATATAAAATTAGGTGTTTTAGACACCTATCACCCACAACGGGCGAGTCAAAAACCCGCCCAATATTTGAGCGGGCGGGATTGGTTATGAAAATAAAAACCCGCTATAGTTGGGTTGGTAGTCGGTATAAACCCGACCCGCCCAACCCATGTGCACCCCTAGCCCATATAGAGAACTGCGAAATGGAGTACTAGGGTCAGCTCCCTGCAGTGGCAAACCAGCAGGTTTTTTGATTCAGGCTCGTGAAACCAAGGGCTACAAGCAGAGAGCTATTTACAAGGGAGTAAAAAGGGGAAATTACAAGAACATTGTGTTAATGGATTCCAGCAAATGAAGTTTGTGTAAAGAATCCCATGCGAATCATCATTAACTTTCAAGCAAGCTTGATATTTTCTTTAAGATATATCTGATTCCTCTCTAGCCAAATTATAATGCCGCTGCATGCCATCCCCATATGAACTTGTTAACCCTGAACTCTTAGTATGGCCACTTTTGTAATAAGATTCACAAGGGAAACCAATGAAAATCTGGCCAAGTACGTAAGGATTTAGTATATATGGAGGACTTTTGAATTATGACCAATTAAGCTGCCTTGTTGATTCCCCACTCTAATGCATTGTTCTGTACTGTAACATCATGTCATTCCCATACGCAGTGGCCAGAGAACAACTTGTCGTATTATATGGCGGCATACATCAAGTACTTGGTCCCCAAAGTCTGCTGCCTGTATCAGGAATTGAGTAATTATCTGGAAGGAGGTTATGTTAATTTCAACCTCCTTGATCTGTCTTCTTCAATATTTAGGGTGTACACTGCAATGTCCAAGTCTCATTAAGCTCTTGCTTTCTGTCTGGATTCCCCTTCGTTTTGGTCCCCCAATATTGACAGTTTCTTTTTTTACTCTTGGGTCAGTTCTCTGTTTAACTGCACTGACACCGGAGTAGTAAAAACCCCAAGAGTCCTCAAGTCATCTGAAGACAGGATGAGTTACCAAAAACAGTAAGAAATACAAAAATTAATACTCAAAATCCAAACTTGAATTTGTTGGTTTATTTATTATATATAATTGATTACACAATAAAAAGATGTATTATTATATCATGCTACACATGTAAAATTGATCATACAATAAAAAAGAGGATAACTACTTATTCTTCGGATAACATATATTCCAATTCCTGTACTAGTACTTGATATAGCCAACATGGGAAGTGTTGACATCCTTGATAAGAGTACCAAGCACAGGAACAGTGAAACACTTCGAAGATTCTTCCCTGTAAAAGAAACCAGCACATTTGCAATCTTTACTACACTTATCCCTACAATCAGTCACCTTGATTGGTCCTTGTCCTTCGTCATATGGACTCGAAAAATGTTGGACTCCGGCAATTTTGTAATATTTTGGGGCGGCAGCACCAGTCTTACATGAAGGCGCTGCAGGAGGTTTGCAACTCTCACTCCAGCCTAATAAACCCTTGGGACTTGGGCAGGCAATGCACATCCTATTATCGCAGAACCCAAATGAACCACATTTTGATGGCAACCCGCATTCCCTCACATCATCTCCAAAGAATGCATAAGTTTCATCCCATTTTAAGTACGATGTGTTTGTATAGTAAGTGAATACTTTGATGTTTCCATCTGATTCTAACCTGAAGAAGGAAAAAGTTGCATTGTAATTGAGTTTCTTAAGTATAATCCCTCTTGAATTACCAACCGGTCTTGATTGAAGTAAATGTCTAGTGGGGGTGCTCGGTTGTTGTTGTTCGCCGAAAGCCAGAGTCAATTCGTAAGAAGTAATACTTCGATCTTCTGGTACTGCATCAAAGGATACATCCAAAGCTTCACCTCCCCAACCTCCATATTGTATAGATTTGCCTGCAGTTTTTAGATACATTGTGAAGCCTTTGTTGTCAATCACAATACTATAAGGACCATCTCGACCATTCACATCCGATGTACGACTAACAAGCTGTTTTCTTCCACCGTTAAGTTTAAGAGATTGGCCTACTAAAAGGGTATCAGCCGGATGATCGAAACTCTGCCAGACAAACCTCCCATTCTTATCTTGAAGTACTAGATTCCCATTTGGTTGCATAGAAATACCAGTAACACCTTTGTTGGCCGTGTTGGTTTGCCAAACTATACGACCATCAACATCAGCTAGGACTAGATTGCCATTGCGGCCGAAAGTTAGAGTAGCGTTTTCGCGAACAGGGTCATTCCGGTTAGCATCCCATACCCAACGCATCAAGTCTTCATCTCTAGGGATACCAGCTCGGATGCCAAGAACGTATGCGTTAGGGGTAGTGTTATACATACATAGACGAAATGGGTAGTTGTTAAATGTATATTCATCTGTTCTTACGATACGGTGATTTGCATCATATTCGACTATATAATCGCTGAATTCGCCTTGGTTTATATACTGGAAAGTTGCGTTTTGAGGAACTTGGGATAACACTAGAACACTAGAGCAAAGGAGAATAGCGAAAAATAAAAGGAAATGGTTATGAATTGGAGGAGCCATGAGATTTTAGAAAAGGTTCAGAGGCTTGTATGAATTATGAAATATTGATTAATGGAGTGTTCTATTTATAGACTTGCCGTTCAATGATAATAGGACATGCGGGAAAATCTATCTTATTGCATCAAGTGGATAATTACAAAGGCGTCTTTGAATCTAACATTTCAAAGTAGAGACAAAGATGAATTAGGCCTCCTCCTATAATTGAATACTTTATGACAAGAAATAAAGCATTAAACTCTCTTATCCATTTTTCTTGATTTTTGCTGGTCTGGTCTCCATTTTCTGTTACAGCGGAAGGCAAAAAAATACTCCGTATTTGAAACATCAAAGCAAAATGGAAAATCTAAAACCATCAGTTTTGGGTCAATGCTGGTGTGCAGCAAGTAGTATGTAGTACAGTACTAGTGGACCGGTGAGCAATCTTATCTATACAGATTTCTGGCAGCCCACTGGAACATGACATGTCTAGTACTATTTATTGACTGTCCAATTCCTTTAATAGATATGTTTCAGAACAGAGAAATGAAATTCTACATATCTTTGCCATTTGGGGAAGCTTGAGTAATCATAATAATATCTTCTTCCTTGTAATTAATCGAATGAAAAGATGTAGAAAACTGAAAACTGGAGTAGCTGTCAGGGCAACTCCTATGGAGAAGAAAATCATCCATATCTTTGTGATGGTCCATATCTTATGGACCAAAAAGTGCCACTATGGGTGAATTTATCATCCATATGTTTGTGAAGTCCACATGGTACTCCACAAGTTTGTGGAGGTCCCTATGGAGTAGTCCATCCGGTCATTGGCTGACCGGATACATCATCCGGACATTAAGTGTCCGGATATATTTAATTTTTAATTTTTTTCTCCCATCCGGTCACTTAATGACCGGACGTAATAGATTTTCATTTTCCATCCGGCCACTCCAAGACCGGACAGGAGTTCCACATTTTATGAAGAATGTAATTATGTACGCTCCTAAGCTTTTGCAACGGTTTCTGTTGAATATGGAACAGTCATAAGCGTTGATAATTCAAATATTTGAAATTACATTCAAATTCGTCTCATCTGTTCATGGAATAGTATGATGAATTTTCTGTGATTCTCTTTTTCCTCAAATCCGAACTACAAGGGATCGGATGGATTAATTTTTTGGTTTTCTCCCATAGTGGGTTTTGACTCCACTAATTACCAAGAGTCCACATATATACAACAATGATAGAGGTACCGAGGGGTTCTCGCGCAAACCCCCCCCCGCATGACACATGATGTGGGACCAAAAGCCCACCCCCTATAGTTTTCTGGTGGGTCCCAGGGGCTGGTGTGAGTGCGTCGGGATTTCTGGCGGTGGATTTGGCGGTCAACGTAGCACTATTGACATATATAGGGATACTCCTTAAGTTACGGATATTTTTACCTCCATACCATAGGAGTTGCCCTTAAGCTAAAAAGTGATTGTTGTTTAACACGGATCTAATATTATGTTGATCTGTTATGCTACTTTTCTTTAGAAAAGTCTCACTACAGCTCTAGTCTCCACCCTGAATGTACTATGTTTTCTTCTTTTCTAGATACTCTGCTTAACAAGGTCTCTAATTATGTCCATTTCCGAGGAAATAAAATAAAAATAAAAAGTGATTATTGTTCACACGGAAATTCAGCGTCACATAAAATGTTTGAAAATCCTACTAGCTACGTCCAATTTGTCAAGCCTAGTAGCGTTAGCTCTTGGCTGTGGCAGACCAGGTTTGATTCTGGCTCGAAAACCAGGGGCTGCATGTTGCTTAACTGCAATTATCCAAAATTACTCAGGAAAGAGGAGGATCGGTTGATTTTTTTTCCTGAATAATGTCATGTTTACTTGGATCTGAGTCAATTTATGACTCGACACTAATCAGATATCAGATCGTTTATTTTCCATTTTTGTCAGATCTGACTCGAATTCTAATCCAGACCAGACCTGATCTCCTGATTCAGACCGTTCGAATTAGATATAGAAATGTCCTAATTCACGGGGCCAAACCATTGACTCATAAATTTTTGAGTCAGTTGAGCCAGATTTGCTCAAAAAACAAACATATTGAGTCAAATCCAGATGAGTTAGGTAATTTCGATTAGATCAAAACGAGCCGGATAGAAGAAAAAAAAGACATGATATAAGAAAGGACATATAATACTAAAACGAACAAAAACGGTATCAGATTACATCTAAAAGAGAAAAAAGACAAAAACTCACGGAGAATTAATAACAATGTCTCAACTACACATAAGAGTGGATAAAGAAAAAACCCACAAAAAAAAAATCTTATAGTGCATTGTCCATCCATTTGTAAATGGTACAGTAGACGGGCACAATGACCTGCTTGACATTTTTCTAAGCAGAAGAAACTCTAATTTCTTGATTTACTCAAGTACAAGAATATCTTTTTTTTAATGATAATAATGTCATTTCGATCTAAGACGGAATTTGTTTCTGGAATTAGCGTAATCATTTTAAGAGATCACAACCACGAGTAGTTAGGTCATTAAGGCCACGCATTATGAAGGGATTTTTCATGGTCATAAACAAAAGATGAACCCAAGGCCAAGAGCAAACCATGTTGCTTTTTTTTTACCAATTAAGAGTTATTACAAGAAGAGGAACACAAACAAAAGAAAAAGTTGAAAACCACCGAGATCCATAAAGTGATCCGGTATTGGACACGCTTGTGTTGCCTCGTTAAAACCTTGACAAGGAAAACCCAAAGGGAAAAGCCTTGACGAAGGAAAGAGAACAACGCGATAAGTCCGAAAATGACATAGTACTCAAAGCAAGTTTCAGTGTAATCTAAACAAAAGTAAAACTTCAGTGAAGTGGAGAGTTTCAAATCTCCTTCGGTACCCAATGAGAAGTCTTCTAATACTGGCAGTATGTAATGGTCCGCAAATAATTTGTGGATGATGAGCGCCTCAGCTCGCGATAGAACTATCAATATGGATTCCTGCGCCCTTCTAGTCACCTCATGAGTGGTAGAAATGTCACGACGACGTATCATAGAAAACCATATACTATACCAATATGATTTATGGTGTGCCACCGCCCATAAGGCAGAAAAGTTCACCTTTATGGTGGGCCAAAATGTTACTATACGAAAATTGAGTTTTCATGTAAGAAACTCATTTTTCGTAAATAATCTTGGCTAATGCCTATTGCCCATTTCTAGCGGGTACTAATTATATTGTTGTAGTGTAGCCAAACCTAAGAGAAACATGTTGTACTTTTCCCACTAGTATTTTTGATCTTTGATTTTTTTAGCTTCTTACATGCCTAGAAAGGTTAGATCCTTTTTACGGGAACCGGGCTCCGCGTTTTTTTTTTTTTTTTTTTTTAATCTTTTTTTTTTGGCATAATAAAATTAAACAACTCTGACCATTCGAGGGAAAGAAATACCTTGAATGTCATATACAAGCTTATTAAATAACTTGAGGAGGTCCAGCAAACCAAATCCACTCTAACTGTCTCTCTGCGGCCTTTTCTAAGAGCAGGTATGCCACAATATTAGCCTCTCGAGCAAAAACAATATCCTCAAACTTCCTTTCAAAGTTGTAGTGTCACTGACAATGCCTTTCAAGTATCAAGGGACCATCACTTCCCCATTGCAAAGCTGCATTGTGTAAGAAAAATCACATTCAACTTCAAGTTTCTTGACTCTCAATTGAAGAGCAATCAGAAGTCCTTCTCTCGCAGCCCGGATTTCAGCCATACTGCTTTCATTCTTAAAAAGGAGAGGATACCAAGTACACCACCAACTTTTTCGTTTGGCAGCGTGTATGGATAAAACCTAATACAATCACAAGTATCTCAAAGCAAAGATCCTTGAATGATATTGTATATAGAGTTTTCTCTTTCTCTTCAACAATCAATATGTATAGAAACAAAGGTCCGTGAACCTGATTATGTAAAAGAGTTCTTGGAGATCTCAAAAATCAATATCCAAGATTAATCTAGTCGTATCCAAATTAAGTGGATCATTCTAACAAGTATGCAACTTGCAATCTTATCTTTCAAGATATGAATTCATTAAGAACGAGTCTTGTTTCGATCTAAACTAAAAAGGACTTAAACTATCTAAATTGATTGTGTACAACTTGTGTTATTCTTATTTTAAAGATAAACTATATAATACGGAAAAGAAAAAACACAAGATACCAAAAGTTTTGTTAACGAGGAAAACTGCACCTATAGAAAAACCCCGGGAACTCGTCCATCTTTGAACACCACACTATATTAAACTGTTACAGACACTAGATTATTATTTAAAACTGAGGCGTGTAATGCATCGCTAGGAAGATGCCGGTCACTATCTAAATGACTAAACAGATACCAGCTAGGGACCCGAAGCCCAGAACTAGGATAGTTATTGTATGAGGTATACCCAATGCTAGATAGAGAGGCGCATAATAGATCGATATGAACATCATGAGTTGCCCGTAATAAAACCCGTTGTTGCTGATACCTCCTTCTCGGATTATTGATTATTAGACTTTGGACTAAAATGTAGTTGAGACCGGATATCCCTCAAAGCAATTCAGTTGCATCCGCGTCCCTTATGTTCCTTGAACTTCGCAAGTTTCTACGCACTTGATTTCCTTAGCTAACGTCCTTTATAGCCTAAGAGTTTCTTCAACGTTAGTGAAGACTTTTGATACCGATATGCCTCTAATAGACAAGCCTATTTGATTTCGTTTTTGATATGTTTCAATCTAGGTTTGAAAATCTGTATGCAGTGGACAAAGTCCAGCAAACCTTACGAATATGGAACACTTACACTCAGTTAGTTGAGAATCTTTGATTACTTACCACCTCTCAAGAAAAATCCAAATAATCCAATGAAGAGTTTAGATATCTATCTTGAAGAATCACAAAGTCGTAGACGAAGAGAACTTTGTGATTTCTATCTAACTCGTTCATGATCTTAGATTACGAAAACCTCAAAGATCAATAATAATAAGATCCGGATACAAGAACTATCATATAAAAATTATTCTGACCTAATTATGTTTCTTAGAGGAAACCTAGGTTATAGAGGATGACTCTAGCTTAGCAACTAGAAACAGAGTCCAACACATATTTGATAAGCACATAATAAGTTAGGTCACGAAATCCTGAGGGCCTCCTACCGAAACGATACGTAACTGTTGAAGAACGCATAATCAAAGTCAACTAGGTTGATTAAGTTGGAATTAACCGATTATGGATATTGTTTTTCAAAAAGGAAGAATACATTACAACCACTCAAGTCGACCCAATGAATTTTCTAATTTTTGCCAATTAGGGAATTAAAATAATTATAATTACAGTCCGTTATGTCTTGTTTAGCTTATTTTGAAATTCTTACAATCAGCTAGGTATAACCTAGCCGATTTTGGGTTTCAAAAAATTTAACTAGTTATTTTTCAAAAGGTAGGCGGTCAAGTTGAACTCTTACTAACCAAGATGATTCTAAAATGTTTTTTGTTTTTTGACAAGAAAAAGGTATAACCTAGCCGATTTTGGGTTTCAAAAAATTTAACTAGTTATTTTTCAACAGGTAGGCGGTCAAGTTGAACTCTTACCAACCAAGATGATTATAAAATGTTTTTTTGTTTTTTGACAAGAAAATGGCAATTAAAAGCGGCTCACTAAAACAGTGACAAAAGAAGGGTTAATTGATGTTTGGTACTAGGATTTTGTCCAACATTAGTGTTTGGTCTAACTTTTGTCCAACTTAGGCTTTAGTACTTGGACTTGACGTTGACTGATGTTGACTAGGTTGAATCTAATTTTAATTAACGGACCCAAATACTTTTATATTATGTCATACACACCGTTGATATCTTACTCGTGGACGGCCACAAATGTCTTATGTCTTATATTATATAACCTAAAATCCCTTATCTTGTTTTTATTGTTATTATCCCAGCGCCACCACCCTCTTCGTCTTCCCTTCCTCAACCACCGGTATAACCAGCCATCTCTAATTCTTCAAACCATATCTCAAAATAAAAAACTACTTAAGCAGTGATATTGAGGAGTCGGCAATTAACTAAAGAAATTTCAAGATCGGGGTTCCTGATTTCAATAGGCACGTCAATTTTCTAGGGTTTTGAATCAATTAGCTAGTTAGGGATTGAAATTAGTGAAAACCATAAATTTGGATTAATCCGTGGTTAGAAGTAAATAGAGATCGATGATGGAGACCCTAAATTTGGATTAATGTGTGGTTGGCAGTACATGATGATGAGAGAATCGAATCAAATAGTAAAGACAGATTTGGATTTTCCGTGTATGGTTACGAATGGTAGTTTACGAATCTGGGTGTGATTATTGTCAGTTCGAGCTTGAGTAAATACCCTTGAAGATGAAAATATATGGTGACGCTGTGTATTATTGATGATGGTGGTTTCGAGTTCGATTGGCAGAGATTCTAACTAATGGTTTAATGGGTTTTCCTTGATTGAGATGAAAGTGATGATGTCGATTGGCAGATATATTGAAGATGTATTATCGAGAATAATGGTGATGATAAACTATTATCTGAGTTTGAAGAAGATTGGTGATGATGGTGTTGTCAGTGGTAATGGTGTTCTCGAGTTAGAGACAGATGGTACCATGGTGGTGGCGGCGATGAGTTCGGAGAAGATAGATTAGGTAAATGTTAGTGAAGTGAAGGTTATTATAGTAATTGGTATAAGAATTTCCTAATATTTTTTATTTTACTTATTTAATTAATTAATTTAATAATTTCTGAACAGAAGTCAATATTTAACCTAGTCAACTTAATTCAACGTCAAGTCCAGGTACCAAAGCCTAGGTTGGACAAAAGTTAGACCAAACACTAATGTTGGACAAAATGTAAGTACCAAATGTCAATTAACCCACAAAAGAAAACAAGAAAATCCTAACTAAGAATGAATCACAACATTCTGATTACAAATAAGAGATGAAAGAGATATCCAAATTAAAATGTCAGTGTTAGTAGCCCGGTTGAAAAGAGTATATTTGACAGAAATTAAGGGTTGCTTAATTATAAACTCTGCTGTTATAACATCTATCGTTTCTTTCTCTCCAAATATTCCACCACATGGAAAAATAAATCATGCCCAAATACACATAGTTTTGTTTGACAAGGGATGGCTAATGGCTTCGCTTTATCCCCAAATTCTAAAAAGTTTTTTTGATCTACAATAAAAATAGGTGGATAAGAATCATTAATTTGTACTTCATCATGTCACAATTTTGTTTTATTATGTAGCCCATAAAATAAAACATAATAACCCCATAAACTCATTCACATGAAATAAGAGTGTTGATGGTGCTTTTTTTGACAAGGGAAAAACTTGTATACTCCACCTCTACACTTGTATCAGAAACATATCTATAAATATAGATATATATATATATATACCTTTTTTTATAGAGTCCATTCGTTGGGTGATGCTTGAATGCTTCCTCCCTCCAGATATCCGCTAGGTAATAACTTGGCTAGGTAGCAACTTGGTCATCCTGCACTACAACTTGGCTAGCTATCAACTTGGATGTTTTATGCCACATTGGCTAGCTACCAACTTGGATGTCCCGCGCCACAACTAGTTTAGCTAGCAACTTGGTCGTCTCACCCCACATTGGCTATCTATCAACTTGGTCTTCCCCCGTCACAACTTGGCTAGCTACCAACTTGGTCGTATTACGCCACATTGTCTAGCTACCAAATTGGTCGTCCCGCACCACAACTTGGCTAACTGCCAACTTAGACGCCTTACGCCACATTGGTTAGCTACCAACTTGCTCGGTGTCCCGCGCCACCAAACGTCTCAGGACAACATTGGTCGGTATCCCGCTCAACCAAACGTCCCAATGCAACTTGCCCAGCGTCCCAGGCCATTGGTCAACGTCCTAAGGAAACTTTTCCAGCCTCCCAGGTCATTGGCCAATGTCCCAAGACAAATTATATGGTGTCCCGCGCCACTAACCATTCCAAGACAACATTAGTCGGTGTCCTACTCCACCAAACGTCATAAGTCAGCTTGGACAGCCTCCCAGGCCATTGGCCAACGTACCAAGACAACATTGGCTGGTATCCGCGCCACCGAACGTCCTAAGACAATATTGGCCAGTGTCCACGCCACCAAATGTCCCAACCCACCATGGCCAATATCCCAAGCCTTCCAGGCCATGGCCAGCGTCCTAAGCCAACTTGGTCGCGCCTCCCAGACCATGGCCAGCATGCTAAAATCAACTTGGCCAACGTCCCAAGGAAACTTGGACAGCCTCCCAGGTCATTGGCCAACGTCCTCACACAAGATTGGATGGTTTCCTACACCACCAAACGTCTCAAGAAAACATTGACAGGTGTCCCGCGCCACAACTAGGTTTTCTAGAAACTAGGTCGTCCCACCCCATATTGGCTAGCAATCAACTTGGTCGTCCCCCCTTCACAACTTGGCTAGCTACCAACTTGGGCATCCCCCGCCACAACTTGGCTAGCTACCAAGTTAGACTCCTTACGCCATATTGGTTATCTACCAACTTGGTCGGTGTCCCGCACCACCAAACGTCCGAGGACAACATTGTTCGGTGTCCCGCGCCATGCACTAAATGTTCCAAGCCACCTTGGACAACATCTCAAGCCTTAAAGGCCATGGTCAGCGTCCCAATCCAACTTGGTCGCGCCTCTCAGGCCATGGCCAGCGTGCCAAAATCAACTTGGCCATGTCCTAGGCCAACTTAATCGCGCTTTTCAGCCCTTAAGACAAGAGATAGTCCATGACAGTACTAATTCCTACGAGAAATCAAAACATGTTGCAAGGGGGAATTCTTCATGGGTATTGATCTGGTGGTTTACAACAACATGGTGAGTGACAACACCCCATGATAAGAAAGTGACAAGTAGTGGTGACGTTTAAGAGCAGTTAAAGGGATAGTGGAGTACTGGTTTACAAGCTTCTGGAAACTTCCCTAGCATAATGGGCGTAGCTTTACCATTACATCCACGATCTCCATATCTTCATCCCTTCACTACCTCTACTACTGACGAGGAAACAGTGTGTGACCCATATAACTCTAAATAGACTTATTTGTCTATTTAGAAGAATTAACAAGCTTATCATTCTCAAGCTCTACGTCTTCCATAGTTCGACAACCTTATACACACACGTTATTCATCACCACTGTGATTCCTCCATTTTCTCTGCTTTCCCTCATCTATGATCAACCCATCTTCTCTCCTTGTAACTGAAGCAAAATGTGAACGGCCATTGTCTTGGTTTAGGCTCGTTTTGTACGATTTTGATCCTCGAACCTAAAGAAAGTACTTCAACAATACATTGTTTATCCTAGAACCAAATTTTAGGTATTAACAAAGAGCAATCTTAGTATGATTCCCCTATTCTCTCTACATATGTGCCCAAAAGCTATGCACTTCGTTGTGTTCCGCCAAAATTGTTATTCATTTTTTACGACATTATTGCTAACATGGATACCAAATTGTTTGAGGGTGCACTATTCTGATGCTTGTGAATGTTTTGATTTATATGGATTTGGGAACACCCCAAGACAAGATGGTATCCCATTAGCATCCATGAATCCGTAAAGAAATAAGAAGAGAAGTATAGCAAAATATTAAATAGCACAAGGGGAATTTAATGGCACCACAAAGGGTTGTTTAAGAACGCGAAATTGGGGGATAAAAAAAGCAATTGGGGGATATAGATTACTTCCCCCAACCCATGGTGTGTGCTAAGGGGTGATTTTTGGGTATGAAAATACTAAAATACCCTTTGGTTAATTAAAAAATATTATGAAAGACTATTATGCCCTTTCTACTAAAACTAAAAATCAAAAACCAAACCATTTATCCCCCATTATCAAATCAGTTCCGGCACTGACTGATGCGCGTCGTTTACACAACAAATTAATTACTTCTTTCCACACTATTAACTGGTAATATAATGGCAAGGAGTTCGTTCCCACGAAGAGCAGAGAGTTTTTAGTTGTTTAAAAAGTAACCAAAAGGGGGTTTTTAGATTTTAAATTAAAGTAATTGACAAAAGAAAATATAAAAGATTTGTTGTAAATTATAAGAAGAAAGAAGACTAGGGAATCCTTCGCCGTCAGTGAACTGAAACTTAATTAAATACAAGTTTATCTATTGTTGAATTTATATTGTTACCAACCGTAGAATAGCAATAAGCTCTGCTATCCCCGGATTCCTGTTGTCACTGGATACGGAAGCGCTCGACTACCAGTTTCTATCCAAATAACCCACCAAGAATAAGCTCTCAAGGTGTAGATTAACGAATGCTTTACACTACGTGAATCGGTTTGATCCTAGCATCGACGCATAGGCTCGGCCCGCTTACTAGTGTTATCTTTATACACAATTGCTTAACAGAATCCCTCTATCAGCTCTTGCGATTTACTACTTATGTAAAGAATTGAGTGACAATTACACGTATCACCAACCCCAATACTAGTAGAAGAATTATTGATTGGTTAATTTAATTGATCACTTTAAATAACCCCTCAATATTCTTAAACATTAAAAATAATAAAGATAATCAACAAATAAATAAAACTTGAAATAAACTTGGTTTAAGAAATTAAAGCTTCATTGTTCAGGACTTTGAAATCATCCCTAATCAAAAAGAAGTTTAGCTAATCATAGCTAAAAAGAATTCTACAAATAAATAAAAGAGAAAGAATAAAAATAGAATTAAAGATAAAAACTCACAAGAAAAGCCAGGGACATAAACTTTATTTCTCTCTCTATTTATGTCTTCTAGCTAGAGAAAAAGAATAATAAAAGAAGAAGAAGATATCTTTTTCTTTTGGTTTAGGTAGTTATTTATAGGCATCAAATACCCTAGTCGATCCACAAAAGTCGTACTAGATAAAGATGCAAAGTCGGTGGAGTTTATCCCACTGATAATTGGGTACAGCGCGGTACACTCTAATAACCTGCATACGGCTTATGATCCGTTCGATCCTTTGAAAACTCTTTGTGTCTTCATCCGCACCGTCGATCTATTCTTCTTCTATGCTCCGTAATACACCATATCTCCACCTTTCTCCAAAACGCGTCAGAGCTTGGGCTCCACCACACGTCTTCACGTGCTCTGCCTCATTCCCTACCTGATTTGTACGACCATCTCAACAGAAGTGGTTCTTATGTATGACGTCATCTAACAACATCTCTTCCTCATGCCATTGAACCCATCTCCGTCGTTACCTTCACCACGGCCATCTCAAGTCGAGCATCAGCAGCTAACTCGAGCTCCTCCTTCCCTGATATCCGAAGCTCTTATTATCGTCTGCCATTATTGCTGCCATCTTCATCTTCTCGTCCTCTACACAATGAAAAGTAGAAATCTTGTATTTGAACGAGTTACATTTGGTCTTTGGCCTTTCTCCACTTATAGCTAGCTTCTTTCCTTGCACAATTAAGTGCATATTCACTTCTTTTGGATGATTTCCCTAACAAAACACAAATAAGAGAAAACAAACATAATATACAACAATTTGCACGAAAACCAACAAATACTAGCATGGAATTGACACTAAATATATGTGAAATATGCACTTATCAAATTCCCCCACACTTGCCTTTTGCTAGTCCTAGAGCAAACTAAACTAGACTACAACAACTCCATTTCGCCGAGGATACGGTTACTTTTAGCGGAATGTAACAAGCCTTTAAACCGCTAGGTGTCCCTAGTGGACGAGTTATAGTCTCGTGAGGGTTTACGAGAGGTATACCCACAAAACCTACTCCAACTTCAAAGCGTTCCAGCTTCCCAAGCATCAAAGAGCTATGAGGACATAGAGTTTACGCATGCTAGTAATAAGAAGTTAGAAATACCAAAGAACATATTCTCATTCTTAAATGTTGAGTGAGAAATAACCACACCATAATGAGAGAACGCGTGTTTGAGAGCGATCAATAAGCATTTCGCCTCGACTTTTGCCTCACTTAAAAGGATTTTATGATAATTGCACTCAAAAAGATATCTTTTTTATGGGTCTCACATGTGTGCAGGTAGGAATAAAGAGAGAAATCCTACACACGTTGAATGGTGGGAAGGAAACCCTCCGAAATATTTCTGGAGACTCCACAAAATCGTGGAAAATAAAGATATTTTTCTAATGATCTCTAAGAAAGGAAATCAACCATTATTATCGAGGATGGGAGTACTTACCACCTTCACATCTGATTGCAATGATGAAAGCACCACTCTCACAGCATCCAATAGAAACGTCTTCCTTCGGCTCGTCTTCTTCATCTTCTTGGTCTTCGTCTTCGGTCTTCAACTGCTGATGATAATCTCTTGAACTTCGTAGAACTCTGACAATTTATAACTCTTTTCCTCAATTTCCTTGTTGCTTGAAACTTTTTTATAAATTTTTCTTCCCCATGGATTTATTGAACAAATAACAACCTAATGCAAATCTTTTTGTATTTTCTTTTCCCGTTTTTTTTTTTTCTTTTTTTTTTTTCATTTTTTTCATTTTTTTTTTTTTTTTTTTTTTTTTTTTGACAAAAAGATTGCAACTACAAAAAATAATAACAAAATTAAAATTAACATGGCCATAAAAGAAGTACTTTACCACTTTGATTTTCACAATTTGTATTGTCTTCGTATCATAAACTTCAATAATTCTCATCTTTTGATTTTCTTCGCTCAAATAAGTCTTCAAACTCGGATATAATTTATGCTCCTTATTTGTAAGTCTTCAACATATATAAAAATCTGCTCATTGTATGTTGCTTTACTTGGATATGAAATTTTGCTCTTCCTTGAATTGTTGCTTGTAAACCTTAAACGTCTTCAACTTTCCTTGTAGATTTTGATGTCGCTCCCTTGTTGATGATGATGGTGTTTCTATGGATCTGTTGGTGGCGAGAGAGAATGGTGCTAACCGCAAATCAAACTACAAGAAGGTGGTGTTCATCTATAGACGTCACCCTTATGATTGACAAAATTAGCACTCAAGAGATCAAAGAGTAGTGCTTCTATTGGTGGGAGGTTGGGTAGCTCACCATTCTACCCGGAATTAACGTACGGTGACACACACTCAAAAGAAAGCTCTTTAGTCAGCTACAAAGAAATTTAGTATGGTGCCTTTGTTGATTTGAAAATAGGTAGTCTCTACTAATGATTGATCAGCAACTCTAATAATGCATTTCTCTCTGCTCCTAATTTGCATCACCGGCATGATTAAATCCATTATTTAACACTCTAACAAGTAAGAAATCCAACGTAGTTCCCTAACACTTCCAAGTTCAGTTATGTCGGTCAGAATCTCTATGTAAACATACCTAGAAGTATGCTAGTGACTCTAAAATCTCTACAAGTTGGAGGTTTTTATGCAAAAATTTACAAAAATTTTGACTCAAAAAAGGCTAAAAGCTCTATATGCAAAATATCCAAATACTCCCCCACACTTAAACTTTACATTGTCCTCAATGTAATTGACTCTTCCTAAGTAAAGTCAAGGTGGGAAATCAAAATATGATATGAAAATCTAAGAAAAATAAAATACAAAAGATAGAGATACAAAACCGATGGGTTGCCTCCCATTTAGCGCTTAGTTTTACGTCCTCAGCCTGACTTGGCATTCTCCAAATTACTCCTCCAGAGGAAGTAAATCACGAAGCTCAATCTCATCAACATCCATTGTAGTGAATTTCTCGTAGTATGGCTTCAGTCTATGGCCGTTGATCTTGAAAACTTTCCCAGTTTTAGGACTAGTTATTTCAACTGCACCATGAGAAAAAATATTAGTAACAACAAATGGTCCCACCCATCGGGACCTTAGCTTGCCAGGAAATAACTTAAGACGAGAATTAAATAAAAGAACTTTTTGCCCCACAACAAAACTTTTTCGAGAAATCATTTTGTCGTGGAATAACTTCGTCTTTTCCTTGTATATACGAGAGCTCTCATAAGCATCATTACGTATTTCCTCCAGCTCATTTATTTGTAACTTCCTTTGTTTCCCAGCTTCATCATACTCCATGTTGTACATCTTTATCGCCCAAAAAGCCTTATGCTCAAGTTCAACTGGGAGATGACAAGCTTTTCCATAAACCAATCGATATGGAGACATACCAATTGGTGTCTTATACGCCGTTCTATAAGCCCAAAGTGCATCATTAAGCCTGAAGCTCCAATCTTTTCTTGTAGTATTGACAGTTTTCTCCAGAATGGACTTTATTTCACGATTTGAAATTTCAGCTTGCCCACTAGTTTGTGGGTGATACGGCGTGCCAAATTTGTGAGTAATGTTGTACTTCTTTAGGAGAGCATGAAAGGATTTCTTGAAATGCGAACCTCCATCACTGATAACCACTCTTGGTGTACCATGTCTAGAGAAAATATATTCCTTCACAAACTCACAAACAACTTGAGAATCATTAGTAGGGGTGGCTTTAGCTTCCACCCATTTAGAAACATAATCCTGACAAGAAGTATATAATATTTTCCATTCGAATTAACAAAAGGGCCCATAAAATCAATACCCCACACATCGAAAATCTCTACATGAAGAATCGGTGTGAGTGGCATTTGATTTCGAGCACCTAGATTGCCCGTTCGTTGACATCTATCACAAGATTTGCAAAAAGCATATGCATCCTCGAATAGGGTAGGCCAATAAAAACCACTCTCAAGAACTTTGAGAGCGGTGCGTTTAGAACCAAAGTGATCACCACAAGCATAAGAATGACAAAAAGATAGAATTGATTGAAATTCAGAGTTAGGTACGCACTTGCGGATAATCGATCAAGACATAGTATTTCCACAAGTAGGGCTCATCCCACATCTTGTTTGGCTATGTTCTTAAGCTTTAACTTTTGAAAATTAGACATTGTACTAGGTACTTGCCTTGTAACCAAATAGTTTACTATATCAAGCATACCAAGGTGTTGATTCTTCAATTGAGAAAAGTTGTTCGTCAGGAAAACGATCTTGTAAGGGAAGTTCTTCTTCGGATACAACAAGTCTACTATGATGATCCGCAACAGTATTCTCGATACCTTTCTTATCTACGATTTCAATCTTGAATTCTTGTAGAAAAAGAATCCATCTTATGAGTCTTGGCTTGGCCTCCTTCTTTTTCAATAGTACAGAAGTCTTTGCATGATCGAATATACAATCACTTTTGTACCCACTAAATAGGCTCTGAATTTTTCTAATGCAAATACTATAGCCAGCAACTCTTTCTCAGTGGTTGAATAATTGATTTGAGCCTCATTAAGGGTCCTCGATGCATAATAAATCACATGTGACCTCTTGTCCACTTTCTGACCCAAAACAGCTCCGACTTCATAATCACTTGCATCACACATTAACTCGAACGGCAAACTCCAGTCGGGTGACTTAATAATTGGTGCGGTAGTCAACATCTCCTTCAATTTATCAAAGGCATCCTTGCACTCCTGATCGAAGTTAAAGGCAACCTCCTTTTGCAGCAATTTGCACATCGGCATTGAGATTTTGGAGAAATCTTTGATAAACCTCCTATAAAAACCTGCATGACCAAGAAACGAGCGAATCTCCCTCACCGAAGTGGGGTATTGTAAGTTTCTAATCAAGTCTATCTTTTCCTTGTCTACTTCGAGCCCTTGAGAGGACACGATGTGACCGAGCATTATACCATGGTTTACCATAAAATGGCATTTCTCCCAGTTTAAAACAAGATTAGTGTCTATGCATCTTTTAAGAACAAGTTCAAGATTATTTAAACAAATATCAAATGAATCACCATAAACACTGAAATCATCCATAAATACCTCAATGATGTTTTCCACGTAGTCAGAAAATATCGACCATACATCTACGAAAAGTGGCGGGCGCATTGCAAAGACCAAATGGCATTCTTCTATATGCAAATGTACCAGAAAGGACAAGTAAATGTAGTCTTCTCTTGATCCTCGGTGCAATAACAATTTGATTGTATCCAGAATAACCGTCAAAAAGCAATAATGTGAATGTCCTTGAGCCTCTCTAACATCTGATCAATGAAAGGCAAAGGAAAGTGATCCTTGCGGGTAGCCGAATTGAGCTTTCTGTAGTCTATGCACACTCGCCATCCAGTTTGAACTCGTGTAGGAACAAGTTCATCATCTTGGTTTCTAACAACAGTGACACCTGATTTCTTAGGCACCACTTGCACCGGACTAACCCACTTCTTTGTCAGAAATTGGGTAAATCACCCCCACACTTAGTAATTTGAGGATCTCTTTCTTCACGACCTCCATCATTGGGGGGTTAAGCCTACGCTGAGCATCACGTACCGGCTTGCTATCATCTTCCATAAGGATTCTATGCATGCACATTGATGGAATATTGCCTTTAATGTTAGCAATTGTCCAACCAATGGCCGTTTTGTGCTCCTTCAGAACCCGAAGTAGGCGTTCTTCTTGTATAGCATTGAGATTCTTTGCAATAATCCTTTGGAAGATCCTCTTTATCACCCAAGTAAGCATACTTTAAGTGATCGGGAAGAGGCTTCAATTCTAGTTTAGGTGCCTGCACAATAGAAGGTAAAGGAACCTCATTAGTTACGGGTAAAGAAATATAAGAGATATTACCCGTTCGAGCTTCTTGTAATGTTGTTAAATCACCACACATCTCCACTATCTCTTTGACTAGTTCGACGTCCACATTCGGCTGCCCATGAACGTCCAAATCAATGCTATTTCGCAACACAACTCCAAGTTCGTCTTCATTGCTCAAATCAAACATTTGTTGTGCCAATGAACCAATAACATCAATAGAGAAAGCGGAGTGCACATCACTAGGATAACGCATGGCCTCAAATATGTTGAAGCGAATTATCTCCTTATCAAATTCCATAGTGAGTGTACCATTGTCCACATCAATCTTCGTCTTTGCAGTTTTCATAAACGGTCTCCCAAGAAGTAACGAAGTAGATGAACAATTTTCTCCATTTTGCATATCCACAATGTAGAAATCAACCGGAAAAATTAACTGATTCACTTGAACTAACACGTCCTCCACGACTCCCTTAGGATATATATTGGACTTGTTTGCCAATTGAATAGTAATATTTGCCTCTTTTAAAGGTCCAAGATTCAAAGAATCATAAACATCGGCAGACATAACACTTATGGATGCTCCCAGATCAAGTAAAGCACGCTCAAATCGTCGGTTACCAATAGTAATTGGCACTGTGAAACCCCCAGGATCTTCACACTTAGCAGGCATCTTCTTCAGTAACATAGCTGTAGCACTTTCGCCCACCTGAGTAATTTGATTAGCAATCAACCTATCCTTCCTTGTGCATAAATCCTTCAAAACCTTGGCATACATGGGTACGGTTCTGATGGCCTCAATAAATGGAATGTTGATTTGTATCTTGCTGAAAATATCCATGATCTCCTTGTCTTGAGGTTGCTTCTTTGACTTGGCAAAACGACTAGGGAAAGGAGGTGGTGCGGTAAAGGTGGGAACCGTGTCCTTAGGTTGGCCGGTTGAGGTTGGCTTTTCCTTTGGTACGGTTTCCTCTTCTACTTCCTTCTCAATGTCGTTATTAACCACATGTTGTTGTTGTTGTTGTTGTGGTTCTTCAGTTTGTCTCCCACTTCTTAGAGTTACGGCATTGACATGCTCTCTTGGATTCACAAAAGGTTGTGATGGCAACTTTGTCGAGGCTTGTGCTTTCACTTGATTCATAACTGTCGCCATTTGCCCCATCTGAGTTTGTAAATCCTTAATAGCATTATCAGTTTTCAACTGATTTTGATCATTCTTTTGTTGATATTGTAGGTTTTGTTGCAAGATAACATCTTGTTTTTGAGACATTCCCTTTTGTTCTTGCATCATAACCTTCAGCATCTCCTCTAAACTGGAACTCTGAGTTTGTTGTTGAGTTTGAGGCTGGAGTTGTGATTGTTGAAAACCCCCTTGTCTCGCATATGGATTAGGAGCTGCAGCTTGCTTGTTTGCATAACTGAAATTTGGGTGATCTTTCCAACCAGGATTATAAGTATTAGAGTAAGGATCATATCTTGGCCTCTGATTAGGAAATATAGCATTTACCTCGGCATCCTCTTCATATGAAGGAACAACTGCAGATGCTATACGTTGTACCATTTTTTCCATATTACTCATTCGTTGCTCCATGTGTGAAGAATCTCCCATCTCACTAACTCTTCTAACCACCGATGAATCTCTAGTATAAAATTGCTGCGTATTTGCAGCCATGCTCTCGATCAAACTAGTAGCCTCCTCGAAAGTTTTATTAGCCAGTGCACCACTGCTAGCCGCATCAATCAAGTGTCTCTCATGCGGTAGTAACCCCTCATAGAAGTGTGTAATGATAAGTTGTGGTGGTATTTGATGATGTGGGCAACTTGCCAACAATTTCTTGTACCTCTCCCAATAGTCATACAAAGATTCTCCAGAAATCTATACAATGCCACTAATCTCCTTGCGAATAGATGCAGCTTTAGAAGCAGGAAAATACTTTTCCAAAAATGCTTTTTCATTAGGTCCATGTGGTAATACTTAGGAAGGGAGATAATAGAACCATGAGTCTGCTTGGTCCGTTAATGAAAACGGAAAAGCTTGTAGAAAAGTTGTATCATCATCATCATCGCTCTTTTTCATACTTCTAAGCGTATTAAGAAGGCGATGCAGGTGTCGATTAGGATCTTCACCTGGTAGTCCCTTGAACTTTGGAACCCAATGAAGAAGGCTTGACTTAAGTTCCACTGTGTCATTTAGAGTAATACACATTGGTTGAGATTCCAAACATGGTGATGTTAGATCTCTCAACGTCTTCCTCTCTGGAGGTGGAGGTGGAGGTGGTGGAGGTGGTGGATCTATCTCGTCCTCTGTATTAACCATCTCTTCTGTAGAAGGTTCTAGTTGTAAATGCCGACGTGCTTGAAGTACCGTTCCTTTCCGAGTTTGAATTCCGCACCTCAGATAATCCCAATCTTTCGGTGCCAGAGATTAAGTACCTGGAAAAAAATAAAAAAAAAATAAAAAAAAATAATAATAAATCTAGAGTAAAATCTAAGAATAAATGATTAAAAATGTTTTTTTTTAAATAAAATAAAAAAAAATACTAAAAGAAAATAAAACAACTAAAAGCTACCGACTGCTCCCCGGCAGCGGCGCCAAAATTTGATGCGCGTCGTTTACACAGCAAATTAATTACTTCTTTCCACACTATTAACTGGTAATATAATGGCAAGGAGTTCGTTCCCACAAAGAGCAGGGAGTTTTTAGTTGTTTAAAAAGTAACCAAAAGGGGGCTTTTATATTTTAAATTAAAGTAATTGACAAAAGAAAATATAAAAGATTTGTTGTAAATTATAAGAAGAAAGAAGACTAGGGAATCCTTTAGTCGTCTTGAACTGAAACTTAATTAAATACAAGTTTATCTATTGTTGAATTTATATTGTTACCAATAGTAGAATAGCAATTAGCTCTGCTATCCCCAATTCTGTTGTCCTTTGGATACGGAAGCGCTCGACTACCGGTTTCTATCCAAATAACCCACCAAGAATAAGCTCTCAAGGTGTAGATTAACGAATGCTTTACACTACGTGAATCGGGTTGATCCTAGCATCGGACGCATAGGCTCGGCCCGCTTACTAGTGTTATCTTTATACACAATTGCTTAAGAATCCCTCTATCAGCTCTTGCGATTTACTACTTATGTAAAGAATTGAGTGACAATTACACGTATCACCAACTCCAATACTAGTAGAAGAATTATTGATTGGTTAATTTAATTGATCACTTTAAATAACCCCTCAATATTCTTAAACATTAAAAATAATAAAGATAATCAACAAATAAATAAAACTTGAAATAAACTTGGTTTAAGAAATTAAAGCTTCATTGTTCGGGACTTTGAAATCATCCCTAATCAAAAGAAGTTTAGCTAATCATAGCTAAAAAAGAATTCTACAAATAAATAAAGAGAAAGAATAAAAATAGAATTAAAGATAAAAACTCACAAGAAAAGCCAGGGACATAAACTTTATTTCTCTCTCTGTTTCTGTCTTCTAGCTAGAGAAAAAGAATAATAAAAGAAGAAGAAGATATCTTTTTCTTTTGGTTTAGGTAGTTATTTATAGGCATCAAATACCCTAGTCGATCCACAAAAGTCGTACTAGATAAAGATGCAAAGTCGGTGGAGTTTATCCCACTGATAATTGGGTGCAGCGCGGTACACTCTAATAACCTGCATACAGCTTATGATCCGTTCGATCCTTTGAAAACTCTTTGTGTCTTCATACGCACCGTCGATCTATTCTTCTTCTATTCTCCGCAATACACCATATCTCCACCTTTCTCCAAAACGCGTCAGAGCTTGGGCTCCACCACACGTCTTCACGTGCTCTGCCTCATTCCCTACCTGATTTGTACGACCATCTCGGCAGAAGTGGTTCTTATGTATGACGTCATCTAACAACATCTCTTCCTCATTCCATTGAACCCATCTCCGTCGTTACCTTCACCACGGCCATCTCAAGTCGAGCATCAGCAGCTAACTCGAGCTCCTCCTTCCCTGATATCCGAAGCTCTTATTATCGTCTGCCATTATTGCTGCCATCTTCATCTTCTCGTCCTCTACACAATGAAAAGTAGAAATCTTGTATTTGAACGAGTTACATTTGGTCTTTGGCCTTTCTCCACTTATAGCTAGCTTCTTTCCTTGCAAAATTAAGTGCATATTCACTTCTTTTGGATGATTTCCCTAACAAAACACAAATAAGAGAAAACAAACATAATATACAACAATTTGCACGAAAACCAACAAATACTAGCATGTAATTGACACTAAATATATGTGAAATATGCACTTATCACTGACCTAGGGTTAGGTTTTTGAAAAAAAAAAATTCTTCATCCGTTCTTCGATGATTCAAAAATTTCTTCGTCGATTAACCTACCCGAATCATAACAATGCCTCCACGAAAAAAACCAAATGCCCAATCGAACTCAAAATCGATTGCTCAACTAAAACAGGAACAAAGGATTGCTTTGATTGCTCAAGAGCAAGAAGAAGAAGAAGCAGCGAACTCAGACAATCAACCTCTCACAAACATGGCTTCTGTGAGAAGGTAAGTGATTTTAAAATACTTTATGGGTGTTTAAATTGATTTATAGCAATGGGTTTAGGTTAGAATCGCGAACTCTAACTGAAACAGTTGAGTTACAGAGAGTACCAGCACTGAAATATGTATGAACACAATGACGGTATTTAGTTACGGCATTCAATCTAGGATAAATACAGTGCCGGTATTAAGTTACGGCTTAGATGTTAGCATGAATACAATGCCGTTTCCAAACCCTGAAACTGAATGTCATGTACCGGCATCGAAATTGGGTTGAATAATATGCCGGTTTTAGGTGACGACATTCACTAATAATAATTCGTGTATCCCGTTATTGGACTTAAAACTAACAGGAACACCTATGAATTTGTCACCAGTACCGGCATAGATTTTCGGTTGCATCGTATCGGTACCATTCTGACATGGAATTGATTTATTTCGAGAGTAGGTAGTGATATTTTGGTATTCGGGAGATTTACATATGACTGCCGGCATTGTCGATAGTTCTTGTCCTTCTTAGGAACGATGTGCGGCAAGAGTTATTTGCTAAGTTTCTATCACGGGAGCTATGTACCGGCGTGGTTTGTTTAAGTGAGTCTATGCCGGTACTAAAACTGAAAATGAGTTGTCTTATATTCATTTTGTGTGCTTATGATATAGGTCAAAATCCAAGGAAGCTAACAAAAGAAAAACTAAAGATGATATCACTAAGAGAAGAAGGAAGGACGGTCTTGATACTCCTCAGTCTCTGCCTCCTCGAGGGAAAAATAAAGGTCTCAAAAAGCGTTTTGGGGCTGATACAAGAGGGATAATTTGGGAGAGTGGTGGTGACCATAGTCGAATTGTAACCCGTGAACCTACTGGAACTGTTGATGACGATGAGCATGATGAAGAGGAAAGTGAGGAGGAAGATAATGAGGTTCAACCAAGTCAATTAGCAAGACAAAGCAAAGTTGGTGGGCCAAGTCAACAACCAACACAAGGCAAGGGCAACAAGGGCAAGGGCATAGTCAAAGTAAAAGTTAAGGGTTCTCACCTTCCTTACTTTGATGACATGATACCTGACCTTGAACGTGGTAGAATTTAGGGTGAAGCTCCGGAACCGAAAATACTATTTGGATACAAGAACTCGTGGGCTCGTACTATCTATCAAACCTATGTAAGCATTTTTTATCTTGTGCATATGTATTGTTGTGTATTTATGTAAAATCTCTTAATTGTATTATCTCCTAATTGTAGGATCATAAGAAGGCTGTGCGTGTTTGCTGAAACTAAGCCGCGGATGGTTGGAATTTGTCTAAGGAATGTGAAGAGGTCCAAACAATAGTAAAGGATTCTGGTATATATGCTTTGGTTGAAAATTATGTGAAGCTTTGATTCGGTGATCATCAATTGCTTCATGGAAAGGTATCATGGTGAAATTGATACCATGCACTTCCCTTTTAGGGAAATGACCTTCATCCCTGAATATGCTCAGAACATTCTAGGCTTGAATGTTATCGGCAAATCAATTGCAGAAGGAGATGAGTGTCTGGACCTAGAATGGTCGAAGTTGCAAGCTCTGAATAATAATTTGTTTGGTTGGGACTACAAAACTTCTGTGGAGAGCTTCTATGTATCCAAGTCTAGTAGGACAAAGACATTCAAGCTGACGCTGTTTAAGAAGAACTTTGAAAAAACAAAGGAAAGAAGTTTGGAGGATGAATGGGACCCTAAACAAATTCGTTATACAGCCGCTGCGTACCTGTTATACATCTTGGGCACTAAGGTATTCTCTGACACTAGTGGCAACAGGGTTAGTGCAAACTACCTTCAGTACTTGGATCCGTTGGAAGATGTATTTAACTATTCTTGGGGCACCGTGGTAATGGCACATTTGATGACGGAGATGAGAAGGGCCTCTAAGGCTAAAACAAACCAATTTGTCGGGAATTGCACTCTACTGCTAGTAATTTTGTTTTTAAACTTATGTTCTTATGTATATTGTTCACATGTACCCTTATCATGAACTTAGAAACAAAACTTACTGATTCTTATATGTATCATTCCACATTGGTATAGGTGTGGGATTATGAACACTTCCCAACATTGTTCAAGGACTGTCCCTTCTTGAAGATCACACACATTGACGACCCCGATGAGCCTAGACCCAAGAGATACGATTTCAACAATATTCCCAACCCCGGTAACAATCATCGACTGATCGATATGAGATTGGCTTTGGACGCGATGAGTACCAAAGATGTTGTGTTCGACCCTTACAGGGAGGCTAGAGGAAACCGCCAACTTTTGAGGTTTGGTAACGTTGCATTTTACAATGGGCCGTTGTTCCACCCAAAGGGATACATTATGGCTAATCCTCGACGTGTGATGCGCCAACTTGGATATAAGCAATTATCACGTTTTGATACGGCCTCTCTTCAAGGTTATGTTCTTGACCTTTCTCGGTGCTTTTCAACTCCAAATCGGTTGCATGTAGAGTATGATCCATATCCGGAACCAACACATTGGAGGGATAGGGAACCACGTCGTTTGGTAAATATTAGTAAGTGGGAGATTGCGGAAAATGGTGATGAAGTTGATGACGACTACATGGAAGATTACCTAGAATGGTCACATCCTTATGTCGTGCGCCCGGATGACGTCCAAGTTCCACCCCTCAAAAACCCTCCCGTTCCAACTCCTGCAGAGGCACCACCTACGATGGCCCAACTTAACAATATCGTTGGATTGCTAGTAAGTAATGTTAATTACTTAGTCGTTTAATGTACGCATAATCTTATATTATCATATATATACTAATTATGTGTTTGATGTATTAAACTAGCGGCGTCGGCTTGGCAAGTTGAAGAAGATGTTTGACAAGTACCAGAAAGGAGAGGTGCTATCCCTTGAAGAAATGAAGGAAGTCAAGGAAAAGCTTGATAGAATTGAAGAAACCGACCCTAATGCAAAATATTCGTTTGGGGAAACTAGGAAGAAACCGGCCAAAAAGAAGCAAAAGACCAAGTGATTAACTCTTTAGTTGTGTTTATTTATCTGGATGGTGGTTGTTACGTCTTGAAAAATTCCGAACTTATTTTCGTTTGTACCTCATGGTTAACTCTTTAGTTGTTTGGTTTGCTTTTGGTTTATGATACCTAGATTAAGAACATTTAAGCACAATCCAGTTGTTTGGTTTATGTTGAACATGTTTAGATTTCTAGTGAAATGTTATCTTTGCAAGATTTATTTACGACTATTGCCGGCATAGGTAAGTTTAGTTTCTACATCGCCGGTATTGTGTCTGGCATGAAAGATAATTATGATTCCATGTCGGTTTTTGGTACCGGCAATGGAATTGTTTTATAAAACCATACCGGAACAAGAAGATAAAAAATTCCATGTTCCTATATAGATATTGGAAGGTACCGGCATAGTAGTATTTTCTAAAATCTATGCCGGATTTTCACATTTTCATAGTTGTCAGACAACCGACACTGTAAGGTTGATTGACTCTATGCCGGAACTCTGCTTTTCTTATATTCTAATAGTTTTTCATGAAATACCGGCATTGCTTAGGATAAAACTACAATGCCGGTTTTGATTATAAATCCATTTCGAATGCTCTTTTATTTCATTCCTAAGTAAACTATTACATTGGATTTGAAACTTAAAATTGAAACATAATTAAAAACATGGAATGGATTAAATTTGGTTAAAGATGATCTCATAATCTATTTTCATCCCTTTTCAACAATCGCGGAACCTTTGAGACTTTCCCGAATCTCTTCGAAGACATAGTCCGGAATGGGGGTGTCAAGGACCATCTTCATTGGTTCTTCTTCTCTTTCAACATATTCCTTTCCCTTCATATAACACCCATCACACCCATCGATAGGCTTGCATTGGCCCTTGTGGTTTTCTCTTGATTTTGCTAGTTCAACAGCTTTGTTAAACCATTAAAACTCATCGCACTTTGGGTGATTCAAACACCTTAGAAACATTCTTCCATTTTCAGCATCACCAGTCTTTGCAGTCCAAAACCGGTATGTCCCATCACAGCTTCTACACTTTGAATAAATAAAAGGACATTCCATGGCTAGATGAGAAGGTGACTTGCAAATTTGACACCTGATGCGTGTCGTAAGTGCAACAAATTAATCAAGATATTTCCCACTAATTAACTGGTAATATAGCGGTAGTAAGAGATCGTTCCACAGAGATCTGTGTAATTGAGAGGTTATTTGATCAGCAAAATAAAGTAAAAGACAAGGGGATTGGTTTAAAGTAAAATTAAAAGAATAACAAATAAAAGAAAGATGATTAAGGAATCATTCGCCGTCACTGGAAAGAAACTTAATAAAAGTACTTGTTTATTTCTTGTAGAATTTCCTTTGTCACCAAGTAGAATAGCAATAAGCTCTGCTATCCCCGGAATTCTGTTGTCCTTTGGATACGGAAGCGCTCGACTACCAGATTCTATACATCTGAGCCACCATGAATAAGCTCTCAAGGTGTAACCCATCGAATGCATTACGTTTTGTGAATTAGGTTGATCCTAGGATCAGACGCATATGCTCGGTCTGCTTACTAGTGTCATCTATATACACAATTGCTTAACAGAATCCCTCTGTCAGCTTTTGCGATGTACTACTTGTGTATGGAATTGAGTGACTATTACACGTATCACCAACCCCAATACTAGTAGAAGAATTATCATTAGGTTAATTCAAATGGCCAGTTGAACAACCCAGTAATAATCTTAGGCACTAAAAATAATAGAGACAGTCGACAAGAAAAATCAACTTAAAATAAACTTGTAAAAAGAATTAAAGTTTCATAAACAAGGACTTTGAAATCATCCGTAATCAGTAGAATTTAGCTACACATGGATTTACTAAAACCCATGAAAAATATATCAAAAAAGAATTAGAAGAAGAAAACTTGGTTTCTCCCTAAAGGGGTAAACCCTAGATATGAAATAAAACCTTTCCTCTTTGTCTTTTCGGTATTTTTCTCTCTCCAAAAGTTGAGTATTTTCTTTAGTTTTGGCTGCTTTATATAGGCATCACCTCGTACTCGATCCACTAAATCCGTAATGGAAAAAGTATGCGAGATGATTCACCGACTTGGCCAATCTTTATCTCTTTACGCGGTAAAGTATAGGTGCACTGATCCAATGTTTTGCGAAGTACTCTTACAAAGTGACGACGGCTTATGATTGGCTAAGATCATAGTGGAACCAAATTAGACCAGTGTGTGTTCTTATAAGACTCGGTATACATCAAACTCAGTAATCCCTGCTGTAGCAAACGTTCTCCATATTTTCAATCTTGCTCGGAAATCTCCATATTCATCGTACTTCAGCTAGTTTCACGGTCAAGTTTTAAGTTTCCAAAGATTATCCAACATCTACAGAATCGTACCAAATGATTCATTATTTATCCAAGCTTCAAAACCACCCGCAAACACCTAACAACAACACATGCTTAGATACTTTCTCGACTTAGAACAGACCCAAACCTCGGACCGGATCTCCGTTCACAACCAACATCACGGACAACAACAATGGCAGCTACCTTGAACTCTCGGCATAAAACAGTCCCATGTCAGATCCTTCTTCCCTGAGTTCTAGCTTGATCTTGTTCCCTGTAACCATGGCATAATCGATAGAATATCACTGCCAAGCTCATATCTTCAACCCACTGCCATCATTCTCAGCAGCTACCCGTATCTACTTTTCTCCGCCAACTTCATGGATACACTCGAGCATCATGGTTCTGAGCTCCATCGTGAATATCTCCATCATCTCTACCAACAGCTCCCTGAACTTCGAGCCCTTCTTATCTTCACTGCCAACAGCTTCATCAATCGAACACAACAGCATCATCGTCCAAAGGCTAGCATCGACAGCACCAACGTGATCATCACGAGCTTCTCTTTATTCACCATCACTTCCAAGATCAGTCCTCATCTATTCTTCATCTTGTAATGATGGCAGCAACCACCAGTTTATCATCGCGATTGCTGATAACGGCAGCAGAAACTACAGCTTGTTCTCGGGATAAACTCTGAATCAGAGCGTAACCCAAGTCTTATTTTCACTGAATCTTCATTGTGACAGAAAGAAAACACCCTTCCATACCGTTTACCAATTACCGATCATCACTGTCATCAATCACCGGTAACAATGGTTCCCTGAAACCAAACCTCCGTCGGATTCTTCTGGTGAAATATGAAGATGAAGGTGCCCATAGTAAAATGGTTGGTGCCCTTTAGTACTATTTGAATTCTAACTTCCCCTCAGTAAATGACATAACTGCCTGTAACAGTTCCTTTGAAATAGTCCACCCCTTAACAGAATGACTGCCCCTTAACATACAGTAGGGGTGCCCATAACACTTGACCATTAAAATGACCATTTTGCCCTTGTAGTCTTCTAAGTTCTTCTTTTGCCCATAACTTCTTCATACGAGCTTAGAATGACTCCGTTCTTTCGCTATTGCCTTCGTCTTCTCGTCCTCTACACAATGATGACTAGAAATGCTCCATTGGAACGAGTTCCACTAGGTCTTTGGCCCTTCTTCACTTGTGACTTCACTTTTGTAGCTATTTTCACTTCTTTTAGGATGATTCACCTGATGAAAGACAAATACAAGAAAACAAGCGTAATACACAATAATTTACAAGAATACCCACAAATACTAGCATGGAATTAATACCAAATATATGTGAAATATGCACTTATCAAATTCCCCCACACTTGCCTTTTGCTAGTCCTCGAGCAAACTAAACTAAACAAATACAATAACTCCCTGTCGTTGAGGATACGGTTGCACTTAGCATGTGCAACAGGCCTTTAAACCCCTAGGTGTCCCTAGTGAACGAGTTATAGTCTCGTGATGGCTTACGAGAGATATACCCATAAAACCTACTCCAACTTCAAAGCGTTCCAGCGTCCCAAGCATCAAAAGAGCTATGAGGACATAGAGTTTATGTATGCTAGTAATAAGAAGTTAGAAATACCAAAGAACATATTCTCATTCTTAAATGTTGAGTAAGAAATAACCACACCATAATGAGAGAACGCGTGTTTGAGAGCGATCAATAAGCATTTCTCCTCGACTTCTGCCTCACTTAAAAGGATTTTATGATAATTGCACTCAATAAGACGGATTTTTTATAGGTCTCACATGTGTGTAGGTAGGAGTGAAGAGAGAAATCCTACACACGTTGAATGGTGGGAAGGAAACCTTAGAAATATTTTGGAGACTCCACAAAATCGTGGAAAACAAAGATATTTCTCTGATGATCTCTAAGAAAGGAAATCAACTATTATTATCGAGGATGGGAGTACTTACCACCTTCACATCTGGTTGCAATGATGAAAGCACCACTCTCACAGCATCCAATAGAAACGTCTTCCTTCGGCTCGTCTTCTTCATCATCTTGGTCTTCGTCTTCGGTCTTCAACTGTTTATGATAAACTCTTGAACTTCGTAGATCCTTGACAATTTGTAACTCTTTTCCTCAATTTCCTTGTTGCTTGAAACTTCTTTATATATTTTTGTTCCCCATGGCCTTATTGAATAAATAACAACCTAAATGCAAATCTTTTTGCATTTTTTTTTTCTTTTTGTATTTTTTTTTCTTTTCTTTTTGACAAAAAGATTGTAACTACAAAAATAATAACGAAATTAAAATTAACATGGCCATAAAAGAAGTACTTTACCACTTTGATCTTCACAACTTGTATTGTTTTCGTATCATAAACTTCAATAACTCTCATCTTTTGATTTTCTTCGCTCTTGCAAATAAGTCTTCATACTTGGATATAATTTACGCTCCTTATGTGTAAGTATTCACTCTTTAACATATATATAAAAATATGCTCATTGTATGTTGCTTTACTTGGATATGAAATATGCTTTTTCTTGTATTGTTGCTTGTAAACCTCAAACGTCTTCAACTTTCCTTGTAGATTTTGATGTCGCTCCGCTTGTTGATGATGATGGTGTTTCTATGGACCTGTTGTTGGCGAGAGAGAGAATGGTGCTAACTGCAAATCAAACTACAAGAAGGTGGTTTTCATCTATAGACATCACCCTCATGACTGACAAAATTAGCACTCAAGAGATCAAAAATAGTGCTTCTATTGGTGGGAGGTTTGGTAGCTCACCATTCTACCCGGAATTAACGTACGGTGACACACACTCAAAAGAAAGCTTTTTAGTCAGCTACTAAGAAAATTTGGTTTGGTGCCTATGTTGATATGAAAATAGGTAGTCTCCACTAATGATTAATCAGCAACTCTAATAATGCATTTCTCTCTGCTCCTCATTTGCATCACCGGCATGATTAAATCCGTTATTTAACACTCTAACAAGCAAGAAATCCGAACGTAGTTCCCTAACACTTCCAAGTTCAGTTATGTCGGTCAGAATTCTCTATGTAAGCATACCTAGAAGTATTCTAGTGACTCTAAAATCTCTACAAGTTGAAGGTTTTATACAAAAATTTGAAAAAATCGACTCAAAAAGGCTAAAAACTCTATATGCAAAATATCCAAACACTCTCCCACACTTAAACTTTACATTGTCCTCAATGTAATTGACTCGTCCTAAGTAAAATCAAGGTGGGAAATCCTAATATGATATGCAAAAGAAGAAAAATAAAAACAAAAAGGATAGAAAATACAAAACCTTTGGGTTGCCTCCCATGCAGCGCTTAGTTTAACGTCCTCAGCCTGACCCTCTGGTTATCGTCCGTAAACCAACAATCTGAAAATCTGGTAGTCTGCCCAGAAAACAATCTGCAATTCTAGTAACAACTTCACAAAATATTAGTATAAGATATAAATAATGAAGCTATCACTTTATTGAAGTTTCCCCCACACTTAGTCCTTTCTACACTCGGAAGTGGATAGAGAACATAAAATTCGGGAACTTCAAAAGGTTCTTCAGCCTGGTGAACCTGCACAATACTAGAATCAAACACATCAAGTGGTGGGTACTTAAAAGCAAAATAATCCGTTAAAACTTTGGAAGCACATAACTCCAATCCTAAGTGAGGTATTTTCCTAAAAGCTGGGTTAACAACTCTTTGAGAAGCTACTTCAATTGGACAGAAAGGATCAATAGATATAAAATTATGCAAAGGATTATACAAACCTTGTTCGATATCCTCATCTTTTATCTCTAGTGAATTATTTACCTCAAGTATATCGTGGTCCTCTATCGAACTTTTAATTTGCTTCAATAGAAATCTCAAAGCATCATTATATTCCTGACAAGCTCAATTGGGTCTTCCACGACTTTAATCAATTTGGTTTCATTCTCAATCTCTATCTCTTCAACAATCTCATCATCGAATCGGAATCATCCCCCAAGAAGTCTAGTTCATTGGTGCAAATCCTAGGGTCTTCCATATGAGTCTCCGACGAAGGAATAATTGGGTTTACTTCTTGCAAATCAACCGGCCTAAAAACATTGTAATCTGGATAATCTTCATAGCGTTGATATGCATTTGAGTATGTTACACTGTTGATAACAATGGTTCGGTTATTCCAAGGCTCCTCCTTTTGAATAGGCGAATGATCATTATTACGATCCAGAGCTGGAATAACTTTATCACTATTATAAGGAATTTCCAAAGGTTGCTCATCTTCTAAATATTCTTTGTCGTCCATAGGAATTTCGGAATTGTTTTGGTTTTGAGGCCATACTTCTTCCTCATCCCTATTTTCACTGAGTTGAGCAATTTGTTCGTATAATTTCTCTGAATTCCTTTGAATTTCTCGATGTGATTCCTCCCAATCATAGGGTTTCTGATTTTGAAGTGATTCTTGCATCCGTTGTTGAAGCTCCCCCATCATGGTACACATCCGTTCTGCAAAACTAGAGAATTTTTGATCAAAAGTATAACTATCCTCCCATCCTTGTGGTTGCTCGCTTACATACCCGTCATAAGTTTGTTGATATGCATGAGAGTACCCGTAAGGTTCCATAGGATATGGATCATAGCCAAATGATTGGTTTTGATTATATCCTTGATATGGTTGGTAATTATCATAAGACTGAGATTGGAAACCATATTGATTACCACTATTGTATGTCTGATCTTGTGCTCCGTACATGTTATTTCTGTAAGGAAACATGACGACTCACAAGAAATAGAAAATCAAAACAAAAATCTAAAAACAAAAGTAAAAACAAGCTAAACAAATAACAAATCAATTAGCAACCGCTCCCCGGCAACGGCGCCAAAATTTGATGCATGTCGTAAGTGCAACAAATTAATCAAGATATTTCCCACTAATTAACTGGTAATATAGCGGTAGTAAGAGATCGTTCCCACAAGTTTTGTGTAATTGATAGGTTATTTGATCAAGCAAAATAAAGTAAAATACAAGGGGATTGGTTTAAAGTAAAATTAAAAGAATAATAAAAAGAAAGATGATTAAGGAATCATTCGCCGTCACTGGAAAGAAACTTAATAAAAGTACTTGTTTATTTCTTGTAGAATTTCCTTTGTCACCAACCGTAGAATAGCAATAAGCTCTTCTATCCCGGAATTCTGTTGTCCTTTGGATACGGAAGCGCTCGACTACCAGATTCTATCCATCTGAGCCACCATGAATAAGCTCTCAAGGTGTAACCCATCGAATGCATTACGTTTTGTGAATTAGGTTGATCCTAGCATCAGACGCATAAGCTCGGTCTGCTTACTAGTGTCATCTCTATACACAATTGCTTAGCAGAATCCCTCTGTCAGCTTTTGTGATGTACTACTTGTGTATGGAATTGAGTGACTATTACACGTATCACCAACCCCAATACTAGTAGAAGAATTATCATTAGGTTAATTCAAATGGCCAGTTGAACAACCCAGTAATAATCTTAGGCACTAAAAATAATAGAGACAATCGACAAGAAAAATCAACTTAAAATAAACTTGTAAAAAGAATTAAAGTTTCATAAACCAGGACTTTGAAATCATCCGTAATCAGTAGAATTTAGCTACACATGGATTTACTAAAACCCATGAAAAATATATCAAAAAAGAATTAGAAGAAGAAAACTTGGTTTCCCCCTAAAGGGGTAAACCCTAGATATGAAATAAAACCTTTCCTCTCTGTTCTTTTCTGTATTTTTCTCTCTCCAAAAGTTGAGTATTTTCTTTAGTTTTGGCTGCTTTATATAGGTATCACCTCGTACTCGATCCACTAAATCCGTAATGGAAAAAGTATGCGAGATGATTCACCGACTTGGCCAATCTTTATCTCTTTACGCGGTAAAGTATAGGTGCACTGATCCAGTATTTTGCGAAGTACTCTTACAAAGTGACGACGGCTTATGATTGGCTAAGATCCTAGTGGAACCAAATTAGACCAGTGTGTGTTCTTATAAGACTCGGTATACATCAAACTCAGTAATCCCCGCTTGTAGCAAACGTTCTCCATATTTTCAATCTTGCTCGGAAATCTCCATATTCATCGTACTTGACTAGTTTCACGGTCAAGTTTTAAGTTTCCAAAGATTATCCAACCTCTACGAGAATCGTACCAAATGATTCATTGTTTATCAAGCTTCAAAACCACCCGCAAACACCTAACAACAACACATGATTAGATACTTTCTCGACTTAGAACAGACCCAAACCTCGGAATGGGATCTCCGTTCACAACCAACATCACGGACAACAACAATGGCGGCTACCTTGAACTCTCGGCATAAAACGGTCCCATGTCGATCCTTCTTCCCCGAGTTCTAGCTTGATCTTGTTCCCGTAACCATGGCATAATCGATAGAATATCACTGCCAAGCTCATATCTTCAACCCAATGCCATCATTCTCAGCAGCTACCACTCATTTTCCGTATCTACTTTTCTCCGCCAACTTCATGGATACACTCGAGAAGCATGGTTCTGAGCTCCATCGTGAATAGCTCCATCATCTCTACCAACATCTCCCCGAACTTCGAGCCCTTCTTATCTTCCGCCAACAGCTTCATCAATCGAACACAAGACATCATCGTCCAAAGGCTAGCATCGACGGCACCAACGTGATCATCACGAGCTTCTCTTTGTTCACCATCACTTCCAAGCTCGGTCCTCATCTATTCTTCATCTTGTAATGATGGCAGACAACCACCGAGTTTATCATCGCATTTGATAAATGGCGGCGAAAACTCTGACTTGTTCTCGGGATAAACTCGAATCGAGCGTAACCCAAGTCTTATTTTCATTGAATCTTCATTGTGACCAGAAAGAAAACACCCTTCCACACCGTTTACCAATTACCGATCATCACTTTGTCATCAATTAGAGTAACAATGGTTCCTCGAAAACCAAACCTCCGTCAGATTCTTAGTGAAATATGAAGATGAAGGTGCCCATAGTAAAATGGTTGGTGCCCTTTAGTACTATTTGAATTCTAACTTCCCCTCAGTAAATGACATAACTGCCTGTAGCAGTTCCTTTGAAATAGTCCACCCCTTAACAGAATGACTGCCCCTTAACATACACTGGGGGTGCCAATAACACTTGACCATTAAAATGACCATTTTTCCCTTGTAGTCTTCTAAGTTCTTCTTTTGCCCATAACTTCTTCATACGAGCTTAGAATGACTTCGTTCTTTCGCTATTGCCTTCGTCTTCTCGTCCTCTACACAATGATGACTAGAAATCCTCCATTTGAACGAGTTCCACTGGGTCTTTGGCCCTTCTTCACTTGTGACTTCACTTTTGTAGCTATTTTCACTTCTTTTAGGATGGTTCACCTGATAAAAGACAAATACAAGAAAACAAGCGTAATACACAATAATTTGCAAGAATACCCACAAATACTAGCATGGAATTAATACCAAATATATGTGAAATATGCACTTATCAACACCTGCAATGATGACTCTGTAAGAGAAGATTATATTAGTTATGCGTCATAGTAGTGAAGATTATAACTATCCATATATTGTTAGTAATGTTCAATCTACTTACTTTGCAAATGGAGGTTGATGATAAATCTCCCATCGCTTGTAAAGCTTTAACCATGCTTGATTTATCTATTTTTTGGTGCTTGCTTTCTTGAGAGAAGGATTTTGTTATTTGGTAGGTGCTTTGTGTAGATTTTTCCATAGGAATGGGGGGTATTATATAGAAATGAATCTCCAACGGTCTTATTTTTCAAAAAACTAGCCTTTTTTTTTTAAATTCACAAATACCGGCATGGTCGCAATTATACATTCAATGCCGGTATCGTGTACCGTAGTTGAAACATCTCATGTTCAACCATGCCGGTAATGGTTGCATATTTGGCCCAACTTACGGTAAAATGTACCGGAACTTGGTGCCGGCATCCTATGTCACATTTACTTCAATGCCGGTTAGGGTGATTTAAAAAAAAAAACTAGTCGTTGAGGTTTTTCTCTATATAAAGAGAGCTAATACTTGGACGCAAAAGTCCAAAACTCGTGTGTTCTTATATATCTCCTTGAGCCTCTTAACTTAGAAACCCTAAACCCTAGAATAATCATCTATAAATAGCTTAGTATAGTACCTAATCCCACATACAACAAATGGCATCGTTTGACTCAGAGGAAGATTTAGCAATCACCCAAGCCTGGTACGCCGAAGCTCGTCATTCAACGATAGATAACAACACGAGGGATTCCATGTGGTTGAACATTTTTAACAAATTTATTCACGATTACGGTAACCCGAAAGGAAGAACTGCTAAACAAATCGAGCAACGACATGACATCATCCTAAATGCGGTGGTTGAGTATCTAAAAATGAAACACCGGATTTGATCAAGTTACCCGCAATAGATTGTGCCCTCAACAACTCGTAAGTATCTTTATGATTATTTCGACACAATCTACTCTTTTTCAATTTTTATGTAACAAACAAAGTTTGTGTGTTGTTTTTGTAGCATGAAGTCGTGAAAACGCGTTACTTACAAGAAAAGGGAGAAGCATTCATGTTTGAAGCCAACGTGAACCATATTGTAACCAAAGTCACGGAGTACCACCAGCTGGTTGAATCAGAGATGGATTCTTCTTAAGAAGATTGATAGTTTAGTGTTATTTGCTTAGGTTTTTAGGGTATTTGGTTAGGTATTTCGTAAGGTTTTGTGGGTACATCTCTATGTAAGCCCTCACGAGACTATAACTTGTCCACTTGGGCCACCAAGTGGTTTAAATGCTTGATGCACGTGCTAAGTGCATTCGTTGTTCCGTCGACAAGGATTACGTTCGAAATAAATTATAGTTTCGGCTTAGTATGTAAACATATTTCAATTGCCTATTGGTGCCGGCGTTGATTGTAGTATATTACTCTATGCCGGGGTAGAGTGTCTAATTTACTTTGTTTCTATGTACAAATACCCTTATGCCAGCATTTGATTGAAAGGTGACAGAATGCCTGTAGTCAGTGCCGGCATGTCGGTAATCCTTATCCCCATGCCGTCTCGTTCAAAATTCAATGCTCAATGGATAATTTTTTAAACCATAAACCAGCAAAGACAAGTGCCGGCGTTAATACTAGGTCACTGACTATGCCGGCATTATAAAGCTGTTGTGCATTCATCTATTTAATGCAATGGATTCACCCATTGCACTTGATACCTCCAATGGCAAATCCATCAGCAACTACCGATTTCATCATTGCCATGGAAAAAGACAAACTTAGGAAAAACAAAATATCCACTCTGATAGGATATCAATTATCATCCACCACCAACTCAAATCCATCAACAACAACCGATTTCAACATTGCCATGGAAAAAGAAAAACTCAAGAAGAACAAACTATCCACTCCGTTGGGAAATCAATTATCATCCACCAACTCAGTTACCCTTATACTAGAAAAACTAAAAAGGAAGGAAAAAACCTCCAAGTCAATTGCCGCAATAGAAGAATAGATACTTAAGAGTAAAAGAGAAGAAGAAGAGGAAGCAAATCTTGAACATTATCGCAAAGAAGCTAAAGAGATCCTTAAACGTCAAAAACAATCTAAGATAGAAGCGGATGTCGAGGAAGAAACCGAGTGGATTAAAATTACTACATAGTATCGGATTTCCAGGAAGATCACCGCCCTTCGAATCTTTTTTGGGGTCTTGTTAGGACTGGTCCTTACATGAATAACTTCTTGGAAGGTAAGAAATGCAGAATTGATTACGGTGATCTCTATGTACAAAATCGAACAATTGCACTAATAAAGTTATGTCGCAAATACAACTAGTTTCTTGCAAGATACAAAGGGAATAGTTATCAAGCTCAGGACGCATATACCAAGTGGAGAAAAGAGCCTTTTAGGCATTTCGAAGCTGCTTTGCTTATTGAATCTCGTTCCAAGAAATGATGTTAGTTGCAATTGGCTTGAGATCCTTCATTTTATGTGTAACGTTGTTTATGTTTATTTCCTTAAGAAATGATGTTAGTTGCAGTTAGTTTGGGTTAATGTTTTTAAGTTTATTTCCTTAAGATTATGTGGTTAATGTTGTTTATTTCATCAAGTTTCTTTCCCCTACCGGCATTGACAAATACACCAAATACTATATCGTTACCTGTGTCGGCGTTGAATTGTGATCAACGAACAATGCCGGTCTCATGGTTACAATTTAAACTTATTGTCAGAATGCCGACATTGAATTGTTCCATCTGTCCATGCCGGCATTCTGACGATTACAAACACAAGTTATGTGGCAGTTACAAACTCATTCATTCCACTTATTTGACGGTTACAAACTATTTTATCCCACTTATTTGTGATTTACAAAATCCTTAATACCGGTTTATGCGTCGATTACAAACTCCTTCATTCTATTTAAGTGACGGTTATAGAAAGGAAAATCTTTCAGTCTCCCTTTGTATTCAATCTCCATTTTTTGTTTCATCTTCTATACCAAAGACAATGGGTCGTCGCAAACCCCGTGAAAAACCCATACCCAATCCTAAAGAATCTGTTGATGATGGTGGTAAATCGAAATCAAAAGCGCAACAAGTGCCTGAAGAGTCTGTTGGTGAGGCGAGAATAACAAATTTGCTCCGGTAAGTGATGTATATGTTGAATTGAAGTATTTTTAGGGTTTATCCCATATTAGAAAACACAAAGTGAAACTTGGTTGTTTAGTCTTTCTACTACACTAAAAGTAAATTTTGAAATTTCAATTTGAAATTCAGTTACATGTTTGATTTGCGGTAGAATTCAATTTGAAAATCATGCCAAATTATATGTCTTGAATCCCTATTTTATTGCATGAGCCTGCCGGAATAATTAATTGAATACTATGCCGGTTACGGGTGCCGTCTTTGTATATTTGATCAATACCATGTCGTTTTTATTTGCCTCTTTTGTTAAAAATTCTGTACATAAATCCCACCGTTCCAGCATACAAAATATCTATCTTACAATGTTGGCACTACTTCCGGCAGTGTCGATATGTTAACATACCATGCCGGTTTTCTTTACCTAATGTAGATGGTGGATTTTCGATAAAGGGTAAAATTGTAAAACTATACTCTGGATCCGGCAATCGGATGAGTATTGAGGCCCATGTCTCTCATTAAAGCATGAAAGCTCATGCCATAAATCTACTGAGAAGGTTTGTCTCTCGAGTATATGTAGATGTGTAGTCTCCCGGTGAGGCCACGACACATCTTATGAATCTTGAGCAATTTGGTAATTACTCAGGATCCGTCAATCGGATGAGTATTGAGACTCATGTCTCTAAGCGTGAAAGCTCATGCCACAAAAAGTCTCTCGAGAAGATGTAGATGTGTAGTCTCCCATCCGAGACCAAGGCACATCTCATATTGTATAGAATCGCAAGATTGGACGGCTCCTAGACAGCATGTCTGCTAGTATAGAGCAATAACGTTTTCAGGATGCAACCAGGCTTTCCCTGATTGTACAAGAGTAATATGACACTCCAGCAAGTTCATATTTCTCAACCTTCAGATAATTAATACTCTTAGATAGGAAGCCCTGCTAGTATAGAGCCATCAGTTAATTATCTCTAATCGCTTGAATATCCAGCAATATTCTACGATTCTTCGTTATATTCGTCACTTCAATTTGTGGTTCTTCTCGCGAGAATTCCACGGGTTAGTGATAAATATTCAACGAAACAGGCATCGAGCATCGAATAAGCCACGACTAAAATGGTGCAAGTGTACTTAGCAATAATGCACGGAGACCCGGCATTTGAATGCGCAAACGAGCATTTCAAAATATGAATGAATGATGAACCTATGCAAAATATGAAGGAAAAATAATAATAATAAAATATTAGCAAAGGCGCCGGACTAGGCTCATCGGCTGGTCGGTCATGCCGTGACAGTCCCCGCCCAATTTTATATTTTGTCATATTTTATTATTTTCCACGATCTCGTGAAAATTCTCTCGTTCGAGCAAATCTCCTTCGTTTCAAGGAAATTCTCTAATCTCATGATTTTATCAAAGAAATAATAAAATTGGGGAAAGGTGTCGTGGCCGAGCACCAGTACCAAACCATGCCCTAGCCGTGGCTGGTCCCACACCTCACGTCCCTATTATTTTATTATTATTTTCTCAAATTATGAAAATTCTTTGATTTCATGAATTTTCCCTAAAACCATGAAAATTCCCTAATTTTATGAATTTTCTCTAAAATCATGAAAAATATTATAAAATTAGGAAAACTCGCGGGACCGGGCTCTAGCCGGCCGGCCATGCCTTAGCCAGTCCCACACGCCTATTATTTTATTATTGTTTGTTGTTTTGTTTTCCTAATTCCATGAAAACTCCCTGATTTCAACAAAATACCTTGGTCTTTGATTTTATGAAAATTCCCTAAAATCATGAAAAATTACATAAAATTGGGAAGAGTGGCCTGGGACTGTGCCCGTTGGCCGGCCGGAAGCCATGCCTTGGCCATTATAGGTCCCACACTCCATCATTCCCTATTTTATTATTATTATTATTTTATCTCCCTCATCTCATGGAAGTTCCCTAATTTCATAAAACTTTCGGTTTCATGGAATTTCCCTCAAAATCGAGAGAAAGTACATAAAATTACATAAAGCGGGAAAGTGTGGGACCGTGCTTGTCGTCCACCGACCGGCCATGCCCTAGCCGTGGTCGGTCTCACACCTACAATTCCCTGTTTTATTTATCATTTTTCATCATCTCATGTATTTTTCCTAGTTTAACAAAACCACGGATTCTCGCATATTTTCTCAGAATGTTGCTCAAATGCGCATCGGAAAATACTGAAACTCTCAGGACTGAGACACGGACACTATGGTTGTAGTTGCGGGAAATCCCACACTACACCCCTCACAAGAATCCACACAATCAAATCATTTTAAGATGAACAATTATAATTTTTATTGATCAAACTCCAGAAATATTACAAGATGAAAAGGACATAAACTAAAGAATTACAACCACTCTAAATTTTCTCTCTCTT
>JAJJWW010004846.1:0-14277 GCA_023531295.1 Papaver armeniacum
TTGATAGAGGTGTTGATCGTGTCGTAACCACAACAAATTAATTAATACTTTACTACCTAATTAACTAGTAATATAGGGTAGTCAAGTTCGATCCCACGAGGACACGAGATTATAGTTGTAAAAGTTGTCTCCAAAAGGGGGTGTAAAAAGCAAAAAGAAAAATAAACAAAAACAATTAAAAGATAAAGTTGAAAGATGAAAGCAATAAGAGAAACAAGATCAAGGAATCCTTCTTCGTTACAAAACAATGATTAAAGTTATGTTCTTTTCTACTTGTTTTAGTCACAGATTATCTGTGGTAGGATAGCAGGTCCGCTTAGCTAGTTTTAAAAATCCCTAATTTCCACCGAGTAATGGGTCCCTTTAGTTATGATTCTATTCAAAAGAACCACCTTGAGGTCCGCTTACAAGATGTAATTCCTTAATGCATTAAGATTTATGAATTTAGGTTTAGTACTAGTAGTTAAACCTAGGTTCGCTGGTTCACTTTCTAGCGTTGTTTCTACACACAATTGCTCCACGGAATCCCTCCGCAAGGTCTCGTGTTTTCTACTTGTGTAAAGTGTCGGAGAACGACACAGTATTCCTAGCATACTAGATATAGATCAATTAACAAATCAATTTAGCGTGCACTCCAAACAATCTATCAATCAATCATAAGTGTCTTTAAGATCACTCCTATTAGTAAAAACAATCGATAATCATGTGAAAAATCTCAAGATAGAATTGAAAACAAAAACTCAAATCATATGTTAAGAACTAGGAATTCATCCTCAATCAATAAATTAACTACTCATGTTAAAGAGTTCACACAAAGAAATAAGAAAAAGAAAAGAATTGTGTGTGTAGAGAGGTGTAGAAGTTGTAGAAAACTTCTCATTTATAGGCTTCAATATTCTCCAAATCTTCCAAGGAATAGAATCCTTATTCTTTTGCAATTCAATTTCCAAATCCAAGCTTTCTCGCTCTTCCACCTTCTCTTTCAAATTTGGAGTCGGTCTCCATCCCAGTTCTAGCCCAAATCTTCACACCCATGAGAGGTCCATAGAAAGTTCACGGAATTTTGCTCATAGGAAGCCCAGGATTTATGGTAGAATTTGGCGGAAAGCGTCGTCGCGTAGTCCTTCAAAAATTTTGTCGTCGAGAGAATATTCGACGGAATATTCCGTCAGGTCCTCGCGTTAGGACTAGATCAGTGTGGTCAGCAGTGATCAACGTTAGTCAACGAGGTCAAGGAGAATCATCGAGTCGACTGCGAGTCGGCATCTTGCTCTGGCAGCACAGTGCAGTGGGTGAGATGGAACGGGTCCAAGTCGGGTGAGTCGGGTGAGTTGTTTGGGTTAACTCGGCAGAGACGAGGCCATTACGCGAGGCGGAGTATTTGTGCGACGCAATCATTGTGCTTTGGCCGTGTTAAGTGTGCATAACCTTACCGACCATTTCTAGCATCAACAACTCATTTCTTCCACCATTCTTGTGAATTCAACATCATTGCACCAAAATCAATTCCACGCCTCATAAAAGCATACGCCACTGTGCCGGATCACTGCTTTGCATTCAATATTTCCCTCGGCAACACCCCTGATATCACCTCTCAGCTACCACTCATCACCAGTTCCTGGCTACATTAGCGACTCCACGAATTTCCCTGGTCAAGCATAGGATCACTCACTTTGATCGCAACCTTGAGCCCGGTCCTATACCAAATTCAAGCCATCCCATTTGCTTCACTCATTCAACCTGAGTACACAACAAAGATTCTGAGGCAACTTGTTGCAACTCTCCATACTCGGCTCCAACTTCACAGCCATTGCACTCGTATTTGACATTCATTCAATTCACCGACCTGTCAAAGCCTCGATTTGCTTCCTAGCATTTGCCTCCCCTTGTCCTGTGCGGTCCATCAACACCTTCTTGACGTCCTCCCGAGTGCAACTTGCAGCCTTTCGGCCCCCATTAGCGGCAGACCAAGTTTACACACACCACCAACACTCCACTCTGCGGTACCCAATCTTGCCAATTCCTGAGTCTTGCAGATCGGTTCCTTCTCAAGGTGCTCTTCATCTGAGTCTCTTATCTCTTCTCAAACCCGTCCTGACTTCGGATAGCACCCCAATCTCAACTTGCCCGATCTTAGATCGAACCCGTTATCGATCGAACCCATTCATACATTCAGCTCTGATAAACGACAACGGCTATCAACATCACCTCGGATCCATTACGATCGACACCCACATCAAACTCCACCGATTTCTTCAATCGGCCGGCCATCATCTCGATTCCGGACCAATAAAGAATCACCGTTACTCCAGTTCTTCTCCTACCCTCATTATCGACTCGAGCCTCGGTCGCGACCACCACCATCACATCAGGCCCATCTGTTTCCCTCGAGCTTCAACCTTCTTGAACCCATCATTCCAATCAATCTCGCTCAAACCCATTTTCTATTCATCACAGCTCCATCTAATTCTCATGAACCTTGATTCTATGTTTAACCCTAACTTCATCTCGGGTCTCGATTTCATCTCAAATCCCTCCACGAGCTTCCTCTCGATTTCCTCACTCGGCTGTCTCCTTTCCTTTCTGTCTCTCACGATTCTCACTTCCAATTTCGGATGTGGGTATTTGCTTCCTCTCGATTTCTCTCAATTTCGGCGGTTCGGGAAAGAAAGTAAATGAGAGAAGAAAATATCTTCCGATTTGAGTGGGTTATTCGGGCATGGATCGGGTGGGTTTGGGTCTCAGGTTCAGGTTTATCAACCATAACCCATCCAAGTACCACTTGATAGTAGCACTTCATTTACGGATAAAGGCTACCAGTTTTAGCGACCCCTTAACTTCAATCTGTCCTTTCTCTAGTGCTCCTCCAAAGAGTAGCCCTTAACCTTGGCTAGTCTGTGTTTAACACTCCTCAAATTGGGTTGCCCCTTAACCTTAATCAGGCTCCATATATCAATCGCCTCAGAAATGACCTTTTTGCCCTTTTGGCTCAAATTGGGTGCTTTCTTCTTCTTTTTCCTGCGTGTGACTCCAAAGTAGCTATAAAACTCAAAACAAACGTAAAATACATAATTTACTGAGGAAAAATAGCAAAGAAAGCATAAACTACTAGATAGTAAATTAGGTGTATTCTACACCTATCAAATTCCCCACACTTAGACTTTGCTAGTCCTCGAGCAAATCAAACTAAAAACTCACAACTTCAAAGCGTTCAAAGCGTCCACAAGCATCCAAAGAGTTATGAGGACATAGAATTTCTGCATGCTAGTAATAAGAAGTTAGAAATACTAAAGAACATATTCTCGTTCTTAAATGTTGAGTGAGAAATAACCGCACCATAATGAGAGAATGCGTGTTTGAGAAACGATCAATAAGCATTTCGCCTCGACTTCGCCTCACCAAATAAGATTTTATGATAATTGCACTCAAAAGACTGACTTTTTTATGGTTCTCACATGTGTGCAGTGGGAATGAAGAGAGAATTCTCATGACACGTTGAATGGTGGGAAGGATAACTTAGAAATTTTGAAAAACCCACATCTTTTAATATTTTGAAAAACCATTTTTTGACGACGATCTCTAAGAAAGGAAATCAACCATTATTATTGAGGATGAGATTACTTACTCACCTTCACATCCGATCGCCAACCATGATAACACCACTCACGGCATCCAATAAACGTCTTTAGTCTTCGGTTTATTTCAACTATTGATGATAAACCCTTGAATTTCATAAATCCATAACAATTTATAACTCTTTTACTTTGAAATCCTTGTCGCTGAAACTTTCTTATAGATTTTCCTTCCCACGGCTTATACAAATATTTCTCTTGTTTTTCTCTCTTCTTTTTTTATTATTTTTCTTTCCTTTTCTTTTCTTTTCTTTTTTTTTTCAATTTTTTTTTTTTTTTTTTTTTTTTTTTTTTTTTTTTTTTAAACAAGAGAAATTAAATACAAAAATAAACCATGGTCGTGGAAGAAGTATTTTACAGCTTGATTCTTCACAACTTGTATCGCCTTGAAATCATAAACAAAAAATTCTCACCTTTTAATTTTCTTCGCTTTCATGAATAAGTCTTCATACTTGAATATAAAATTACCTCATTGTAGTGTAAGTCTTCAACATATATGTAAAAATCCGCTCTTTGTATGTTGCTTTACTTATATTTGAAATTTGCTCTTTTTCTCGTTTGTTGCTTATAAACCTTAAACTTTTCCAACTTTCCTTGTAGATTTTGATGTCGCTCCTTGTTGATGATGAATGTGTTTCTATGGATCCGTTGTTGTTAGAGAGAGAGAATGGTGCTAAAGCGCAAAATCGAACTACAAGAAGGAAGCTTTCATCCATGGACGTCACCCTCATGATTGACAAAATTAGCACTCAAGAGATCAAAGAGTAGTGCTTTTAGTGGTGGGAGGTTGGGTAGCTCACCATTCTACCCGAATTAACTTACGGTGACACACTCAAAATAAGCTCTTTAGTAAATGGAAGAATTCTGGTCGGTGCCTCTCATGATATGAATACGGGTAGTCTCCACTAATGATTGATCAGCAACTCTAATAACGCATTTCTCCCGCACCAAATTCGCATCAAGACATGATTAAATCCATTATTTAACACTTCAAACAAACAAGAAATCCGAATGTAGTTCTCTAACATTTCCAAGTTCAATTATGTCGGTCAAAATCTCTATGTAAACATACCTAGAAGTATGCTAGGGACTCTAAAATCTTTAAAAGTTGAAAGTTTTAAGTAAAACTTTTTTTTTTTTTTTAAAATTTTTTCATTTTTTTGTAATTTTTGTTTTAAAAACATGCTTAACCACTCCCCACACTTAAACCTTACATTGTCCTCAATGTAATTGAATCCTCCTAGTAAAGTCAAGGTGGGAAATTTTAACATGATAAGAAACAAGAAAAAGAAATAACAAAAAGCAAAAGCAAAAAGATAAGAAATACAAAACCGATGGGTTGCCTCCCATTAAGCGCTTGTTTTAAAGTCGACGGCCCGACTTGGCTCTTGTAAGATTCATTCCCCATATACTAACAATCGGAAAATTTGAGGATCCACCCATAATACCTGTTTTTAAAACAATAACTCCATACAAATATTAGCACAAGAAAACAATAGTGATGTTATCGCTCGATAGAAATTTCCCCACACTTATTCTCGTCCACACTCGGAAGTGTATAAAGAACATAGAATTTGGGAATTTCCATGTATTCCTCTTTGCAAACGGGCATAGTGTTAGCATCAAGTGTTTCCAATGGTGGATATTTAGAAACAAAATCATCCAAAATACTTTGAAGCACATACATTCAAACCAATAAGAGGTAAAGGAGAAGAATCAATATGCAAAGGGTTAGACAAACCTTGCACAATTTCTTGTATTATAGAATCCTCGTCATCCTTAACAAATTCAAGTGAATCACTTACCTCTTGTATATCGTGGTCCTCTATTAAACCTTGCAACCTATCTTCGCTGGTTTCTACCTTTAACCAAAGTCTCGGCATCATTAAAATCATTCGCAAGTTCAATTGGGTCTTCCACAAAATCAATGAATGTGGTTTCATCCTCCTAGCATCATCTCTTCAACATTCTCATCATCGAATCGGGCCATTCACTAAAATGATTCTCATCGGTATAGATTGTAAAATCTTCTTGTGCGGGTGTTACTTCGTTTTACAATAATAGGTAAGTCACACCCAATCTCCTCCTTTGAATAGGTGAAGGATCGTTATTATGATCCTGGAGTTGGAATAACTTCCTCATTGTCGGAACATTCATACACTTCGCGGACTCCCATCTTCCTTAAGAAATTTTTGCCAAGCAATAAATGCATCTTCCTCAAGCTCTTCCTTTTGAATAGGTGATTGATCATTATTAAGATCAAGGCTCGAGTAATCTACACTAGTGTAATCTCACTAAGCGTCATCAAAAGTCTCCAAAGGTTGGTTAATTAGTTCGTATATTTTCTCACAATTCCTTTGAATTTCTCGATGTGATTCTTGCATCAAAAAAAATTTTGTTGAAGAGTGATCATGGCTAACATCTTATCTGCAAAACTAGAGAATTTCGATCATGCAAAACTATCCTCCCATCCTTGTGATTGTCCACTTACATACGATCGTCATAAGGTTGTTGATATGTATGAGAATATCCATAAGGTTCTGTAGGAAATTTATCATAGCCAAAATATTGGTTTTGATTGTATCCACAGGATGGTTGGAAGTTGTCATAATGTTGAGGTTGAAAACCGTATTGATTGTAATATGCTTGCTCTTGTCCACCGTACATGGAAACCGATACCTGAAATACGATTCAAAACTAAGTTAGATACGGAATAGAATCCAACAAAGCAAGAATAAAGCAAAAAGAAAAATAAAAACAACTAAAATCATCCGTGCTCCGTAAGCCGCAAAATTTGATGCGTCGTAGGTACAATAAATTAATTAATACTTTACTACCTAATTAACTAGTAATATAGGGTAGTCAAGGTCGATCCACGAGGAGCACGAGATTATAGTTGTAAAAGTTGTCACGAAAAGGGGGGTGTAAAAAGCAAAAAGAAAATAAACAAAAAACAATTAAAAGATAAAGTTGAAAGATGAAAGCAATAAGAGAAACAAGATCAAGGAATCCTTCTTCGTTGCAAAACAATGATTAAAGTTATGTTCTTTCTACTTGTTTTTAGTCACATTATCACCAACCGCAGGAGGATAGCAGGTAAACTTAGCTAGCCCCAAAATCCCTAATTTCACTGAGTAACAGGTCCGCTAGTTACCGATTCTATTCAAAGAACCACCTTGAGGTCCGCTTACAAGATGTAATTCCCAGTAATGCATTAAGATTTATGAATTTAGGTTTAGTACTTAGTAGTTAAACCTTCGGTTCGCTTGGTTCACTTTCTAGCGTTGTTTCTACACACAATTGCTCCACGGAATCCCTCCGCAAGGTCTCGTGTTTTAACTACTTGTGTAAAGTGTCGAGAACGATTACGTATTCCCTAACTTATACTAGATATAGATCAATTAACAAATCAATTTAGCGTGCACTCCAAACAATCTATCAATCAATCATGAGTTCTTTAAGATCACTCCTATTAGTAAAAACAATCGATAATCATGTGGAAAAATCTCAAGATAGAATTGAAAACAAAAAACTCAAATCATGTTAAGAACTAGGAATTCATCCTCAATCAATAAAATTAACTACTCATGTTAAAGAGTTCACACAAAAAATAAGAAAAGAAAAGAATTGTGTGTGTAGAGATGTGTAGAAGCAGAAAACTTCTCTATTTATAGGCTTCAATATTCTCCAAATCTTCCAAGGAATAGAATCCTTATTCTTTTGCAATTCCAATTTCCAAATCAAGCTTTTTCAACTCTTCCACCTTCTCTTTCAAAATTTGAGTCCAATTCTCCATCCAATTCCTAGCCCAAATCTTCACACCCATGAGAGGTCCATAGAAAATTTCGGAATTTTGCTCGCTGAAAATCGGGATTATGGCCGAATTTGGCCATGAAACATCGCTCGGTCGCCTGAAAATTTGCAACGGCTGAGAGAATATTCGACGGAATATTCCGTCCGGTCCTCCGTTAGACCAACGTCAACCGTCAACCGGTTCAACGTTAGTCAATTCGAGGGAGAATCATCGAAGCCACTACTCCAGTCGCAGATCTTACTGCGCTTTATCGTCCGAGTGGGTGGAATCGCACGGGTCAAGTCAGGTGAGTCGGGTGAGTTAGCTGGAGTTAACTCCGGCTGTGATGTTATCGTGCACAGCCGAATTTGTGCAAGACAATCATTGTGCTTCCGGCACTCGTGTTGGTCGTGTGCATAACCTTGCAGCCCATTTCTAGCATCAACAACTCATTTCTTCCCATTTCTTGTGAATTCAACATCATTGCAATTCAAAATTCAATTCGAGCCTCATAAAGCACCCGCCACTCAGCACAATCACCGTCAATCGCATTCATAATTTCTGCAACACCCTCGTGATATCACCTCAAAGTTACCACTCATCACCGGCCTCGGCTCATTAGCGACTCCACGCGAACTTCCCGTCAAGCATAGGATCACCCACCAACCGCAACCTTGAGCTTCAGCCTCTATACTCAAATTCAAAAACCATCCCATTGCTTCTCTCCCCATTCAACATAGAGTACACAACAGCATTACAGAGCCAACTTGAGGCTAACTCTCCATTTCGAGGCTCAACTTCCAACGGCATTGCATTGCATTTGACATTCATTCAATTCCACACCGACCCTCAAAGCCTCGCCTTCTTCCTTTTAGCCATTGCATCTCCTTGTCACAGCACAGTCCCATCAACACCTTCTTGCATCATCCGAGCCGCCAACTCAGAGCAAAGACTGAATTTCATTAGCACAGCACCAAGTTTACACACAGACCACCAACACTCCACTCGCACTCTGCAATCTTGCCAATTCCTCGCCCAAAGCATCGATTCCTTCTCAAATTTCGCTCTTCATCTCGAGGTCTCTTATCTCTTCTCAAACCCATCCTACAACTTCTGGGATATAGCACCAATCTCAACTTGCTTCAATCTTAGATCGAACCCATCATCCGATCGAACCCATTCATACATTCAGCTCACAATCGACGACAACGGTATCAACATCACCTCCATGGATCCATTACCCGATTGGACACGGCCACATCAAACTCCACCAATTTCTTCAATCGACTGGCCATCATCTCGATTCACAGACCCAACAGCAATCACCATTATCAGTTCTTCTCATACCTGATTATCGACTCGAGCCTGATCGCGACCACCACCATCACAGACGAGCCCATCTGCTTTCCCGAGCTTCAACCCAACCGAACCCATCATTCAATCAATCTCGCTCAAACCCATTTTCTATTCATACCCCAGGCTCCATCTTAATTCTCCATAACCTTCAATCTATGTTTAAGAACCCTAACTTCATCTCTGGTCTCGACATCTCAAATCCCTCACGAGCTTCCTCTCGATTTCACTCAAATGGCTGTCCCTTTCCTTCTCGCCTCCCGATTCTCACTTCTCCACTTGACATGCACGCCTTCCTCTCGATTTCTCTCAGTTCAAGATTAGCCTGTGAAAGAAAGTAAAATGAGAGAAGAAAATATCTTCGATTTGAGCTGGGTTATTCGGGCATGGATCCGGTCGGGTTTTGGGTCTACGGGTTTGGGTTTATCAACCATAACCCATCCAGTACCAGCTGATAGTAGCACTTCATTTACTGGATAAGGGCTACCCGGTTTAAGACCCCTTAACTTCAATCTGTCCTTTCTCTAGTGCTCCTCCAAAAGAGTAGCCCTTAACCTTGGCTAGTCTCGTGTTTAATGACTCCTCAAATTGGGTTGCCCCCTTAACCTTAACTGGGCTCATATATCAATCGCTCAGAAAATGACCTTTTTGCTCTTTTGGCTCAAATTGTGCTTCTTTTCTTTCCTAGTTGACTTAAAGTAGTTATAAAACTCAAACAAACGTAAAATACATAATTTACAGAAAAATAAGAAAGAAAGATAAACTACCAGATAGTAAATTAGGTGTATTCTACACCTACTGTGTGTAGAATACATCCTATTTACTATCTATTTGTTTATTCTTTGCTATTTTTCTTGTAAATTATGTATTTTATGCTTGTTTTGAGTTTTAGCTACTATGGAGTCGCACGTACGAAAAGAAGAAGAAATTATCCAATTTGAAAAAAAAGGGCAAAATTATCATTTCATGGGTGAACACTATCCTGAGCCAGTCCATGGTTAAGGGGTAAAATTCTTGAGGACTTTGACAGACAAAGCAAAGAGAGGGTTAAGGGAATGACACTTTGGCTAGCCTCATCGTGGTGACCACCTAATATAGGCACCCATCCGGGGTGGCTCTTCGTTGGGCGTCTCGATCCCAAATCATTACACAACCACAGAATCGAGAGATTTCTCTCGGACTCATTCCGCTCATTCACTAGTTTCTGAAATCAAGAAGAAGAGAAGAAATAAAACAAATTGCCGTCTCGTTGTCTCGGAGAGATCGAGGTAAGGAGAATCGAGAGAAGAAACCGAGTTGCGCGTGATGGTCGTGTTGAAGTTGATTCACGATGGCGGTGGTGTCATAAAGGGATCTGTGGGTTTGAGAAGAAATTGGAGAGAAGTTGGATTCGATTTAGATTTAGGGTTTGTCGGAATTGAAGTACAGAGATCGAGATTCAATTGAAGGAAGTGGTTGGTGCGGATTTGTGAAGATGATTAGGGGTTTGAATCGAGAAGACTCTCAGGGGATTGATGTTATTGGAATTGTTCAAGTCTGTCGGAATCGATGAAGGAATTGAAGCTCGTGGAGATTGAAGGGGATCCGTGAGATGTTGAAATCGGCAGAGATGAGAAGAAATCGGGGGAGAGGTCAGTTTCGATTTGAAATGGGTATGGATTCGGTGATGGCGCTATGGGTGAAGTGATGATTTCATGGGTTTTGTCCTGTGAATGATGAAGGTTGATCTATTGAAGCAGAATTAGAAGATGGTTTCATCTACTCAAACAAGTGGGTAGAAGTCTAAAATCGGCTTGTGGTTGATCTAGGGGTTGTGTTGGTGTTGTCTGTTCAGTTGGTGGGAATGAATGGGTTTGTGATGATTCTGTGTTTGAGGTGGAGATGAAGTCGATTCAGAGGCGAGTTGTTGCTGTTGAAGAAGCCGAGGTCTCAGAAATTGGAGATTGAATTGATTGCAGCTGATTGTAATTGTGACTCAGAGAAGATGATGATGCTGCCAAGTGTTGAGTTCAGTCTAAGAAGCAACAGAGGAATGGGTCTGTGGTTTGAGAACCAGTTTGTGTGGCTGAAATCGAAACGGAAAATGGGTTGTAATAGAGGTGGAATTAAGCAAGTGATGGAGAATTGATTACAGTTCAATGTTGGAGTGATTATGGGCTTGTCATGGTGCCGCCAAACGGGAACGACATGAAGCTAACTGCTGAGGATGTGTATGGCATTGCGAGGAAGATTATGAAGCGAATGAAGGGTGTTATAAAATGGAGCTATGTATGAATGATTGCAATGAATATTTGGAAATGGAATTGTTTAGATGTATGCTAGGAAATGTCACAGTATGGAGGTGCGAAAAGTGAGGCACAATTTGGTAGGAAGTCCTGTAGAATAAATGGGAAACTCGACTGGGTTCTCTATTAGGAATGACAAACTCAGTGTACAAACCGATCCGTGACGATGCAATCTCACCAGTAAGATCCGATGCTTCAGCGAAGACTGACCTGTCACCACCATCCGGTTTGACCCGATTAACGAAGACCGATCAGTTTGACCGGTAACGCTGACGGTGTCGTATTGGATTTAATATTCTTTGATTTGAGAAGAAGATTCCTACGACTATTCGGCCGGATTAAGCCATAATACCAGCTTCTTCATTGTGCCAAAATTACAGAGTTTTGTATGATTCTTCTCACGGGTGTGAAGACTTGGACTTGGAATTGGATGGGAGAATTTGGCTCAAATTTGGAAAGAGAAGATGGAAGATGAGAAAGACTTGAATTTGAAAATTGAATTGCTAAAGGAAAAATGGTTCTATTCCTTGAAGTTTGGAGAATATTGAAGCCTATAAATAGAGAAGTTCTCTACACATATTTTTACACACATCTCTACACACACAACAATTCTCTCTTCTTTTATTCTTTGTTGAACTCCTTAACATGAGTAGCTAATTTTATTATTGATTGAGGATGAATTCCTAGTTCTTAATATATGATTTGAGTTTTGTTTTTCAATTCTATCTTGAAGTTTTTCACATGATTATCGTTTGTTTTTACTAATAGGAATGTTTATACATTCATGGTTGATTGATATAGATTGTTTAGGTGGCCAACTAAATTGATTTGTTAATTTGATTCAAAGCTAGAAAGACATGGGATAAGTAATAGTTTCTTGACTCTTTACATAAGTAGCAAACACAGAGACCTTAACGGAGAGGGATTAGTGGAGCAATTGTGTGTGAAAACAACGTTAGCAAGTAGACCTTGATCTAAGAGTCTAACTACTAATATTAACCTAATAAGTTCATAAATCTTAATGCGTTTATTTAAATTACATCTTGAGTGATCTACTACTAGGTGGTTTTGGTAAATAGAATCCCAGAGTGATCGAGAACTTCCGTATCCGATATCAAGGATTTAGGGGTTTAGCAATCGATCTATCGGCTTACCTACGGTTGGTAATAATATGTGACTAATAACATGGATGAAAAACATAACTTGAATCATTGTTTTGCAACGAAGAAGGATTCCTTGATCTCGTCTCTCTTATTGATTTCAACTTTATCTTTTAATTGCTTTGTTTATTCTTTTGCTTTATACATCCCCCTTTTTTGTGACAATTTTTACAACTAGAATCTCTTGCTCCTCGTGGGAACGAACTTGACTTCCATACTATATTATTTTTAATTGAGTGGAAATAAGATACTAATTTGATTGCACCTACGATGCGCGTCAAAATTTTGCGCCGCTGTAGGGGAGCAACGGATGATTTTAGTTGTTTTCATTTTTATTTTGCTTTATTCTTGCTTTGTTAGATTCTATATCGTATCTAACTTAGTTTCGAGAATCTTATTTCAGGTAACGGTTTTCCATGTATGGTGGACAAGAGCAAGCATATTACAACAATCGATACAATTTTCAACTCCATTGATTATGGCAATTTCCAACCATCCTTAGGATACAATCAAAACCAATCTTTTGGCTATGATCAAATTCCTCAAATTTCTTATGGATATTCTCATACATATCAACAACCTTATGACGGGTATGTAAGTGGACAATCACGAGGATGGGAGGATAGTTTTGTTTATCATCAGAAATTCTCTAGTTTTGCGGATAAGATGTACGCCATGATTGTAGATCTTCAACAAAAAGTTGCAAGAATCACTACAAGACCAAAGAACCCTATGTTTGGGAGGAACCACGTCGAGACGGCATTGCTAAATAACGAAGAGACATGGATCAATACAAGGAGGATAGGGATAAAGAAGAATTTGCTATCAAAGCTGATAACTATTCTAATGTGCCTATGGTGTGTAGTGAATATTTGATCGATGATTATGTTGGAAAGGCCAACCTTTGGATACTTTTTGAAGACTCTAGGTGTAGCTTACTCGAGCCTTGATCTTAATAATGATCAAGCACCTATTCAAGGTAGAGCTTGAGGAAGATCCCACCAGTGCTTGGAAAAAATTCATTAGGGAAAGACATGAGTCCGCGGGAAGTGTATGAGCGTTTGCAGCAATGAGGAATTTATTCCAACTCAGGATCATAATAATGATCTCACCTATTCAAAAAGGAGGAGATTGGGTGTGACTTACCTATTGTTATAAACGGTGTAACACCCGCAGATGAAGATCTTACACCTATACCGATGAAAATCATTTAGTGAATGTCTGATTAGATGATGAGAATATTGAAGAGATGATGCTAGAGGATGAAACCAAATTGATTGATTTTGTGGAAGACCCTATTGAACTTGCCATAATGATTAATGATGCCAAAACTTTGGTTAAGGTAGAAAATAACGACGATTGGTTGCAAGATTCGATAGAAGACTACGATATACAAGAGGTAAGTAATTCACATGAATTCTCTAAGGATGAAGAAAGTTAAAATAAGAGATTGCAAGGTTTTGTCTAACCCTTTGCCTATTGATTCTTCTCCTTTACCCTTATTGGTTTGAATGTATGTGCTTGAAAGTATTTTTGGATGATTTTGTTTCTAAATATCCACCATTGGAAACACTTGATGCTAACACTATGCGAGTTTTCCAAGAAAGAATACATGGAAGTTCCCAAATTAAGTGTTCTTTATACGCCAGTGTGGACGAATAAGTGTGGGGGAATTTCTATCGAGGCGATAATTTCACTATTGTTGTCTTGTGCTAATATTTGTATGAGTTATTGTTTTCAAAACAGGTATTATGGGTGGATCCCCAAATTTTCCGATTGTTAGTATATGGGGAGTGAATCTTATAAGAGCCAAGTCGGATGTCGACTTAAAACAAGCGCTAATGGGAGGGCAACCCATAGGTTTTGTATTTCTTATCCTTTTGCTTTTGTTCTTTTTTCTTGTTCCATATCATGTTAAAATTTCCCACCTTGACTTTACTAGGAGGATTCAATTACATTGAGGACAATATAAGTTTAAGTGTGGGGGAGTGGTTAAAAGCATGTATTTTTTTAAAAAAAAAATTTAAAAATTTTTTAAAAAAGTTTTACATAAA
>JAJJWW010004847.1:0-82063 GCA_023531295.1 Papaver armeniacum
GGTAGAGTTTGAATGATTTGAAGTATCTAGGAATCACGCTGGAGTAATGAAACCATCTCTGCAAGTATCTCGTAGAAGATCACTGTTATATCTTTGTATGTTTTTGTATACATTGTTATGTTCACTTTCAGTGCCCATGTTGTAATTTTGCGAGCACAATCAAATGTATCGACAATCAAATGTATCGACAATATATAATAAAAACATCTTTTTGTTACATCACTTATCTCTACTACATAACAATGACTTACTCTATGTTTAATTTTTGTGTCATACTCGACATATTTTCATCTAGTAAATTTGCATTTGGGTGACTTGCATGAGAATAGATAATCGGCCACCCATGGAAGTCTCCACAAAATCTGCATTCATATATGGAACCCACCACAGACATTTTGACACCATAATATTCAACATACCACCACAACAAGTTTGAAACATTGAATGTTGTTGAGTTTCAGTTTCCCTATTGCGTGATCTAGATCGCCGCATCCCATTCTGACCTTCCTTGTACACATCCCCAGTTGTGATGACATAGCTCTCCTTTTGGCTTCATCAAACCATTCAAACCTTTTTGCGGTTATAATGTTGGCAACTCAAGAACCGAGCACCATATGAATTCACTTGTTTCAAACATTTAGCATTCTTATTCCATCACAATATGGTTCTCTACACCTACCGTACATCCAAACACAATATTTGTGACATGTCCGGCAGTATCACATAATCGAGGAGTTTCTGTCAAAATCCATTTTTGGTTGGTTAAACACATTATTACTCTTAAACATCTACTTTGGAAACATACATTCAAGGAAAACTTACCTCTGCTTCAATTTCCACCATTTTTTTCTTCCCAGCTTTGGTTTTGATACGAACATTTTCGATGTTACAAGATACAGCATCAGATTCTGAATCAGAGTTTTGGCCAACAGTGCTCATCTTTGAGTTATTTGTTTCAACGTAAGAACAGATGGGAGTGTATCAAACAAGGGGAACTTTTTTTATAGATGAAATTTGAGGGTGAATTGTTCGAGAGAATTATTAGAAAATAATCGAGGTGTCTTGGGTACCCCCTCGACATACAAAAGATAGACCGCTAAATCTTGAATTAAATATATATTGAAACATAATTTACCGAAGTTACATGTTACACGAGTACTAGCGACTTAAAACTTACTAGAAATGAGCTTACTGTAATTACATGTTACTTATTTAGTACTAGTGGTTTGAAACTTAATAACAGCATTAGGAAATTAAAAAAAACTACGGTATTTTTACTTATTAGACATTTAGTCCGGGAAATGTTTTCAAGTTATTGATCGTCTGTTAAGTGCGTTATTCTCGCCTCTTAAAATGTTTAATAAATAACCATACCTACACATTGTAATGGTTAAAGAGATCTCCAAGCGGTGGGAGCGAGTTCTTGTAAAACCCGACTCAGCTTGTGCCTTTCTTATTCTCACTGCGTCCTTTACCGCTATCGCGTCAAACCATTCATCATACGACAATAATCCATCACCGGGAAATTGCCAAAGTTGTTAGAGGAATCTTTGGTTTGTTTTTGGGTGCTATGTTTTTGTAGCTTTGATCGAAATTTCTAAAACGTCTCTCTTTGATGGGCATTTGGAGAATCGATCTTCTTCTTCCTCCGGGAATTCCCAATTCATTTTTTTGGATCGAAATGGCGGTGTGGATTCAGTTTACGGGCTTACTGATTATAGCACCCGTGACACCCTTATTTATAATTATAATAGATACATTTTTTTTTCTCACGGGGCTGCGGTGATTTGATTTGTCAAAACACACCTAGTCAAAAGAAGCGCCACAGACCTAGTCTACTTTGCTCGTCAGTGAATTTTCTAATCACCGTAATTGTATTTTCGTACAAAAACGAGATATGTTGGTTTTGCATATCTTCTTCCTCGAAACACTAAAACAACAAATAAACACTAAAACAACAAATAAAGAAAAGATGCTACATTATCTAAATACTAGCTTTAACACAAACTAGAATTCAACAGGAAAATAATACATCAAAATATCGAAAGTAAAAATCAAAAACTCCAACAAGAAAATTATACCCTACATGAGAAAGTGACTTGGTTGAAGTTACCTAGGTTATAACTCACAGCTATTTTTGTTTAATTTCCACATTTTCTTTACGTAATCGGGATAAAATTCTTTCCAAAACCATCGTCGGTATAAGTAATGAGTTTTGCAAGTGGACGCATAGAAATTCAAAATACCTGAAGCTTAAGGCATTCTTTTCGTAGCTTCGTCCTTCCTCTACTAAATCAAACCACTCATCACAAGAAACAACTCCGCTCTTAGAATACACCACATTGGTCATTGTGACGGGAACAAGATGGTGTTCTTCTTTTTCTTCTGCACGGATTATAGTTTTCCCTTTATCCTTCGTTACCTCATTTTCTGATGATACAATAATTGATGACGAAGAGTCCATGATGCTTTTTCCAGAAGCTTTCGTTTTTGTTGATGAGATGGGGTAGGCGTAAGAGTTGTGTTGATATTTCTTTACATTTCTAATTGGTGTGAGCAGACCTATTTATATTATTTGCCAAGCATTAAGAGACCAAAAGAGCGAGAATGAGAAGACCTATTTTTATTCTTTTCACTTTCACAACTTTGACAAGTTAATGTTCGTTGCTCTCCTTTGACCATAAATTTTCTTTACATCCATAAAATTGGACACAAGGTCTTACTAGAAACGAAAAATCAAATAACCACGCAACAAAGACTACAACGCTAAGCTACCAAAAATATTGGAGTAATAAAGTGTACAACTTTAAAATTTAAATGCAAATTCGTCACACTTACGCCTAATACAATTTACAATAGAAATAGAATAAACCTATAGCAAACTAGGAAAAAAAACTAGAAGTCAAGGCTTACACAATGATTAGGCAAATATTTGCACCCATCATAGATCACTTGCCTCTGCGTTGCCACGTTTGTAATGTAATTATACTTTTGAATATCTCTTCTCATTACACCATTTTCTAAATCCACCATGATCGGTTGTACGTATTAACCGGATAGATGAAACTAATTTTAAAATTGACAAAATATCGAAATTATTGAATTATTTTTTTTGTCGAGACACCACGTTATATTTTGAAGAAATGCTAAACGTGACCCACCCCTTCCCCACTCCTTTCCCCTGTTTATGTGTCAAGCATCCGTTGGTTAAACCCTAATAATGGACTCCCTGTTAATCTCCAATTGTGGATCAATGGCTAAGAACGATGACACGTAATGAGAGAAAGGAGTGGGGAAAGGGAGGGGAAAGGCGTGGGGGAAGGGCAGCACTTTCGTTATATTTTTCTTCTCACCTCACGTAGGAGTGTGGCGTGCCTACCTGCTCAATAAAGTCTAAAACACGAACCATCTGTGGAAAGACAGAGACAAGACAACTCAAAGAGTCATAAATCACTAAACATGCTCTTTTTCTCCCTTCTTTCTTCTCTGTTCTTAGTAGTTTCTTACTTCACTCGATGTATCGGGCTGAGCAAAGCTAGGTTCATTTTTAATCTTTTAGCTTGGATCATGGAAAGTGTGCCTTACCACTTGTTATCACCGCTACTTTCTCCCTCTCCATGTGTTTTTCTTTTTCTGGATAAAGTCTCACCGAGTAGTCAATTCTGACAGCTTTAAACGCTTAAACGCGACTACAGAGAGAGATCAAGAAAAAAGACAGGAAAAAGACCATGAAATCACAGACGAGAAGACTGATTTTTTTATGAACCAATCAATCAATTGTAGACGGTAGATGCGGCATCATATAAATGACAAGTGCATGTGCCTTTAAGCAAAGAAACACTGACTAGCTATACATGTACGAGATATTTAATAAATGAGCGAGTAATGGAGACGTAGAAAGAAAGCTTTGTACTTATTCTTCTCTCTTCTAGTGCTTGTTACGAGAGACACGCATGGGTTGTAGCTTGTGTGTCATTTTCGGGCAGCATGTATTCATGAAGACACATAAGCCATAGAGGGTCCCACATAAATGTGGTCGCCACACATCCGAGAGCGCACAATCTATAACAGACAGTGTTTATTTACGAGATAATAAAAGCACAAACTATGTCTATGATGCATATGACAGAAAGAAATGGTCTAGTCTAGTGGGCCGAGAGGTTGAGTGTGAATTGATGGATGGACGGGTATACATTTGCCAGTCTAGACAACAACTAGCTCTTTTGTGGTGGCGAGCAAATGAAGCTTTCTAAACCGATACCACCACGAACTGAATCAAGTGATTCATTGATTTATCTTGATAAATAAAAGAAAAAAATGGCCAATTACATTACTCAAAATAACGTATTTCAAAAGCAAAGCAAGTTGGGCACCTTCTCCGACACAAGTTAGGGTATATATTCCACCAAGTTGTTATAGCTTTTCATAGCAAAAATGAGAAAGAAAAGTGTGCGCCATTTTATTTTTTGGCATTCCAATCTTTTTTTATCTTTTAACATATCCAAAGAAAATGTCTGCGTGTTCACAAAACTCAAGCATCACTTCAGTTGGATTCAATTCTAAAAAAGGTAACAAAAATGAAGGCCAAAACCCCATACTACCATATATGGAGGGCAATATATATATGGGGATCCTGTGTTTGATTCTCACAAGCGGGTGGTAGCTAATTTCTATACAATAAAAAACGGAAGCCAATTTTGTGATGAATGGTTTGCAAACGTAGAAGAAGATCGCCCGATTCGTAAAGAATGTACCGGGGTTGGGGATCGTGTGCAGCTCATGTCACATTCCATTTCATGGCAAGGGCATTTATACCAAGGAGGTGAATTTTGGGCGGGATTTATTTGAGAAACTCATCATGGTAGAGTTAATGAATAATAGAATGAGTGGAGATATTGTAGCACATAATTACAACCAACGTGCAAGTCAGTGAGTCATAGTTTTATTTTCCTAGTTTGATAAGTTATATTAGGTGTGAAAGTGTGCCGTATTTGCATTTTAATTTTTAAGTTGTGTTTTTTTTTTTTAATTATTTTGGTTGCTAGATTGTATCTTTTCTGTGTTGCTACTATTTGAATTTTAATGTGGTTATTTCAATTTTAATGTGTTGTTAGATTGTATCTTTTCTGTGTTGGAGCCAATTAATAACAGGTTGTGGCCAATTTTAATTTGTTATTTTCATCGCTTATCTTGTGTGCATTAAACAACGGGTTGTTATTTTAAAGTTTTGTTACTTTTAAAATTGCATTAAACAATTAATAACAGGTTTGTGGCCACTTGTATGGATCCACTTGCAACTAGCTTGGTCCAATACTTGAACCAATGAAAGCAACATTTCTAGTCAAAGAGAGTAATTTAACATAACTTTTCTCAAATTTGTGAAAGTAAAAAATACAAAAAGCTTTTTTGGAATTAAAGTCACCTTCTTCGGACTACTCCTTTGTTGGGAAATGAGTTGTGAGTGGTATAAAAGTTACTGCAGGAAGCTTGATTACTACCATATCATCTTGATTTTGTGTAGCAATATAAAAATCCTATAAAAATCCTTAAACCAAGTTTACACCTCCGTTTCATCTCTAGGTTGGGTTTAGTACGACTAATTCACACCCTCAGGTCACCTATCTTGCAACATTTTAGGATCCAGCGTTGCTGACCTTTAAACTGCACATTGCTATTTCTTGCACATACCAAAAAAACACCCATAATTTCAACATAAGATGGATTACAGGTACTCACCCAAAACTAATAGTAAGATGAGAAGATAAGCAAGTGAAAATAACAAAAAATGAATATCAATTCATATCAATTTAAACCAACAACATCCACCATATAAAAAAAAACGAGGAGAAATAGCAGGATAATCTACAAATGCAAAAATATAGAAATAAAATTCTCCTAATCTCACTTTTTTACTTTTGTTTGCAAGTAGTGGCATAATGACCAGGTGATGATGAGTTAGAACAACCTCGATTTTTGCTCAATTTCCTAGATTTCTCCGAGACACACGATGCGATCTCCCTTGGACGACCTTTACCTCTTCTTGTGTTGGGATTCAATACTATACGCGCAAAGCAACCCTCTCTCGGGACATTCCAATATTCCGAACTCAAGGTAGGGTAAATTGCGGGTGCATACATTGATCGCCATTTCAAAGTTTGGTAGTATTCTCCACAAAGAGGGACTATGTCCAACTTATATTTCTCACATACCCAAGCACGTGTGGACCACGGCAAATGCCTCGTAGTTGATCACTTTCTGTGTGCAAGACTTCTCCGAAATGTTGACTTGGTCTTTGATCATTGATACCACGCTCGATGACCTCGTACTTTATGTCCAATGATACGGCAATAAAACAATTTTGCAGTTCCCACCTTTCTTCTAAAATTTTGGCCGGCAAGCGAGTCAATGAGGCGTCCGGTAAGAGATTTTCTCGAGTTCTCGAACCATTCCATCAGTGATCTCCGAATAAAATCAACTAAATGACAAATGGGCAGATTTTTAGCCTTTTTAACTTTTGCATTCCAACTCTCGCTTATGTTAGTAGTCATCAGAGTAAAACGTGCTCTTACAGCCTCCACCCTGGACCACCTATGCTCCCCAATCTCTGTACATACCTTTTTACTGCGGAGCTTGTTTTAAAAAAATCTTTCATAGCATTGTTGTAATGTGTGAGGGAGTGTATGCTTTATGCAGCTATGATAAATAAATTGGCGTCGTCGTGAAATTTCTTAAGGAGATTTCTGCAATCAAAAAGCGACCAATTAGCATAAGAGTGCTGAATATGCAAAAGCAAAAAAAAAAACATAAAAACAACTCATGATAGGGAGAATTAAATATAATGTTGTGTTGTTTAGTACGTTTAATATGGTAGGCGCAAAAAACATGGCACACAAGCAGATACTTAGGTTCGTCATGGCTCTATGAATGTGATCCGATCTATCTGAAACCAACACAAGATCTGAATTCTTCTTCAAATATTCACTCCCAAGCGCATCAAACAATTTTTAATGAACCAATCCCGTGAATCATCATTCTCGAATCGGCGATGCCAAACGCTCTGGATATATTTCTTCATTAGAATCCAACCCTATGCATTTGACGGTAGGACTCCAGTAGCGTTCCCAATAAGGTGCGTGCCATCACTTGAAATGGGCATTGCTCTCGAGAAATTCTTGAATCCATCCAAGACATACTCCTAGTGCCATGAAATAATACACAAACTCATTCATAGAATTCGTTTCGATACATGTGGTCCCAGGGTTATTCTCGCTCCAAGCACGTAACTATAACTAACAAGGTCTTGATATGATTCATCTGCATTACCACGGTAAGCTTCGGTTCAGCGTTTACAACTTGGTGGCCCTGTTTATGGCCAGTTGTTATACCATGTTGGAAGCATGTCCGCTCTCAAATCATTAGGTGTATACTGAGACTATCACACTTGCCAAACTCGATTTCGAACAGTTTTGCCATGGCACGACCCATCCCTTTTATAGCATACTTAGGAATTAAGTCTTGTTCTTGCTCTTATCACAAGTGTGTTTGGTTACCGCTGCTTTTGATTACCCAATAGTCAAGAGACTTGACCGCGATGCCCGCATACCAACCCATGTCGGATCCAAGCGGCTTGGCAAGAAGGCGGTTATCGTTGGATGGTTTGGCTACGTACTTGAATGATCCTTTTATTGAAGCAATTTTCAAGCTAATATGCAGCTGTTTTTTGGTTTTGAAATGGTTACAGGTACGATATCGTACTTGACTTTATTTGATCTTTGAGGAGGAGAACTAGCGGGTTCAATATGTGGAGTTAGTCGGCATCATGGAAAGGCTGTGGATATTTCTTGGCAGCTGTAAGGTTATCGACATCATCAAGTGAGGATATTTCGGGAAGCTGGGGTTATCGGCCCAGCTATTAGACGTCTCCTCACGATTCCAGGCCTTGAGGGGGCTGAAAAAAAATTATAATTCATATTATTAAAACCCATGCGTAGACACATATATTATGCACCAAATTCATATTAGTTAAACCATTCCCAGTTGAACCCATCTACGTGACAAAATAGGACAATAGATCCACAACGGTATATGACTAGAGGGAGAAAATAACTAACCCTCGCCACCGGTGCAATCTCCGTTGCGGGTTGATTCTTAGGATCATCACCTTGAAGAACTGACTTTGCCCGCTGCGGTGAGGAGTTAACGGGGTCACGACCTTCGGCAAAGCGGCCATTCCAATAGGAGTTATTGGGGAGAAACATCTTTCAATTCTCGTGGAGATGGCACTATGAAAAAACTAGGCGTTCGGTACCTCGGAAACATAATATTCCAGAGCTTGTTCTCCGGTAATGATAAACCGGCATTTTTAATCCTCAGTACCCAACGGTGCCCGGTAGCCGTAGAGGTCAAAAGCAGGTCCGTGCGAGAAACCAATTACCCCAAGTGCACGGTTCTTCACATCTTCAACGGTGTATTCATCGGTACAAACGCTGGTTGTAACGTCCCATCGTAGTAATGTCGTTTCCTCCTTTCTTCACCCATTTTCCGTTGTAATGAATCAAAATAGTTTTGGTTTTCTGGTCATTGGGGGAGGGGGACTTATAATTCTAAAACACCTGCAACACAAGCATAGGATTAGCTCAACTTGATAAGTTTGACACCATCAAATCCATTTTAGCGACAGTTAAACCAACTGATCAGGTTCTTCAAACACCAAACAAAATTAAAGAAAACCATGACAGGTTTGTACCCCTACATCAAACCATTAAAGAAAACACCAAACCATGAAAGAAACAAGCATACGATATGCGGTGGTTATAAGCTTGCGAGCAATTTAACATTATGACTCTAAAGAAAATTTAAGCTTTAAAACTACAGATTAATAAGTTAACATGATCTCTAGTTAATGTCCCTAAGCCTATTCATGAACTTGGGTCATATCTCTCTCAATTAACATCACATTACTTCTATTCCACGGAGAATGGATATGCATGAAGCAAGAAGGGCTAAATGCACAGTATATCTTAGACGGTCAACATCTCAAGATATTAGTAATTTAGTATCATCACTATCTTTATAATCAGTAGTATATTCAAAACCTTGTAAAAAGAGTGACAAAAGTTAGGACAAACTGTCATATATTCAAGGAAATGTGATACATGAGAGTGATACGTTCAACCAACTAATTTAGTCTTTGGAGGGTTTCTTCCGACGGTAAAAGAAGAGAATGGGCATAAACTTAGTTTCAAAATAGAGTTTGACTAGGATACGACTACATAATGTAGACATTTCATTTTAAGTAAAAGCAAATGCATTAGAGGGTAAAACTCCAATGCTTGAGGTTGAGAATCATCATATTATTAAACGATTAGGCTTCTAATGGCAACAAAATTTATCTCGGTAGGATCGATCGCTTGCAACTATACACTGAACTCCGTCAAGCTCCTCTTGAATCTCTCCTTTGATCTCACATAAATCCTCTTGGTCCTCAACTTTGCGGTCACGAAATCAAAATCATAGATAGCATATCAAGTATTCATGGGAGGAAGGTTTGAAGTGAAGTCTTCATAGCTATCGACTTTTCAACAATAATCTGCTTGTGCTTATCACAACAAAATGAAAAATCCTTTCAGTCATCAATTCCAAAAATCTTTATTTGCAATCATCATGCATAGTAATCCCCAACCAAACTACACACATATAACAAAATCCATACCAATCAGATACATATGATAAAATTATTGCATGTAAAAGGTACAAAACCAAAACCTAATATCTCTCTGGTGAATATCTACGATATTAATGCCAACCATGATGAATATAACACAAAATAAAATACCGTATGTGAAAGTTTGACGGAGAAAATTTGACAAAGTATAATATGAAATAACGAACATCTAGATTGGTATTTATCGAGGAAAGAAAATCGGTAACCTAAATCGATAATAATAACAAAATCACCATCTATGCAAAATCATCTTTGGTATATTAGATTAATCAAACCCAAGAAAAACCTATTTTACCCAATTTATTCAAACCAAACTTTGCGGTTTCAATCCCAAAGTTCGAGAATACGTTCACGGTACAAAACAAAACAAAACTTTGCAAACCCGATACTTAAATCAACTTAGTCTTCAAGAAGCTCCAAATTCACAAACATACAAAACAAAATTATTCTAACCAAAAAAAAAACAAACAGAATACTAAGATTAAAGTAAGCGATTGAAAATATGATATTGGTTATTCTTCAACATCATATTCTAATTAGAGTTAAACCCATCTCAAATCCTTCCACTGAGACATAAATTTCATCCATAAATATCAAACCCTAATTTTTAATTGAAACCCGAAACCCTAAATTTATAACGATCGAAGATTTAAATCAAACAAATTAAAATAGAAACATAACCGAAGATTCAATCTATTAATTTCAGAGACTAACAAATTCAAAGAGATTAATGAGTTTCAAAGACATTATAGAGACATAACCGAAATACATATTTAATGAGAGATGAAAATCGGTACCGGGGGTAATTTAGGGTATATCTTAATCCATTACACGCTCCAGCTTTCACGTTATGTTTTCTTTGTGGAGGAAGATGATTGATGATTGATGTTGATGTATTTGTATCGAGGAGAAGAAAAGAAGAAAAATGGAAGAGAAGAGGCAGAGCTCGATAAAAAAAAGAAGAGTTTCAGTGTGTTAAATGGAAGAGAAGAGTTTCAGTGGGTTAAAGAAGATGGAAGAGGTGCGCGTGTGAAACGAGTGTGTGGAGTTCGATGCGCGTGTGAAATTAGTGTGTGGAGTTCGATGGGTGCACATTGTAGGAAAATGGGTTCACATTATATGGTTATTATTATGCCTTATGCTATATTGTGTTCACAATGTAAATAAGTGGGTACACATTCAATAAAATAATACAATATAACCCATATAAAATAATGGAAAACATTGGGTACACATTGTTATTATTCACTAAAATTAAAAATGACCTATTGTGAACACAATGGCAAGGTGGGTACACATTACAAATTATACCTTATTGTGAACACAATGAAACATAGTGGGTACACATTCTAAATTATACCTTATTGTGAACACAATGGTTCCATTGGGTACACATTACAAATTATACCTTATTATACCTTATTGTGAACACAATGAAAAATAGTGGGTACACATTCCAAATTATACCTTATTGTGAACACAATGTCAACAGTGGGTACACATTCCAAATTATACCTTAACTTTTTTAAAATAATATTTAATAATATAATAGTCTTGCTAAAATAATCAAAAATTTCAGTCCGGACTCGGGCCCTTAGTGCTAAAATAATAAATTCGATAAATTAGTAAAAAACATGAAAAATGACTATAATGATTGATTTTCTAATTTTTGTGAAATTAATAAGATGTATTACTTTAAAAATAAATGTAAAAATATTTCCATTAATGTTTTTTTCTTTTTCTATATTTTCCATATTTTCCATTTTTTCGGTATTTATCTTAAGATATTTTATTTTAATTTTTTATTATGGAAATTCTTGTTTTTATCAAAGAAAAAAATTCATCAAGTAATATCTCTTTAAAATGTATAAAATTATTATTTTATGGATTAAGTAATATCTCTTTAAAATAATAGGATTTGGGTCGCAAGGATAGAGTGGGTTCACATTCTTCTTCGTTAAAATGAAATATAAGCTCAATGTGAACACAATAGGATAGAGTGGGTTCACATTACAAATTCTACCTTATTGTGAACACAATGAAACAGTGGGTACACATTCCAAATTAATCTTTATTGTGAACACAATGTAAACCCATTGGTTACACATTATTCTAAATATAAAAAAAAATTTCGTATTGTGCACACAATGTTTAACAATGGGAACACATTTCATCAATTAAAATATTAATTAAGATGACACTATTTCTAAAAAGGTTTCCAAATAATAATAAAAAAATAGAATGTGGAGGACTTAATGGTCATAACAATTTTAATTTAAGGGTAAAATAGGAAAAAATAATTCTATAAAACATTTTTAGGAATTTAGAACAAAGTGAACATTTTTGGTAATTAGAATTCCAAAAACAACACTTTTGGGCAATGACCCCTGGGCTGGTGGTGTTTTCAAGCAATGTAATATTTCCCTGCGTTTGTTTTTAAATGTCACTCCATTGCAGTAGCAAAATTAGGATATATAGATGACATTATTTCGCAAATAGACTGATAGCCCAAATAACTTAACACCTCATTAGCATCTTGAGAAGAGAAGGTTCTGTTGTATTATCGCGTGCTGAAAATGCTGGTGGTGTTATTGAGAATGTGAACATTGGGTGCAATTGTTGCTCTCGCAGCTACGTCTTCTTGAATACAAAACAATGTAACTTAGACGAATCCCAATGTGGAATCTAATGGAGAACATTGCTCAGGATATTGAACGCAACCAAGATGACTTTTATTTACCGTTGTTCAGATGGGGGAATCAAAATCCCCAAACTTCTCTATCGCGTGCGGTATGCATGCTGGTCAATCGCTTTAGCAAGATGAATATGGAGACTAGGATGATACTTCAAACGAGTCCTACGTTCACCTTGTTATACTACAGTAGGCATTTGATGAGGATGAGAAGAACAACCAACTATAAAGTGGGAGCTCTAACCTCATATCAGTCAATGATTATTTTTGCTGAGTAAGAACTCTCAAAGGTAATATGTCACTCAATTAGTCAGGTTAGCTTGCCGACGTCGTCTGTTGCATGAGACCCTATGTTGTAAAAGGCGCTAGGCAAGGCGAGGCGCCAAGCCCAGCGCCTAGCGCCTTTGGCGCCTAAGGCGCCCCAGGCGAGGGCATTTTTTTTAGAAAAAACAAAATCAGGTATAATTTGGCGCCTGGGCGCCTTTTTTTCCCAGGCGCCAGCCTTGCGCCTAGTGCGCCTTTGGCGCTTAAGCGCCAAAGGCGCTCGCCTTTTACAACATAGATGAGACCTATGTTTGGTGATAGGCTCTTGACGTTTCAGTGAGACATGTTTGTTTAGAGCTGTTATTTGCCATAATAGCTTGCAGTATAGTTTAACTAAACTTTGATGAAAATCAATTCAGTAAGAATTTGTGGTGATCATCATTCTACTGAGATTTCCTTCAGTTGAAGTGCATTAAGATGAATGGATCACTAGGCCAGGTTATTAGTACTAGCTAATAGTACTGGGCCCGAACCACATGGAGGCTTGTTTCGGTTAGGGTTTAGCGAGATGACAACTCAATGCCACTATATACATGGAGTTACTAAACCCTATCTACTCACTCTTCATGCTCATCGAACAAAACCTAGCCGCCTTCTCCACCTCTCTTTTTTTTTTCTGTACATCTACTACTCGGTTCTGTGATTGGAAATTTTCTTTCTGCAAAATGATAATAGAAATTGTGCTTGGGAATGAAATGATGTTGGTTTTGTATGAGAATCCTCACATACAACATCACACATGAATCAGTTTTTGTCATAATGACTTGTCCTCTCAAAAACTAGTTCTCTAGTTATCATTTGCTTTCAAAAATCTCTTTATTGATCTCTTTACTCAATCTTAAGAATTTATTCTCTTACTTAAGTTTCATCAAGTGATGCGATCTGACAATCACACTGACGATTCATAAATTAGATGCATAAACACACAAATCAGAGCGAACTGAAAGAATGAAACTTTGGTGCTAATATTAATTTTACAGAATTTCTTGTTGTCAAATGTAGTAGTTTTGCTTAATAAATTTTGTAGATAAAATAGTACTGTTTGTTACTGTTTGATGAGATTCCTATCTTGTGCTTTCTGAGTGTTGAAATATTGTGAAAGTGTAAAAGATTGGTGGTAAAATAAATTTGAATGGGTTAGTATTATCTGGAATTTGAATGATTTGTGATATTATTTTGAACAATTTTTCATTTAATCTGCTTTTTACAGTTCCTCTGAATGTGTTTTGCATTTTGCTCCAACTGAAGACTTGGTGTACTGTTCAGGCCATGTAATAAGAAATCCATGTTTTCATTGTAGTCCATTGAGGATGCTAAATAAAATTACAATTATAGAGAAATGCCTGACATGCATGTTTCCCTGAATAATTCGACAAACAGAAATGCAATGCATCTGAAGCCAAAATAAATTGTAAAGCTTAAGATATAGTCATATAGACCACCAAAATCTTTCTGAATATAGTTTTCAAAGGATTGTGCTGAAAATGATTTTATTGTGTAAATATTACACATAATACAATCATTAAAGATGTTAACCTACTGATTCTTATTGCATAAATTGATTCCTATTACATTAACATCAAGGATCATCTCGTTACATTCCATTTTATAACCAAAATTAAAATTTTGCCAAGCATCAATACTTTTTAGGCCGAAATGAAATCCCAAATCGAAAATGATATACCGAGAAACCAAAACATTGGACCTCGGATCCACAATCTGAGGTGTTTGCACCTTCTGTGCCTCCGTGGTGATTTAGAGAACCAGAAGATTAAAACCACCTGAATCTTTGGATAACTGTGAAACCAAGGGAAATCCTTTTGAGAGGAAAAGTCATTGTGACCGAAATGATTCATTTGTGATGTTGTATGTGAGACTGGATCCTCATAAGTTAAAACCAATATCACACTTATCTCTAACATCATTCTGCATAGGGAATTTGAATTACAAGATAGTAGTAGATCTACAAAGATAAATAAATAGAGAGGTGGAGACGGGGAGGTTTCCGTTTTGACGAGAGAATGAGAATACTGAATATATAGAGAGATTCCCAAGTTCTTTATATAGTGGTCATCTTTCTAAACCCTAAGGGCCTAGCATGATCAAGGCCAGGACAGGCCAGGTCCAATATATATTAGCTTGTAGACTATAAGTTGGGCTGTTGTAGTTCGTATGGTTTAGGAAGTTAACCTAGGAGTCCAAATCTAGACCACCAAATCGGCTCTTGATGTAGGATTGGTGAACCTTTTAAGGATCGGTGGGTACATCTTAATGATAAGAATCACTAATGGTTGATCCACATCTAGGAATGGACTGGATATGTATTTCGACGATCTTTTGTGTTTTCATTTTTGCGCCATACAAAACCGAAGAAACCTAGGGCTTGCACATCTATTTCGCCGACGGATTTGGAATTGAGTTATTGTACATTGAATCGGAAACAACCTCATTTCTGGTGAAGCAAAACAGTTTGCACCTTAAAAATCACGAATTTCATCTGGGGTTACATATGGACGGCAGATAATACGATAAATGATTCATTTTATGTGGTTTGTCTATATCCTTGATGATCCCGTAGTCAAAATGAAATAAAATGCGGCCGAGTGCAGTTGTCTTGCATTTAGTTATCAGAACTAGTCATAAAAACCCAAGGTGACCAAACTTGTGGTACAAAAACCCTATTCAAATGTTGGGAACCATTAAAACTCCATCTTAAACAAAATTGATACAAAACCCCCAAATTTCAAAATTGGTTTCATCAAATTCTTTGGGGTTTTTGTATTACTTTTTGTTTTTGGGGTTTTTGTGTTAGTTTGTTTTGATGGGTTTTGTGTAGATGGATAGTGACACCTTTGGGGTTATAACTTGCTATGGCCGTTAGCACATTCACAGTCCACAGTTGTTTAATACGGATCCTGACTTGACTTGCCCGGCAAACAAACGATTCATGTTTATTAGTAACTGTTTCCGATCCAACCCGATCCGATCCAAAGGACTTACCTGTCATTTTGTAATTTCCCATTTTTAACCCCTTCGGTGAAATCATTTCTCCTCCTTTCGAGGGTTTTACAGAGAAGAGTAGAAAACAATGCCGATGGCCTTTATGTAGTCTATAGAAGAGGAGCTCTGGTCATCAATCAAATCAATCTCATCTTCTTCTCGATCTCTCATCATCATCATTTCAATAGCCTGAAGAACGAGCAAACCACACTAATTAAAAGAGGTAAGTTGATCAATCTCATCCATATTTATAGATTTGCATGTAACCTGTTTGATGAAACTCCGAAAAGAATTACTATCAGTTTTTGATGCATTCGTGTGAAAAAGCAGCAGACAGGAAATAGGGGATTATTCTTTCTAGGGTTTTAGATCTCAACTGTGGGCGGCGATGGCTTATTCATCTAGGTTAACAGATGATATCTTGCTCGAGATCTTTACTTATCTTCCACTGAATTCGATTTACAGGTTCAAATGCTTATCAAAGGTATGGTTGTTTAACCTCTCCAACCCTAAATTTATTATCAAATGGTTGAAACTTAACAGCAAGTCTCTTCCATGGATACAATATTATGAACACCAGGTTACTGACCGATTGATACCTATGATGGCATATCCTGAATTACATTCAGAATTTATATCTAGAAATCAACATTTGTTCTCTTTTAAGTTTCTTATGAATCAGGAAAAATTTCAAGGAGCTAGATTAACCATCTTAGGTTCTAGTAATGGCTTGGTACTTTGTTCGATTAACTTATATCCTCGAAAGGAGAATGTCTCCTATCATGTTTGTAATCCACTAACTCAGAAATGGGTTTCACTTCCTTCAAAGATTGGTGGATTTGGTGTTAGTGGTATATTTTGTGAGTATTCATCATCAATCCCAAGTTGTTGTTATAAGGTTGTTAGCATCCCAGAGTTTGAAACGCCTTCCAAGAAATTCAATATTGATGTGTTTTCTTCTGATCTCGGTGTATGGGAAAGTTTTCAAGTTTCGTCTGATGGAACTGTTGGGTGGGGAAGGTTTCATAACGTTGTTACCCTTAATGGTGTTTTCTTTTGGTTTGAAGATGAGGGTAAAATGTTAGTTTATAATCTTAATCAGAAAAATGGAAGTGATGGACATCAATGTAGTTTGATTGATTTGCCACATATGGAGCTTGATGTTAATGACTTTGGTATCTTTGATGGTCGTATTGGGGAGTCAGAAGGTTGGGTCTGTTACGCTGAAATTGGAGGGACAGCAAGGAGAATGACTCTGAATGTTTGGGTGCTCAACGAGGTCAACTGGCAAATATTGCAGAGGAATATTTCACTAGACGATGTATATGCAGAACTGCTTTCTCGGATAGGTAAAAAATCTCTTTCTCGGATAGGTAAAAAAGCTGGACTCCAAGTTTTAGGTTTCAGTCCATTAGACCGTAATGTTATTTTGCTCGGTTGGAAGCACTGGATTTGGATGTTTAATATCCAAACCAAAACCTTTGAAGAACTCTGCTTGGATTACAGACATGTTCATGATGCAGATGTGATGATCCTGCCAGTTGCTGTGAAGCCACTGCCAACTGTACTTCCACGGCTCTCTTGGATAGATACTAAAATGTGATCTTTGCATTCCAACCTGACACACTCATCTGTGTCTTTTTAGTTATTTTTAATCTTCCTTTTTGGTTAATGTTCTTAGTTTGTTGTGTTTGAGGAAGTGACTCTCCTCCCTATTTATCAAGAAACTTTCAGCCTATTCCTATTGCCTTTCATTTATATTTGTTGCGTTCTGCAGTGCACTGTTTCTCTACATTCTGAATTTTATGAGCAGTTTTTATCTTCATAGAGTTTTCTATATTCCCCTCCTTAAACTTGATGACACTCCAGATTTTATCTTATTATCTTAATGGCACCTAACTTGAGGAAGAACATAGTAAGCGCCTATCGAATAGTTAAAATCTTGGTCGCAGTTGTTCCCTCAATGAAGTGCCCTTACGGTTTGAAATCCGATCAGTCATGACTCAGACATAAGCACATCTCTGTTAGAGAATCACCTAAAGAGATTGCATCAGCAGCAATTGCACATCTCTGTTAGAGAATCATCTCTGTTAGAGAATCACCTAAAAAGTATTTTAAGAGAGCAGGGATTTGTTAGTATAAAACACTTACATTAGCTACTTCTCCTTTTTGATTTTCTAGTGCATTCATTTCAGAATCCTCAACTCGGAAAAAGCGAATACAACATGCCATTGCCTAAGCCAGTACAAATTTTCAATTTGTTTGTAAGCAGAATCCTCCTCACTGTTGCTAACAACTCTTTCAGCTTCACTGATATTTGTTACTACATAAACATCTGCTTACCACACCAATTTTAAATTTGAACCATATTTTGGGGGCTACTCAAAAATGGTGGGGAACTACTTTGTGATAGGAATGTCAACCCTATACTTATAAGGGGTGTCCTAAAGGGTGGAAATGACTAACCTACCGTTCACCTATATATATAATCACCTCCTACCATCAGTCACCACCACCTATTTATATATAGCCACCTCTTCCATCACCACCGCCGCTTACCACCACCAACCACCACCGACCACCTCAATTCACCACCACCGCCAACCACCACCAACCACCACCGACCACCACCACCACCGACCACCTCAAATCACCACCACCGCCACCTCTATATATAGCTTAATAAAAATCATTAACAAAACAAAAATCAAAATCAAAATTATAACAAACCCATTACTTTTCATTCGTTTTCCGTTGAAAAAATGAAGTAATCATCAAAATGAGTTGAAAATGGAAGTTACAGAGAGAAGTTCGGTTAGGAATTATGTGAAAACTTTTGTCGAACTAGCCGAACTCAACTTTAATGGAGGTTTTTATTTTCAGAGACCAATTCGGTTACGTCGAGAAAAAAAAATGTCCAAGCCAAACTTGCAGTTCGGTTACGTCGCAAAAAGTTCGGTTACGCCACAAAAAGTTCGGTTACATTGCAATTTTTTTCTCCTAACCGAACTTTTCTTTGAAAAACCAGTATATTGAGTTCGGTTACGTCGCAAATTTTTTTCCTAGACGAACTCTTATTTCGGTTACGTCGCAATTTTTCTACTCCTAACCGAACTTTTCTCTGAAAGAAAAAACTCCATTAAAGCTGATTTCGGCTACCTATGTTTTCAGAAATATTAACCGAACTACACTTGCAAGTGAGTTCGGCTACCTGTTCTTCGGATGTCGTAACCGAACTTTTTTAACCAAACCGAAATTAATTTGTAAATTGTTCATTTTTAGGAATGTTTTGGCCAATTCAAACACCATTAACTAAATTTGAAGTACCCGTGAGTACCCAAAACATCATACTATTGTTGTGGCTCTTAAAGAAAAAGATCTTAAGTTTTTTTTCTTCCAAAACCCTCATCTTCATTATCATCTTCATCTTCATCTTCTTCTTCTCCCTCTCAATAATTCTTTTTTTGAAAAAAATAACCTTCTTAATTTAATCTCACTAATAATTAATTAACTAACTAATCATTACACTAATTTAATTACTAAGGGCAGGTTTGGTATTAAAAAAAACTTAGATAAGGGGTGACTCATTATTACTTCTAATATCCACCCAAAAAGTTGGAGAGTAGTCCCCCACCATTTTTGAGTAGTCCCCAAAATATGGTTCTTAATTTTCTTACCTGATTAAGCCTATGAGGCGTTCCTAGGCCCGGACCCAATACCACTAGTATTTTAAGATGGCACAACGAAGTTGAAATGCAGGAAACCTCAGGTACTCGTAAGAATGATCACCGCTGAGCGAACCGAGTCCCTGGCATTTTTGTGAACCGTTGGCTATGAGAATGAGTTAGATGCTTGTCCAATATTTTGAATTTATTTGTAAGCAGAATTGTCATTGTTGCCAAGTGCCTGATCAATACTTATGGAAGAAGTTCATCCCCTCTAAAGTAAGTTTCTTACTGTGGGATGCTTTTAATAAATCTCTGCATACTAGAGATTCGTTGACTTACAAAGGGACGCAGATAGAAAGTAGAGTTTGCGTTATGTGTAATATGGCAGACGAAAATGCAGATCATCTGTTTCTTCACTTTGTCAAACTACTTTCGATGTTTGGAAATATTTCATCAAAGCTTTTCATGTCTGTTGGCCTTTACGCCACCGTAATGTCGATTATTTGAAGCATGGGAATGGAATGTTATGACCGGTAAATGCAGAGAACTTTGGAGGATAATGCATTATGCACTGTTTTGGATAATTCGGGAGGAAAGAAACATCAGGGTGTTTGGGGGAAGGCACAAGTATGTGTATGAGATCTTTAATTATTCACATCAAACAGACTCTTATTTGGTGGAGCTGTGATAGGGATACATTTATATTTATTATAAAAGCTCTCAAGTTTTGCAGAACTGGGAGCAAGTTATTCACATGTAATCTAGTCTCTGACTAGTTCTTGTATCTGGAATCTGGATGGATTTTTCTTAATATAAACTTTTCCATTCGAAAAAGAAAAAAATATCTTGAATTTGCTTTGGAAGGTTTCTTCTTTGCTTCTCTTCTCTTTTATGTGGTTCTTGTTACCTCAGAAATCTCAGCCAAGCCTTTTTTCTTGTCAAACAACTTTTTTAGTCCTTTTTTTCATGTCAATTTTTACTCAAGTTTTGCCAAACATTTGAACAAGGCCCCACATAGCCAAGCCCTCCATAATGGTTGGTTGCTTACCGATGTAGGCTAAGCCAAAAACCCTAAATCTGACCCAGCAAAGGCTCCCTATAGGGTTTGCTCTCTATAGCCCTCCGCAAACCTTGGCGGACCATGGTCCAAATTAACGAGCCCACCCTTAACTCACTGATCCAAACAGAAATTTTAGGTTTTCTTCTTCGTTTCAAAAGCCGCCAATGCCTTGTTCTTCATTTCCCTTTAACTCGAACAATTTCTCAACCTCTCTCTCTCCATTTCTCTCTTAATTTCTGAAATGAAATCGAAGAAATTTCAATATGGAGGAGACTCCCGGGAAGAGATTCGGGTAGATATCTTTCGAGATTACCAGTGAATTCAATATTAGCATGTAGATGTGTATGTAAGATTTGGTTTAATCTACTTTGTAACCCTAAGTTTATCGAGAATCATCTTAATCTATCAATTCGGAGTAAGAACAACCTTAGACTCGTGTTTGGTCAGTCTCGGGATGACAAGAACCCTATCATTAGCTCAGTAGATTACAAATCAATTTCATAAACAGTAGTACTAAGAGAGAAAGACAACTTCTTGCTCTTCCGATGTGGCAAGAGTGACAATAATCAAAGTTTTTATTACTAACAGGAAGGGAAAATTGATGACGGATCCTAGAGACTGCACGCAGCATGGGATGGCCTAATCGTTGGTGCCAAAGTGGTAAACTGGAAGCAACATGTGCTTGTGGCTTTATTGGATGATCTAGCACATCAATTCCATCAAATACGTACAGTCCATTCCTTTCAAGTCCTCTCAAAGAATGCGGCAGCCCGTTTCCTTGTCCTTCACAACAAAATAAGAGGTGTGAAATTCGAAGAATACCGCATTGTCTTTCTGAGATTGAGACATCGATGACCAAATTACACTTAATTAGGCACATGGTAAACATTATTTAAGCAAAAATATCTTGAATTTTTGTAAAAGAACTATTACCAATATGAGCAATATTCAATGCGGTGCCATTACCCACTTGCACTTGTTCGGTGCCATCATACTCATGAGGAGCAGTTAAATTTCTCATATCTGCTTTGTCCGGATGATGAGTAGCTCCGTGCTCGGTAACCCATTGATTTTCAAGTTGTCCTCCTGGTAGAGCTATGTGCTAATTTTGGTTGTCTCTCTCCGATTGTTATTGGGTTTGTCATATCTCGAACCAACACCTATACGTAAGATGATTTCTTTTCTTGCAAATCGACACTTTGCTCTGTCTCATTCCCGTGGTTGTTCTTTGATTATTGCGTTTTGGAAGGAATTGTTGTTGCCTTTCTTGAAGGACTGATTTGTGTTTCTTTGGAACTGCGTGTGTTTTCTTTGGTATTGTGTACCTTGACCAATAAATCTTCTTTGGTCTTGCACATTTGCAGATCTTGATGTGGAAGTCATTGCTACATTTGCTAACGAGTGTCTGCAACAAGGCTAGGTGTTGCTCTTGCCTCATATCAAAGGTTAAAAGATGAGAATAAAAGGTATCTATGTCCATACCCTCATTTCGTAGTGAGTGCGGTTACTATCGGATCATAGCTTTGATTTAAGCCATTGCGAGATGGCTTGCTTCCTTTCATCGCGGAGACTGTGTATCCCGATTACGCTAATTGAGCAAACAAAGCTTTAGCATTAGTCAAATAAGATTTCGAGTCTTATTACCTTTGGTTAGGTGGAGCTGTTTCTTTAGATTCATCTGGTGATTAAAGGTTTTCGTCGCATACTCCGTCTCCAACTTATCCTGATTTCTTTGGGTGTGTCAAGTCTTGCTACCGTGCTCAAGACTTCGGGTGTTAAGGTTGAATTCAACCATCCAACTATCAGTGAATCCACGAGATTCATACGCAGTAAAAAGCTGGATTTATTGCTTCACTTTACGGAAGTGTTCTTGCTGGTTTTGGTTTTGATCCATCTATGAAACCTGTGAGATCATAACCTTTGAGAATAGGTTTAAACCGAGCCTTCGAGAGCGGATGATTTGTCTCGTATGCTTCAAGGTTACTAGATGGTGGATGTGTACTTGGCGAAGGGTGTTTGTAATATCCGCCATTTTGATGGATCGAGTTTTTTTTTTTTTGTTTTTGATTTGCGGAAGGTGGCTTGGATCAAAAGCTGATACCAAGTTAGAACAGAGATTTGGGTGAATTCTTCCACACTGAACTGGTGGAGATACTTTACTTATTTATACTATGAGATTGAATCTCAAGTGGTTACACAGATAAACATTGTTGAATATAACAACTTTGAATAACATGAAAATAGCTAACTAAAAGGAACTAGTTGAACGCCTACAATGATGTTCTGTTAAAGTCTTCACTTGACTGAGAGTCTTTAGGAAGACTCTCTGCTGTATGCTTAACAGGATGGATTTGAATCTTAGTTATATCTTCTTTTGTTCATCTCTTTCTTTTTTTCTTTTTGCTTCTTCTTTGTAATGTGATCCTTAAATCATTTAGGAAACTATATATGCTTATGTAACTATTGCACATTGATCATACCCGTCAGTGCAAAAGCTAAGAAAATCAAAAAAAAAATAAAAAAAATGAGTTAGAATATCATTATTGCAATCACTTAGATTTTACATAGAATCAGTTTGGTACAGTAGACAAAGCCAGGCTATAAAAATCATTTTACAGATGAACATGAAATTTTTTCAACACCCATTTGAGATATCATCACTGATGGCCATCATTGCCAACAACTGAAACTTTTAGCATGTGACGCAGTGAATGCACAATGTGAACCTCTCTGCTAGATAGTTTGTTACGATGGTCTAAGAAGCAAGCATTTCTTTGGATTATTAACAGGACTGTTTCTGTTTTTGTTGATGATCGAGATTGGATTTTTCTATTGGCGCAACTTGGCAGTGCAAGAAACAAACTATTGACAGTGCCATTCTGGTAGTGGGTTGGTTGGGTAATTGTTTATGGAAACAAACTATTCTGCCGTCTTTTTTCTTCAAATTTTCTTATTCTGTAAGGTTAATTTTTGGATACCATGTATGTTTGGTAAATGAAGGTGACATTCCAAATAACCCCATATAACTTTAGTTTTGCACTTATATTACAGCAATAAGCTACATCACAGCTGAGTACCTGGTATTGCCATTTTATGTATATATAGTAGTCTCAGACTCAAACTCTCGGATTGGTCCATGATATCCCTAACGTGGAGTCTTCTGGGTATCTGTTGCTGCTGACCACCTATCGTCTGTTATTTTATAACCGGGGAGAATGGGAATAGGTGAAGTTAAAAGGAATATCATTAGCATTAGCAGTAGTAATGACATTGGTAGTAGTTTTTCCATTTTCAGCTGCACCATTGTTGAAGGAATAAGTCGAAGAAGTAATGACATTGGTAGTAATGACATTGGTAGTAATGACTCTTACTCACCAGGTGACTCAAACTTTCAGGTGCCTAAGCTTAACCTTCCAGATACCTAACAACTTGCCGCATACTTGGCCTAGGCGTATCTGCAGAATTCAAAAACATTAATCCTGCCTTCGTTGTAGTCGCCTTTCAGTCTTGAATCAACCCGTTTCTCCATTTCTCCCAAACCCAATCTAATAATACCAACTATGGCAATTTTGGCTCAATGGGACTTCTTCCACAAACAATTTCTAACAAAAATGGCGGAAAACATCTGAACAAAAAATAACCCAATGTTCCAACTACCCTTGTTCACATAACCTCGCTAAATCAAAATAAATGTTCCAACTACCCTTGTTTACATAATCTCGCTAATCCAAAATAACCAAGTCTACCGTCCCTTTCAACTCGCTTTAAATTTTTGCGAATCACTACTTGTTCTCATTCTTCAAAATCACGAGTTTGGAGATCTCATGAAATGCTCCTCTTATGTATATCTAGTCTAGTTTAATTTAAGTTGTTAATGTATCTTCTTTCCTATTAAAAAAAAGAATATATAACACCCCGAAGCTACACTTTTGATGACATTACATATTTGTTCATGGGATTTCAGGATCATCGAATAAGTACTTGTGATTGTCTAAACATCGCATATAATCATATAGGAGCAAAAGATGACTTCTTCTTCTTTTTCAGAAACAAATTCCCTCAAACCTGGCTTCGATTCACTTTAATATTCTATTTCGGTAAAGTCCCTTTGTAATCTGTACCAAATTCACTATAAGGCTTAGTCCTATGGGCTAGATATCTAGCTGCTAGATTGGCCATCCACGTCATCCTGGGCAACCTCCTAAGTCCTATGAGCTAGATATCTAGCTGCTAGTTTGGCCATCCACGTCATCTGTGAGCGCCGAACGGTGCAGCGTTTTTGGAGCGCCGAACGGTTCGGCGTTTTGGTTACTTTTTGAGCGCCGAACGGTTTGGCTTTTTAAATCTCAGTCGTTAGATTTTGTGAGCGCCGAATGGTTCAGCGTTTTGGTCACTTTTTGAGCGCCGCACCATTCAGCGTTTCAATCTCGCCGATAGTGCGACTGCGAGCAATTGCTAGGAGAGAGAAGTAGCCAGATTGAGTGTTAACTTTTTTCCCACACTTTTTTCATGATTTGCAACACTTTTTGGCCAATCTAGGAGTCCAATCTAGCCCATAGGACTTAGCCTAAGTATATAAGAGTATCTATGAGGACCAATATCGATTACCAATCCTCAACCACATCTCTATTCTTTATTTTCTTGTAACCTTCAACAGATAAAACAATTGCAGCAATCAAGAAAATAATAACTAAACTAGTAGTCACACCAGCAATCAACGCTGTAAGATCTTTCACCGGCTTGGCGACGAATGAAGCTTTGAAAGATTAAGATCTTAAGCTACACCATTCACCTTAAAACTACAGCCAAACACATAACGACTACTTGCTGGAGGTTGGTAAACAATCCTCATCTCCTTGTCCACATAAAAGGTGTTGGGCAAGGCGAGGCGCCAAGCCCAGTGCCTAGCGCCTAGGGCGCCCCAGGCGAGCGCCCGAAATTTCGAAAACAACAACATTAAGCATAATTTGGAGCCTTAGGAGCCTTTTTTGCCTAGGCGCTGGTCCAGCTCTTAGAACGCCTTTGGTGTTTAAGCGCCAAAGGCGCTCGCCTTTCACAACATAGAGACACTCTCCTTTCATTTTCAAGTCCGAGATGATTTTCTCTCGCCGTTGTTCCAAAAAACATATAATCAAGCGTTCAAATTTCATGCCACGATAAAATAGTCTACAGTTGTATTCGAGACAAGAGTAATAATATTTCGCACCTGACAGTTTAACCATACTGCCGCAGATAATGAAGAAATCTCTTCCGTTGAAACTCTTGGAATAGGTTCGCACTTAAAATAAGATGAAAAATCATTAAATGCGATAAACATTTCCATTGCACATTATCATCATAATTTTGCTGAATGGACTCTCTCCCGAATACATGACCATCTCGCCAGTAATTATATATACCCATCACAGATAAAGGAGTGAAGGCTCTCTCAGGTATGCTTTCTTTTTGTGGAATTCTCCCAAACAGCTTACTCACATAAGAAATATCATCATCAATAACAAATAAAGGAGTTATAGAAACTATAAAACCAAAATCTGATTGATACCCAGGTTTGGGAATCAATGGAAAAAAACAATACCCCAGGTTTAGGAATCTGAAAATAGTTCTCATTGTTCACAAAACTTATGGCGGAACGCGAACCTTTAACAGTAGTAGAAACGACAGAAAAAGTATTTAGATCATGACCAAGTGACTCGAGATGAACAAGAGGCGGACTGTCACTTTCTAAACAGCGTCAGACAAGACTAGGTATATATGATTGAACAGAACACAATAGAGAAGACTTGAAGAATTACTTTCGATATATTTTCAATGTGTAATAGCTTTGAATCGTACATACATATTTATACAGACTAAATATTCTAGAGTTCTATACAAATTGAATTACTTGTAAACTAAGTATTACCTAAAATACAAACTCTAAGAATAGATGTTTCCGGAAGAATTCCAGAATTAGTGACTTGTCAGTCATGGAAGTTATGATGTCCCAACACCCTCCCGCAAGCGCAACGGGTCATCTTGAACTGTTAGCTTGGTTCTCAGCAAAGCAAATCGATCTTTAGAAAGAGGATTGGTAAATATGTCTGCAACTTGACCTTTTGACGAAATAAATCGAACATCTAATTGTTTAGAAGCAACTTGATCACGAACAAAATGATAGTCTATCTCTATATGTTTTGTTCGGGCATGAAATATGGGATTAACAGTAAGATAAGTAGCTCCAAGATTGTCACACCATAAAACAGAAGGAGATTTAGTAGACACCTGTAATTCGGATAGAAGAGATTGAATCAACATAATTTCAGCAGTAGCAATAGCAAGGCCACGATATTCAGCTTCACTACTTGAACGAGAAACTGTTTTCTGTTTACGAGCACTCCAAGAAATAATATTATCACCCAAATAGATACAATAACCACTAGTAGAACGACAATCATCCAAAGAACCACCGGTAATCAGTGTATAGCGGTAAATGATAATTGCAAAGTGTTCGCTGGTTTAAGAAGAATTCCAAAAGTAGAAGTATGTTTTAGATAACGTAATATATGTTTAACTAAACTCCAGTGATATTCAGTTTGACTATGCATAAATTGACAGGCTTTATTAGCCGCATAGGCTAAGTCAGGACGAGTAAATGTCAAATATTGTAATGCACCAACAATACTTCTATATTCCGTAGCATCAGTCAGTAAGAAACTACGATCAGAGGACATATCACCAGTGGTACTAAGTGGGGAATGAATTGGTTTTACACCATCTATTTTTGCTCGAATAAGAAGATCCTGAGCATATCGTCTTTGTGTGAGAAATAAACCCGAAGAAGCACGTGTTGCCTCAATGCCAAGAAAATAAGATAAAGAACCAAGATCTTTAATAGCAAACTCACTATGTAAAGAAGCACGAATGGATGCCAAACCAGTTGAACTTGAGCCGGTAATTATGATGTCATCGACATAGACTAATAGAAAAACAACACCCGTAGTATCACGACGAATAAAAATGGAGGAATCACATTTACAATTCTTAAATCCATTGGGCAACAAGAAAGAACTGAGTCTATGATACCAGGCACGTGGAGCTTGTTGTAAGCCATAGAGAGAACAATATAGTTTACAAACATAGGTAGGAAAATTAGGATTCACATGCCCTGGAGGTTGTTTCATGTAAGCTTCTTCATCAAGAGTGTCATTTAGAAATGCAATTTGAACATCAAATTGATTTATCGGCCAAGGTGAGAATAATTCGAATAGTGCTTTATAACGTTCAAATTGCCCTGGAGGTTGTTTCATGTAAGCTTTTTCCATAATCAACACCTTCCAGTTGATTATAACCTTTTGCGACTAAACGAGCTTTATAACGTTCAATAGTGCCATCCGCTCTTCGTTTAATACGAAAAACCCATTTACAACCAATAAGATTCATAAAAGGGTGATAAGGTACCAAAGAAAACGTACCATTTTGAAGTAATGCATTATACTTATTATCATATGCCTGTCGCCAGTTAGGATCCTTTTGATCTTGAAAGAAACACGTCGGTTCAAGATGTGAATCAGCGATGAGAGCATATTTGGAAGAGGGTTTAAAAATCCCATCTTTTGCACGAGTAATCACGGGATGACCAGTAGGTACTTCAATATTAAATGGCTGCAAAGAAGATGTTCCACGAACTGAATTGGTAGGCGCGGATTCAGTAGCTGACTGCATGTTGGAGATAAATGGAACCGAGAAAGCATCACCAGGAACCACGGAAACTTCAGCTGGAATTGACAAATCATTAGAAATAGGTTCACGTGTATCAGTTGAAGTGGACACCAAAGGGAACGCACTGGAAGATAAATCCACATCAGCTGGAGTAGGCTGACGAACAGAAGTAGGTGGGGAGTTGTCTCGTGGAAAGGAATATAGACCAACAGGAATAGGTGTAGACACAGAAGCTGCAGATGAGGCAGGTGTAGGTGCAGTTGTAAACTCAACACGTGGTAAAGAAATACCACCAAAAGTAGGAAAATGCTCTAATACCAAGACAAGACTAGGTATATATGATTGAACACAAAATAATAAAGAAGACTTGAAGAATTACTTTCAATATATTTTCAATGTGTAATAGCTTTGAATCATACATACATATTTATACAGACTAAATATTCTAGAGTTATACAAATTGAATTACTTGTAAACTAAGTATTACCTAAAATACAAACTCTAAGAATAGATGTTTCTGGAAGAATTCAAGAATTAGTGACTTTTCAGTCACGGAAGTTATGATGTCCTAACAGTGTCCATACAATGGACCATATACTTCACCAGCACTAACAAGATGCCCATAGTCAGTAATAAAATCCAATAGTTTCACAGGATTATCAGTAAAATTTTCTCCACGACAATTCGATGATATGACTACGGACTTCCCACGATCAAACAGTATTTGAGAATAATCATAAAGAAGATAAAAACAATCATTACCACTAAACTTCTAGTTGAGTGAAACCTTGCACTTAGCTAGTTGTTTGTAACCCATATCATCAATTGTGGATTGACGTAGTTTTTTGAAGTCTTCCGTAATCATCCTTGTAACTCCTTCAATTGGATAACTCACACCATTAGGGAAAACATGAATTTTTTTATCAATGATATCATCCTTGGCTTTTTCTGACGGAAAACGGAAAACTCACAATTGAAATCCGTTATCTCAATAGTTGCTTTGGTATCCTTAGCTACTCTTTGAACTAGAAAGTTTTTTGATGCCTCCGAACTTTCGACCAGATTTTCTTATTTTTTAGAAACAACTTCGTTCTCTTCAACCTTCTCTGTTGTAGCTATTGTATGTTCATTAGCATCTAAGAGTACTGAGCTTGTCTCGGTAACTTTAGTTGATGATGAATCTTCTTTAATTTTGGTATTAAAAAATTTTCTTAAATGTTGAGCAATAATATCCCTAAGACGAGCAACATCAGTGTTACATGAGTCCATATGCTTGTGATATCCGAATAGAGAACGAAGTAAAGAACAAAATTCTTCCCATGTTAGTTTAGACTTCTTTACCAATCCATACCAACAGATGGTATCACCTCTAAGATGATCAACGACCATTGGTATTTTAAAAAAATTTGTTCCATGTAAGCTAAAATATTGATCAGCTTGAAAAATCCAGCCTTCGGGATCTGTATCATCAAAGTCAAGAAACTTCATGATTTAGAAAAAAAATTGTTGATATTTTTAGTGAAAATCGAACCTGCTCTGTATACCAGATGTTAGGGTTCTAACCCAAAACAACCGTAAAGGAACCCTAAGATAGAATTTACAAGTAAAAGAACTAATAAAGAACTGAATCTGTTATTAATTGATTGATTGAACCCTAGAACAAACTATGAATATATAATGAACATAACCTGAATACTAAACAAATACTAAATAAGGAAACATATGTTAATTCTTAAAATAATTAGACTCTCATAATTGGTGTTGGTGTCCCAACACAGTATGCGGTATACAGTATGTGACTGTTTCAACCTTAATCTTATTTGCAACCTTAAATTTACATAGGAATTCTTAAACAACAATTCTTGAAGTTGTTTTTTAGGTAGCGCGAATGCATATTCCGAGTAAAGATAAATAGAAGATAAATGAAAAATTGTTATAAATGAATCATTCAAATTCCAGATGCCAAAAACCAATTCAACTTTATTGAGAATTTTACATAAAATGATTCATATTACAAGAATTATTTTTTCCCAGTAGTTACGTACTTACCAAATTTAAAAACTACTATAGTAACAATTTCAACAAAAGTAATGCTTCTTTTCTTCTTCAAAAATTAAAAAAAAAATTACACAGAGATTGTTAGATTTGGACAAACTTTTGAAAAAAAAAAATCACTTTATAAATGAATCATTTAAATTCCAGATGCCAAGGATTTTACATAAGCTGATTCATATCACATGAAAAAAATAATCCAGGATCATGTAGTTACATTTTATAAACTGATCTCTATTTTTCTACCCAATTTAAAACTACTATAGTGACAATTTCATCAAAAGTAATGCTTATTTTCTTCAAAAAAAAGTTACAAAAAAGATTATTAGATTTGTAGTGAACTTTTGAAAAATAAATAATCCAGCATCATATATATAGTTACATTCCATAAACTGGTTTGTAGTAATGAGGTGTTCTCTGTTGAAGTAATTTTATGTTTTTAAACTATGATGAATTCTTAGTTACGCTAAATCGTTTCAAGCGATTTTCGAAGTTATAAGGTTATTATACTGAGTTGATTATGGGATAAACAATTTACATATCAGTGTTTATGGGTGGATATAAATTTACTCGGGCCTTATGGAATTGATCCGTTTAGGTCGTCATAGGGACTTACTTTCATTCTCATCAAGCAAAACAAAACCTTGCCGTCTTTTCCGCCTCTCTTTATCTTAGTAGATCTACTACTAGTCGGTGACTGATATTTGAGTCTCTTTGCAAAATGATAGAGTAGTAGAGATGAATGAGAAACCTCACAACCAGCACAATGATTTCTCGTCTCATAAGTATATCATTTATTGGTGACCATACCATTGATGTTAAGGTTTCTGGTTTAATTTGATTTGATTTTGATTTGAGGTTGAATGATGTTAATCTATAAAAAGAGCAGTAAATCAGGTGAGAGGCAAATGTCATAATGGTTTGCGGGTATGAACAAACGAAATCAGATCAGCAGAAGCATAGATTAGGATGATTGAAGAAGTTATTGTGTAAATTAGATCAGCACAAGCATAGATCAGGATGAATGATTGGAGAAGTTATTGTGTAAATTGATGTTTGTATTCGCCGTGCATTATGATATTCCTCTCATCTTACTGTGTATATATGTTTCCAGTTTATCTGATTTTCACTTATCTGTTCTCTTCAAGAAGATGTAACTGAAAGAATAACAATGGCACGAATTGTTCAAATTTCTCAATAACTGCTCACTCTTTGCGACTCTTAACAGCATCTATGTATTTCCGTAGCGCAATAATAGACCATTGCCCAAAATCCCTTCTCAAGGTGAGTTAAAATGAGTTAAATTATTATAATTTTGGAGGACATTTATTTTTATGGATTAGTTTCCATGAAATTAATGTCAGGTGATTATCCTAATTTTAAGGATGTTTCTTTAATTTATAGACATCATAAATTTCATGATTAATGGACATCAACTAATCGACGCTTGAACCAAAAATCCTCAAATGGGAGTACTTAAATGATGTAGACCAAGTGATGGACGCATGAACCAAATCAATTAGTCAACTGCTGCCCGGCACCACACATCAGTTCTCTGCCAAAAAAAAAATCGGAAAATGGGTCATTTGTCCAAAAAAAAATTAAAACACGGTTCAAATGGACGAGTAAAAAATTTTATGGAAGAAATGGACAAAAAAAAAATAGCAAGGATGAACCTGGATTCATCCCGCTTAAACTTAAAAAATAGCAAGGATGAAACTGGATGCATCCTGTAAAATAAAAATAAGAAAAAGTATTTGAAAATGGACGAGGATGAAACTTGTTACGAGAAATTTTTGTCCATTTAAACGAAGATCTAAATCGATTGTCCTTTTCACCCGTGAAATTTTAATTTTGGTCTTTTTAACCAATTTTGTGAAAAAAAAATTACGTTTGATTTATTGTTTGCTTGTCTCACTGTAGATTGCAGGTTATACCCTCCATTGTCTTATGATGCAGCATAATAGATCATTCTACCTTGATCAAGAGACTCGCACTTGAAAGCTGCACTAGAGTGCTCTTAATAAAACTTCGATAAGTATGAGTGCAGATAAAACTGGGCTTGGTTGGGCCTGAAGACCTTGATTCGGTTAGGTCTTAGGGTTTAGCAAGATGACCATTATATATAAACTTGGGATCTTCTCTAAATCCACTTCCATTCATCAAACAATAACCTAGCCGTCTTCTCCTCCTCTTTCTCTCATTTGCTCTGTTATTGAAACTCTCATATTGCAGATCTACTGCTCTTTTATTGAAACTCTCACTGCAAAATGATAATAATAGATATGTTTGTTTATGATGAAAAGCCATTCTCACATACATCAACACAATCAAATCATTATCAGCACAATGATATGTCCTCTCAAAACTCTTTCATTGCATCTCTTTAAGACACTTATCTAGTGAGACATCTATGCTATTGTATACCTCTGTTTTCCTTGGGAGAGTAGTTTGCATCAGTAGAATAATATGTTATGTTATGTTATAGCTCCGTTTGAAGGAAAAATTTTAAATAATTTTAGGATCGTTTTGTTGGAATAAAATTACAGTTTATGTAATTGGAAATGAGTTAGCCATCTGGAATTGGAAATGATTGTCAAATTATATGTAATAGTTCGTCATCTAATATCATTGGAGAGTAATATCCCACAAGGGCCACAACTACTTATCTTGCTACCCCATTTCTACAATCACAAGACTGTTCAGATGATTTATTAATGAAGCTAATTTTTACAAGATGCAAATAATTAGTACAAAAACAAATCAGAAAGGGAGAAGAGATGTAACGAACAAAGGTTAAGAGGAAAACATCAAAATAAAAGAAGAAGAAAAAAAATTAAGCTAAGGGATCTACAACTAATCCCAGCACATTAAACTCACTTGGGAGGTCAACACCACAGTTGGGTTGAGCATCTCAGACTTGACGAGAGTTGACAGTTCCCAACCAGTCTTCTTTGTTTCATCAAAAGTGCGCCTATTATGCTCATTCCATAGACCCCAAATGGCAGCAAAGAAGAACAATACCAAATTTATAGAGAAAAAATACTAAAATCTAGAATATTAATATGGCACCAAAGTTTCATTGTTTTGAGTTTGCCCTGATTTGTGTGTTTATGCACCTAATTTATGAATCGTCGGGTGATCGCATCGGTTGATCCTGATAAAACTGAAGTACGAGAAGAAACTCTTAGGAAAGAATAAAGAAGAGGTCAAGAAAGGGACTTCTCAAAGTAAATGAAATGCCCTTAGCTTTAGAAGATAGGTTGCTGATTTACCTAAAGAACAACCAGAGCATTACAGAATTCAAGGATAATAAGAGATACAGATAGGTTGAGAGGACAATTCATTATGGCAACAATGGATTCATTTGTGATGTTGTATATATGTGAGGATTCTCATACAAAACCAACACCATTTCGTTCCCAAGCACAATTTCTATTATCATTTTGCAGAGGAAAAATTTCAAATCAGAGAACCGAATAGTAGATGTACACAAAGAAAGAGAAGGCGGCTAGGTTTTGTTCAATGAGAATGAGGAGTGAGTAGATAGGGTTTACAAAGTAACTCTATATAGTGGGAGTGGATGGTGGTCATCTTGCTAAACCCTAAGAAGACGTAACCGGATCAAGCCTCCGTGTCTCTCGGGCCCAGTGTTAACTAGTACTAACAAGTTGGCCTAGTATGAGTGAGCAACGGAAGGGTGGATGCGGATTTGGTACCATCCACACCCAATCCTTTCAAATGACTGGTTTCAAGAATGCACTCATGTCCAATCCATTATCCAACGGGTGTATTTTTCGCAGACCAGATGCAACCCAATAGGATTGTGAATTTTAAGATTTCTTTTGAATAAAGAGTACAAAAATCTATTATCAAATAGGAAATTCTTCTTCTTTCTATTGGCTCAAGAAATACAAACGATATGGGGCCTAGTGCAATTGGCTTCTTTGCAGGAATGAAACCAAAAGATTGGTTTAAATGGTTAGCATGGGCCGAATGGTGGTATAACACTAGCTACCACTATGCCATTAAGATGACACTCTATGAAGCTCTTTACAACAGTCCAACAACAATTTTAGCTTATTTACCTGGATCCACCCCTGTGAATGATGTTGATTTAAACTTACGTGCCAGAGATCACACACTCAAGCTGCTTAAGATTTTCAAAGCTAATGATTGCAAGAGTTCGACGGGCTTAGGAAATGGCACACACCCAATCTATTCTATATAACCACACAACTACACCTGCCAGATAACATATCCTAAACCTAGGAGTGCATGGTCCGGTCTTGCGTACTCTCTATTGAAGTAGTTTGTAGGTTTTGAAACGGTAATGAATTCTTAGTTATGCTAAAACGTTTCAAGTGATTTTCGAAGTTATAAGATTATTATGAAGGTAAAATATAATGAGCTAATTTAAATTTTTCTTATTTTGATAAAGCAAGTACATATCATGAATGAAATAAACAATTTACATAACAGTGTTTATGGTACGGTGGATATAAATTTACTTGGGCCTTAGGGTTAGGTGGTCTTAGCATTTAGCTACCACTATATAAAGAGACTTACTTTCATTCTCATCAAACCAAACAAAACCTTGCCGTCTATTCCGCCTCTCTTTATCTGTGTAGGTCTACTACTACTAGTCTGTAATTGAAATTTGAGTCTCGTTGCAAAATGAATGAGAATCCTCACAACCAACACAATGATTTCTCCTCTCATAAGTATTTAATTTTTTAGTAAGGTAAAGGTTTCTGGTTTAATTTGATTTTTATTCTAGACCTGGTATTTGATGTGTTTTTGATTTGAGATTGAATGATGATATATTTGGAAAAGAATACCAAATTAGGTGAGAGGCAAATATCATAATGCTTTGTGAGTATGAACAAACAAAATCAGATCACCAGAAGCATAGATCAGGATGATTGAAGAAGTTATTGATGTTTGTATTTACCGTGCATTATGATATTCCTCTCATCTTACTGTATATGTTTCCAGTTTATCTGATGTTCACTCATATGTTATCTCTTTCATGGATCGGGGTAAACCTGTTGTTATATGTTTGTCAAAAATCTACTTCGTAAAAAAAACTTAAAAGGTCTAAACCTCAGTTGGTTTCATATTCCATCGAATTTCATTTTGTTTGCTGGTGCTTACGTTTTTTTGTATTGTTTTTAATTGAAGGTAGAAAATTCCCAATGTGGAAGTGAACCTTCTACTGAAATTGAACTATTTTTTGATCGTTTCTTGATGAGTTCAATCTCTTTTGAGTTCAATCTCATTTCTGTGTGGTTTGGAAAGGTGTAATCTGATGGTACATATACTTTGGTATTGTATAAAAGGTGGTCTTCAAGGATGTACTTGAGATCTAGGTGGTCTTCAAGGATATATCTTCAAGGTTATAACTCATCAGGGACTCATCATGAACACCAAGAGTTCACTCTCCTCAATTAGCATATACAATATGATTATCTTTATGAAATAGTAATCAGTTTATGTAATGCTAATAATCAATGAAGTTAAATGAATCACTGGGTTGCTAGATATGACAATTATTAATTTAATCTGCTATCCATCTTTCCACTCAGAATTTGCAATTACTCCTAGGATAATTACATTCAGAGCAAATAATCCAAATAGCTAAATATTAGTTTGTCCACCTTCCCAAACGTAGCCAATAATTCTAGATGTGAGATCTAAGATGTTAGATGAGTTGCATTCCGATTTCTAAAGATAAATTGTATTTTTTAGCACCAATTTAACAGTTGATATAGAGATTAAAAATATAATACAGTATGTCATTATTTCATACTAATCTGCCAATTAAGATTCTTGCATAATGGTTGATTTTGGTGGGAATTAAACGTAGAAGCACTTTACAGGCGACTCTCTTCTCAGATTCAATTGTCCTCCCACTACTAATAATAGTTTTTTTCTTCTTCTTCTGGATGTTGTGGTGGTGGGGTGGGGGTATGGGGCAATAGCCCGTCCTTGGGTATTTTACCATGCAATTCCCTAAGAAAGACTGAAAATAATGAAAGCTTTCCCTCTTCCGTTTGTACATAGTTTTGTATTATTAGTGATCTCTGTGATGGCAAGATATAACGTGTAGTAGGTAGTAAAACATCTCAACGCCCTATGCTGGTGCTACCAAAACACCTCAAGGTCCTCAACCACCTTTTAATATATCCTTATCAAGTTTGAGTATCTTCCACACCACCATTGTTGTTGTTACCTACTACAGATTCTCTTCCAATGCTTCTCCAATTAATCTCAGTTTTCTCTTCTTAGTATTCCTCTTAATAAATGCATCTTTAGCAGTAGTACCTAAGAAGATGAAGACATCAGTGGTTAGGTAGTGATTAATAAAGTTGGTATGAGGTGTTTTACCATTTCAATAAAAACGACTTAATTAAAATTGAAAGCTTTCATTTTTCTGCCATTTGCTCAATCAATGACCTAGTGTTGTATTCTAGCCTAAAACCTAATAAAACTCTACTTTCCTCCTTTGGTTTCAATGCATTCGCTAAATTTGGACTCTCATCACATGCAACACCGACCCTTTGTCTCTCTCTCTATCTGTCATTCACCACTGACCGACTCTTAACTCCAAAGTCCAAACCCTCCACCACCTTCATCATCATCTGCTAGCTGTAACATGTCTATAAAAGAGGACATATCTCTCTCTCTCTTTTGCACCAGTATAACGTTACAGTTCTCTTAATTCTACCTTCATCATCTTAAGAAATAACCCTTTTCTTCAAATGCTTCTCAATTTGATCCCAATTTTCTATTCTTGACTTTTTTATGTGAACTAGAAATAAGAGAAGAAGATCTGTCTTTGTGTTTCTGCCTTCATTTGCTCTATTTGTTTCTCAAATCAGTACGGAAAGGCAACAAAATACAAATGGGTAGTCTTGGATTGAAAATCAGAGGTTTCATATGGGAATGTGGTGGTGGAGACTTTGAATCATACCCAGCTGCATTATGATATATCCTCTCAAAATAATAGTAAGTCATAGTCTCTCACGTGAGTCTAACAAGATTTTATTCTCTTGAGAATTTCCACCAACTCTGATTTCTATGAATATATTTTTGATGTTTTTATTTTCTTAATGTTGACATGATCAACAGAGCACTTGATGAGACCAGGCCAGTGGGTACTCATCATTTGGCTTATGCATACATATTGGACTACTATGTGTTCAAAATAGTGCAATAGATGGATAGGTGAACCAGGGCTGAAGTGTATCTCATGCTTAACTATGAAATTACGGAAGAACCAGCATGATCATCAGATAAGCCAGGTTTCAAGCCATTCACTGCTCCAATAGAATTGGAAAACTAGCAGCGCGCAAAAAATATTTGTTAGATCCAAATTGTTTAGATACGACATTGAGAGAGCATTGTTTAGAAAAGAAAATTGCATTATTATGTATTGAAGAAGATGTACCTGAAACACCAACCATGGCAAGGATTCTTCACATTTTAATTGGGCAGTAATCGAAGTAGGTGCTAATGATGTAGCTGTAATACTAATGTCCATGATAAAATATTAGCAAAATTTGGAAGGTTAAACTTTTGCTTGAACTTGAACACCAAATTTTACGAAGTTGTTTTGTGCTTTTGAGGAAATGCTTTATCCCCCAAACCAAACTTTACAACTGATACTTGCTGTTAGTTCATGTTTGTAGTTGAAATTGTATGTCATTTACATTCAAATAATGACACAAATCTTGGGTAGATGCATAATATAATCTCGTATGTCATTATTTCATATTAATCTCCTAATTAAGATTCTTGTAAATCAACCTAACGGATGACTCTCATACGATTTAACTAGTCAATTTCCTCCAACTACTAAAAATATATAGTTGTTTTTACCATTCAATTCCAGCTAAAAAAAAATCAACTCCCTAGAGAAAGATTTCTGAGAAAGCTATTACAAAGTAATGAATGATGTATTATTATTACACAGACAATAATAAGGTAGTTCATACAAACATATATGAGAGGTATTTATACAATGTGAGACAGACTACTATAGTAAGTCAACATGACCTTAACTTCTAGTATATATCCTAATATACCCCCCTCAAACTTTTACAGACAGAGAAGAAAAAGTTTGAAAAACACATATGCTCAACAAGAGCCAATATAACAGTACTCAACAAGAGTCAAGCCAAAAGTAAATAACTCACCCAACAAGGGCCAGAGTTATGCAGACACACATATGCTCAACAAGAGCCAAAATAATAGTAAGAAGAAAGAACTAAACAAAACTAAGTAACAGCAGTAGAAGAAGAAACTTCAGCAGCAGCAACAGTGTCAGAAGTAGTAGCAACAGTGTCAGGAAAATGAACTAATCCAGATAAGAGTCTTGAAAAAGTAGGATAGCATAATCCTTTTGTAAACACATCAGCCAGTTGTTCTTCAGATCTAACATGGACTACTTTAAGAGAACCTTCATCCACCAATTCCCTTATTGTATGATAATCTACTTCCACATGTTTTGTCCTAGCATGAAAAACAGGGTTAGAAGCAAGACAAATTTCACTTTGATTATCACACTTTATCTGCAAAGGATAATATACAAAAATATGAAGATATGGACTCATAACATAAGTGAGCCATTGTAATTCTGCAAAGAAATGCTAGCTAGGCATTTGTACTCTACTTGGCGAGAACTTCTAGATACTGTTGGTTGCTTCTTTGAGGACCAAGAAATTAATGAATCACCCATAAAAACAACATACCCAGAGGTTGATCTTCTTGTGTCAGGGCTACCATCCCAATCTGAATCTGTATAAGATAGCAAAGAATGGATATCACCCTTATGTAAAGAAATACCAGTACCTAAACTTCCTTTTAAGTATCTCAAAATCCTCTTGACTAGAAGCATGTGTTGATCAGTGGGAGCATGCATAAATTGGGATACATAATTAACCCCAAAGCATATATCAGGTCTTGTATGTGTCAAGTATTGAAGACTTCCCACTACGGTCCTATATTCTAAAGGATCTTTTAATAAAACACCATCGTGAATGGAGTATCTCTTAGCTTTAGCTACTGGTGTGTCACAAGGTTTACATTCATCCATCTTAGCTTTTATTAATAAATCCAGAGTATATTTTTGTTGTATCAGAACAAAAGCATCAGCTGATCTAAAAACTTCAATTCCCAAAAATAATGAAGTTCCCCTAAGTCTTTCATTGCAAACTCTTTGCTTAAATCCACAATCATTTGATGAATAAGAAGACTATAATTCCCAGTCAACAAAATATCATCAACGTAGAGTAAGAGCACCATCATATCTTTTTCAGTTGTATATATAAATATCGAATTATCATTCATGGACTTCTTAAAACCAAACTAAATAAGAAAAGTACTAAACCGGTGAAACCAAGCCCTAGGTGCCTGTTTTAAACCATATAATGAATTCTTTAGATGACACACATGATTTGGAAAATCAGGATTTGTAAAACCCGGAGGCTGTTGCATATACACATCTTCAGATAAATACCCATGTAAAAAAGCGTTTGACACATCCAATTGTTTAACTATCCAGCCATTTGTTATTACTAAAGTAAGAACAACCCTTACCGTTGTAGTCTTTACAACTGGTGAAAAAGTCTCTCCACAATCCACTCCCTCTTGTTAGTTGTATCCTTGTGCAACTAATTAGATTTCAGTCTATCTATAGTGCCATCAGGTTTAAGTTTTACCTTATAGACCCACTTACAACCAAGAATATTCATGTGTGGTTTTGGCAAGACATATGTCCAAGTGTCATTGACCCTAAGAGCTTCAACTTCATATTTCATTGATCCTACCCATTGTTCAATCTTGGATGCTTCTTTGTAAGATTTTGGCTCAGTAATGGTATTGAAAGAACAACTGAAAGCATTCGGAATAAGATGTTCAACAGAATGATTAGTGACAAAATCAGGAAAATGTTTTGGCTTTGAAATTCCTTGCATGGATCTAGTGACAACAGAAGGCTGAGGAGCAATAGTTGGGATAATAGCAGATTCTGATGATTCTGACTCAGAATATGATTGAAAGTCATCACTAGATGGAGTAAATGAAGATGGAGAAGATGCATAATAAAAAGAGGTTTCATCAAAAATCACATGCCTAGATATATGAATTTTCTTAGAAATCGGATCAAAACATCTATCTATAACCCTTATGCATAGGGCTATAACCAATGAACACACACTTTACTGACTTTGAAGAAAGTTTATCAGGTCTAGAGTGTCCAAGATATGGAAAACAAATAGAACCAAAAATTCTCAAAAAGGAATAATCATGTAAAACATGAAAAAGAATTTCATTGGGAGATTTCATAGACAAAGCAGGGGTAGGAGTTCTATTAATAAGAAATGTAGCAGTGAGAAATGCATCAAACCATAAAAAATTTGGACAAGAAGAATGAAAAAGTAGGGTATTACCCATTTCTGTAATATGCCTATGTTTTCTTTCTGCCAAACCATTTTGTTGTGGTGTATTTGGACAAGAAAGGTGTAAATGAATACCTTTAGAATCTAGGAATTGTTTAAAAACTCCTTTTGCAAGTTCACAAGCATTATCTGTTTGAAAACAAAGAATTTGTGTAGAGAACAAATTTTCAGTTAGATTTTTGAAATGAACAAAACAATCTAAGGCATCAGTTTTCAATTTCATTGGATAAATCCAGTGAAATCTACTTGCATCATCTCTGAAAATAATGTAATATTTATATCCAAAGATAAGAAAGCACTTGGTGATGGTCCCCAAACATCACAAAGGTATAAGTGCTAAAAGATTAGACTCATGAGTGTTTGAAAGATGAAAAGGAAGTCTTTTGCTTTTGACAATTTGACATGGATAACAAAGAGAATCAGTGGACTCAGAAGATAGAGAAATAGACTTATTTGAACTCAAATGATGCACAATTTTCTTAGCTGGGTGACCTAATCTATTATGCCAAACAAAAAAAGAAGCAAGAATAGTAGAAAAGGATGTAAAATGAGAATTTGAGCTAAAAGAAAGATTGTGAATAGGATATAAGTTGTTTACCATTCTACCCTGAGCCAAAATCGTGTGAGAAATTAAATCTCTAATCTCATAACTCTAAGGATCAAAGACAAAATAACAACAATTGTCCCTAGTAAACTGAGCTACTGAGATTAAGTTCTGAGCTATTTCTGGGAATAATAAGATGTTATCTAGTTTAAAATTTGCAGTGGAAGTATGAAGAATAGAAATACAAGTTCGAGAAATAGCAAGAGTCTTACCATTTGTCTGATCCATTATATGCAGAAGTATTATGTAAGATTGCAGATTCTCCAGTCATATGTCTAGAAGCCCTTGAGTCATAAATCCAAGTTGTAGAAGAAGCACCAGAAGGATCATCACACATAGCTGAGTTAACTTGAACACCACTAAAAGATTGCACCATATTTTGTACATTAGCAGCATTAGAAGATTGAGTATTGGCATTTGTAACTGGTGGATGGTACCTAAAAAAAAGCACCTAGTTGCAAAATATCCGCTTTTCGCAGATTTGACACTCTACGGTGCTGGAGAAATCCACAAATGGTCTTCTTGTTGCTCTATCAGAAACATCCCCACTAGAGCTAGTTGACCCAGCACCATTCTTGAAAGAAGACCCATTCTTTGAAGTAGAAGCATTATTCTTGAAATTCTTTGATTTACCTTTACCATTCTTACCACCATTGTGAGTATTCTTTCCATAGAACGTTGTTGGATTAGAAGTATCAAACCCAGAACCAACTTCTTGACCTTGAGTTTGATCACTAAGCCACTGCTCATGAGTTAACAACCTAGCCTTCAATTCACCAAATGTATAAGGTGTTTCACGATTTAGAGCAGCTATAACAAAAGTATCATAATTTCTACCAAGACCATTAAGAGTATACATCATAATATCAGCATCAGATACTTTATCATTGATTGCTGCCAGAGAATCAGTAATAGTCTTCAAATTATGTAAATACTCACTCACAGATTGAGATCCTCTCCTTAACCCATGTAACTGATTGTGTAACAAATTACGTCTTGCACCAAATTGAGACATAAGATATTGCCATATCTGTCTAGCAGAACTCATTCCAAGAACATCACCTGAAATTGTTGAAGTAAAAATTGCTTTAAGACAACTCACAACAAATCGATCTGCTTTCCTCCAATATACCCATCTTGGATTAATACTTGTAATACCATTAATAGTTACTTCTGAAGGAGGTTTAACAATCTCACCACTTACATAAACATAAAGATCTGTAGTTATTAATACAGACTCAAATTGTTCACGCCATAACAAGAAATTGGTATTATCAAATTTTTCTGAGATGAAATTACGAATGTTATTAAAAGGCAAAGAGAAATACCCAGATTCTCCATTAACAAAATCAGTAGTAGTAGAGTAGCAGCGGAAGATATTGTACCACCATCTTGATTCAATTGTTGTTGTTGTTGAATATGATTCATCATTCCTCTAGTACTCGGCATGAAAAATGATTAAAGAATGATGAGAAGGAAGATATTGAAAATTTATTGAAACCCTAATTCCAATAAATCTTGAAGACAACTGAAATTGTAAATCAAGAAGTGGGAGAAGATCAAAAAAAAATTTAAGATGTATTTGATCTAAAATGTGATTGAATCACACTCTGTGGAAGAAACGTATTGAAAAATTTGTTGTTACATAGATTAATCCCAGACCGACATCAATGATACCATGAGAAAGCTATTACAAAGTAATGAATGGTGTATTATTATTACAGAGACGATAATACGGTAGCTCATACAGACATATATGAGAGATATTTATACAATGTGAGACAGACTACTATAGTCAAGTCAACATGACCTTGACTTCTAGTATATATCCTAATAATTTCCCTTTTTGATATACCAATTTGGTATGTATACACAGCACATCCAGAATCGCTAGATCCCACCACATTGAGAGAGAACACTCATTGTTCACATTCTCTAAATCATGCAGCACAAACACCAATTGCCTTTTCATTGCGCAATCAATACAACCCTCAAACAGAACCTAAAATTTGTATTGATTATTTCCCATGAATGTTACCGATTAATGATTGTATTTTGCACCTTTAGCACCTTTAGCATGAATGTTACCGATTATTTTCCATGTATGCTAATTCTATTTTGCACCTTTAGCATGGACTACCATTAAAAAATGAACACATGAATTCTTGAACAGCTCCTGAAGTTGTTTTCAGGCAGCTAGAGCTAATACACATTCGGAAGAAGATAAATATCACATATTAAATGATGAATTGTTACAAATATGATAATCATCCTGATTCTTTATTATTGCATAAACTGATTCCCATTTACACATAATAATCGTTTTGTTGGTCATTTTCCACTGCATTTTACTAGCAATCTTAGCAGCCACCTGTTTTTAAGTAAAAGATCCATTTACCTCAAAACGAATGACTGCCACGTCTCCATCCTCCTTATTATTTAGACCATAAGATAGAGCAGCTGCACATGGCTCATGATTCTCTGGACATCCAAACCAACAATTACTGCTGCATTATGTGGAATAGCTATCACATCTTAAGTAAGAAGAATGGAAATACTTTAGAGAGGATAAGTCATTATGACAAAAATGATTCATTTGTGTTGTTATGTGTGAGTATCAAGAGTACAAAATAAAGCTAGGCTAAGTTTTCCTGTCTGAGTGGTGGTCAGGATTTGTTCGTGGGAAAGATAAATTAAGAACTGCGGTGCTCCGTGCCACACCCTACAACTCGCATGTGTGGCACTAACTTTTCAATATTATGAATGAAAAATGAATACTCAAGTCAAGATATGGATTTTCAAAAATTATAACGGGGAGGTTCGAACACTCATGACATATTGTGTCATAAAAGTGGCCTCTAACCAGTGTTCCACCTTGGTTGGAATTAATAGAAAAGATAAATCAACAGTGGTGGTTTGTTCAACTTAAATATCATTATTGTTTTATTAATTAGTGTTTCACTAATTGCACATAATAAATAATCTATTCATTATAAAGTGTTCTTTAGTTAATGTTTCACTAATTGCTCATAATAAATGACTAATCATTTTTTAATTATAAATATTTTCTTAATTAATTATAATATTTATTTCTATTAATAAGTTATTTTGATAAATAATATCAATAAACATTTTTGGCGACAATGAGTAGTAGAAGAGGTGGAGGCCGAAAGATTAGTGGTGGTTAAAGGCGGAGCCAAGCGCAACTATACTTATTTTTGTTCTTTTATCGTAAAATGGGATACAAAGTCTATTTTTCACATGTATCCATTTTTCACTCCACAATTAACATCCAAGATTATTACAAACTTTAATGTCTTAATGTATTAAAATTAACATCCAAAAGTTATTGATACTTAGCTTCTTTAATGTGGAAGTGATCGATCTGACGAAACGGACAAGCTCCCCAGATCTCCGCAACAACAACAAGGCAAAATTTTTGGAAATACAAAGCGAGTCATGTGTTCAACATGTTGTCCTGAAGACATTAGCGCCTAACTACACTCAAGAGTGATGCTATAGCCCTCACAGGACGGATATCTCCAGGATAAAATACCCTATTACACCTACTATTAGCATGTGTAGTAGATGCTCAATCTTGAGCACGGGAACTCCGAAAAAACCCTTAAGAAAAATCGCAAACGCTTAAGAAAAGAAAACAAAATAAAAATATTTTCTCATTAAGGTCTCTAAACCGAGAGAAACCCTTTTCCCATGGATTAAAAAAGGCAGAGAAATTTGTTTGTATAATGGAATTATACAACTTAAGAAGAGGAACTCCCCGATGTGGGATTACCTTTCATTCACAAAGAAAAAACAAAAATTAATTTTATGTACTAAAAAACTTTAAAAATTAAAATTAATACATATTGTTTCCCAACAAGTATTTACCTTGTGCTTTGGAGACCGTTAAGGATGGGTACGGTCCTCGAATTTTCAGCAGCTGCAAGTCTGAGATAGAAAGTTGTTGGCCGGGCCAGATGATGTAAATTCATTGAAATTTATAATATCTTCATCCCACAATCGACAATCATTTTCGAAGAAAGCATATGCAATGCAATAACATCTACCCTTGTAAGTAGATTTCTGGAGACCACCGGAGTTTATCAGGCAATTTTAAGGTCTGGATGGGTGAAAACACATCTTTTGTCCCACGCTGCAAAGTCACTTTCCTAAAACATCTAATATTCCGATGTGCGGGAGATCGTTGGGCCAAACCCGGCCAACACTCACAACTTCCATAAGTATGTTGCTGGTTACAGTTGCTAAAAGTTCCGCAAACGCCATGAACTCGGTCGGGCCATTTTAGTACTAGCTACCACTTGTCCCGGATCTGGGCCTACGAACGCCTCATGGGCTTAATCAGGTGAGCTCTTAGGGTTTAGCAAGATGAGCACCCACTGCCACTATATAAAGTTACTTAATCTCTCTTCATTTTCATCAAACAATATAACCTCTGCCGTCCTCTCCATCTCTCTCTAGATCTCTACTCAGTCTGTAACTAAATTTTTCTCTCCGCAAATTGATAATGGTGGAGATACAGTTTATGTATGAGATGCTGGTTGTTCCTGAGAATCCACACCTACAAAGAAAATTTTCGTCATAATGACTTCTCCTCTCAAAAGTATTTTCTTCCACAGGTTTCACATTTGCATGTACGCAAATCGGTTAGCCGGTGGAGCTGGGATTTCATCCAAAAAACGACTCTAGATTCATCTATTAGATGCATAAACACTTTTTTAAGTGATAAATCAGACCGGTCTTAAACAATAAACTTGGGTGCTAAAGTAGTATGCAGTTTGATGAAATTCCTTTTAAGATTTTCCTGTTTGCCGCCTTTTCCACCTCTTTCTACTATTATGTAATTGTTGTAGTTCTATCATGATAAATGAGATCACTGTGCCATTAACTTTGTTTTGGGTTAAAGAAGCATTACTCTTTTGATGAAATTGGTAGTCTTGTTTTACAGTTTATGGTAATTGATAAATTTGGTAGAAAAATTGGGTTAAAACCCTGCCGTCTCTCTTTCTCAATAGTAGATCTACTCTGTAATTTGGATTCTCATTTTTTCTTTGCAAAATGATAACTCAAATCCTCAATCCACACACACAACTTCACAAATGAATCCTTTTGTCATAATGACTTCTCCTCTTACAAACTATTTCCACTTTTTTTCTTTGAATCCTATTACCTTCCTCAAAAATGAAATTTGGGTGCCATATTGACATTTTTGTTGTCAAATGCAGAGATGCCTTACTTGTTTTTCAAATGCTTGCTTTATAAACGAGTGTAGAGTTTTTGAAGAGAATTTTAAGATTAGTGGGTTAACATCTGAATGATTGTCTTATGTGTAACAATTTTTCGATTACTGTCTGTGAGATTAAATTCCTATCCAAATTTGTTGCTGTCAAATGATTGCATTCTATGAGAAATTTTACAAACAAACTGAAAAATTGTACTGGCTTAGGCAATGGCATGTTGTATTCGCTTTTGCCCGATATGTGTATTTTTTCATCTCATCACTAATCCTGATATAGTGAAGTGTTAAGTACCAATGCTGAAATTATATGCACTGCTTCAAAATCTCTAACATTTGCCTTTTCATATTATACAATGTTGTGTATTTGCATGTTCAGGTATTGAACCAAAGTCTAGAACTTGGAGAGCATTGAACCAAAACATCTTTCAACTTGTGTGCATTTAGCAATCTTTTCATGTGAAAATATAAGATGTGATCTTGCATTTTTATTAGCAGGCTTATTTACCCAGTGTTGATTGTAGATGTCCCCACTAACAAGCAATGATTTCCAAATTACTTATATTCAATCATTTTGTAATCCAAATAATATGTACTACTAACAAGTTTTGGTACTACGCTAATTGATCGGCAAGGCTACTACAGAGGGTTAATCGTTCACCCATACTGTAGCTTAAATTACCCTCAGATGACAAGCTCATTAAAACGAAATCCCACCCTTTGATTGTCTCACAATCGTCCCCATTAGATAATTCGTCCCCAAATATGTTCAGGCAAACACACAGAGGACATCAATTCCATAACGTTAGCAGTTTCATGAAAACCAGTTTCATGCGTTAACCACTTTATGGAACATCAATTCCATGCATATGGTTACCACCTCCTCCCATTTACTTCCCCACTCCTTAATGAGACCAGGGTACGTTTTTACTCCGACTTTTATAAATAGGTCTTACCTATTTCCATTGAAAAACAAGTTCATACGGGAGATACAACACTCAAAAATACTTTCTTGCTAGCTCACCTTGTTAGCTCTCTCACTTTTCTGATAACAAGTCGTAGTAAGCCAACTACTCTTCCAGAATCAACTATTCTGGTCTCACCACCTTCCTTGCTTCCCTCCCCAAAACCAACCCATTCTCCTCCACTTTGTGACCGAAGCAGCAAGTCCTGGAACTGGCCATTTCTTGGTTTAGGCCAGACTTGTACATGCATTGATCTCTCGAATCTAAAGTACTCCCTTACAAAGACATTGTTTAGGGTTTAAATTGTTTCTCACATGCACACCCGCAATTACCGAAATCAGCAGAAACCATTGTTTAGCTTTAATTGCGTGTATCCATGGCCTTCCCAACAACATGTTGTACGGTGATTCCATATCCACCACACATAGTGTTACTTGCATTTCAATCTCTCCTAGCAAAATTCACATCCTTATTTCCCCTTTTGGTTTTGTTGTAGATTTGCCAAAGCCATGAATATGATATGTTGAGGGAGACACCTCTTCATCTTTGCACCCCATTCCTTTGTATGCATGATAAAACATTATGTCCACCGAACTCCCTGTATCCACCAAAGTTCTGTTTACCGCCCATTCTTCCATAATTTTTGTTGATTTCCCCTTTTCTTTCTGTGTGGTTACTGATTACCAAAGGAGATGTGTGGCTAAAATTTTCTCTTGGTATCTCTGCTGCTGTGAATGTAATTTTCTGTTTTTCCCAATCTTTCAAGGGTGATATCTTCTCCATCGTCATGATTTTCTTTCCTTCAAAATCTCGTTTATGTATTCTCCCTCTGATGTTTTCATGGAATTCATTAATCATTATTTTTGTAATCAAACTACATTTCAACCTTCTTATGCATTCCTTGACTTTAATTTTCTCTTCCTTAACTGATTTGTCGATTTGTTTCACCATTTTCTTAATTTGAACAGTAGCCTTAATAACAATCTTTAATCTTATATGTCACCTCGCTTCTAGCGCCATTAGGTAAAGGCAGAATTCCCACAATACATCCCTCACAAGAATTTATAATAATCAACACATCTTTAAGATCAACAATCACACTTTTTATTAATTGAATTAGAAGTTTTACAAGAAGGAAATGAAATCAAGAATACAACCGCTCTTTAAACTTTTCTCTCCTCAAAACTTTCTCACCACTTCTAAAAAGATCTCCTTTCTTAGACCGCTTCGCCTCTTTATATAGGGTATTACATAGTGGATGACAGCTAAGCTATCCTTTATTTTCGGATCTCGCTTGCGATATTCTCGCAAGTATACAAGTGATAAACTTCGCAACGCTCCTAAATCTCGCTAGATCTCCACATCTTTCTTGTGTTTAGGTCAGTCGTCATATTCTTGCGTCATTTTTGTAATTAATCTGCGATATCTTCGCAATGTGTTGTTCAAAGATTTTGAAAGGTATTGATGTTGCGATATTCTCGATCCTACAGTTAATGTGCATGGGTTCCTTATGGCAACATCACCGGAGAGATAGATGTCTTGGAGAATATATGGACTTAAAGTAGCAAAAATTAGAAAAGAAGCTTACACTTACCTTTTTATAAATCAAATCATTTACTCCTAATATTTTCCACCAATAGCATATGAAAAGAAATGTCGACATGGAGAGGTCACCAGGGTATCTTTATTTGATCACTTTATGCATGAGAATCAAAAAGAATAATTGTTAATATTTTCTATTCAAAGAAATTAGTGGAGGGGCTGCATATAAAAAGGGAGAAGCTACAAACGATGAGGGGAGCTTTTGGCATTATCTAGTCTTAGGAATTGTTTTATCATTTTTGTACTCGAAGAACAAAAAATTTGTTCCACTCATCTTTTGTTGTGCTGGTGCCGTCCCATCTGTTTTGGAAGTGTACATGAACCAGGAGGTATTGATCATCAAGGGAAACTAAAGTGTAACTACATTTGATGTAAGTTATTTTAATCAATAATAAATGATGAATAAATCTTTTGCTAGTTTTATTGTCATGAGTAACTAAATATCCATCTAGGATTAGAGAGGAAGTCGTATTATGTATGCTAGAGTGTTTTAAATTATTTTCTATACTAATATTTCTCCATGGCCCTTGTATTCTTGCGTAGTAACGATAATAATTAATCTTTATGTGTCCTCATGCTTGATTAATGAGTTATATATCTATTATAGAGACCAGCATATAAGTGAAGAAAATTATTAGTCATTTAAGAATTTTTATTGATTTAAATGATTTATCTTCCGAGACGTACTCTTTGTCCTAAATCGTCTTGAGATTTTTGGTAGAAGTTTTAGAAAATTGTTTAACATTCTAGTATGCATAATAGCGGTGGAATCTCGTAATCTTAGATTTTCACCCTATTTGAATACAAAATCACCATATCAATCTTTTGGTCTATTTTAGCAGTTCTTGTTAGTATTTTCTCTTAATAGTCTAGAACCAATCCTTTCAAAAGTCCGAGAAACAAATTCTTACTTCCACTGTAAAAACTACATCAATGTACTTAGCTTGGTTTTGATTTACATTAACAATCCTAGTTATCCCCATATCTGTAATTTTAGCAGTACCTCCTACGTATATGGCTGACTATACGCTTATAATCATGTGTTGCCTTCCCCTGTGTGCACTTAATTGCAAAAGATGGCACTTGCACTCCAACCAATATTAGCTAGTAGAACTAATTGTTGGACAGGTAAACGCACTTGCACTGATGGAACCTCGCTAAAATGATCACCAAGACGTATCTAAAGATTTTGAGCTGAAATCTATCAAAGTTCTGTTAAACTCTAGTACTGTTCGCTATGCGAAATACCAGCTGAAAACAAATAATATACTCTCGCTGGAATGTTAAGAAGCTGTCACCATACAAAGGTCCAGTGCTGTCGGCAATCTAACCTCCCTAATCTGTCAATAAAAGAAGAAGAACAAAACAGGCAACCACATGATTTTCACATCCAACCAGATGTAATTAATGTAATAAATGATCACTGCACTTGCACAACCACAAAAAACTCATCCATGACTTGCATTTTATTGATTTAATGGGAACAAGAAACTGCTTATTCTAATTGCTTTATTTCATTTTGATTTTATTCTCTACCTGGAGGTCAAACTATTATATCAAAGAGTGAAAATTTTGAACTGGATTACTAATTTACCTTCTGGATGCAACTCATCGAGAATTGCTATCATGTGATTATCTGCCGTTTACAGGTAAGCGAATGCAAATTTAAAGGAAACACAAATACCACAGATTAATAAAGAATTGTAACACAGTAGATTTCCAGATACAAATTTCCATTAAACTTTATTAATTCCTAGTACATAAAATTATACCACCGATCTTAAGATTCTCAAAAAATTTCATTGCAAAATTTCTGCAGCCACAATTTAGAGACAGCCTAAAGGGTTCAGCCACGCCACCAAGATACAGCTTCGCTTCACACCCTAGTTCTTAGGGTTTTTACCACTATCATTTTGAACAGTTTCGTCATTCTGCAGCCATTGCAGTGAGCAGTAAAACTACCATTTTTCTACCGATCATAACTCTCTGGGAGAAAAACCATAACACCAATTTAGCCAATATCCGCCGGACCCATATGTCCTACAGATCAAGCAAAAGATGAAGACCACTTAAATCTTGGGATTTTATTTCTAGATTATGAAATACTCATGAGAGGATAAATCATTATGACAGGAATGATTTAATTGTGATAATAGATTTCTCATATAAGATCAACATTTTGATCATTTAAAAAGTAGACAAATCTACAGACAGAGAGAGTGTGGTGGAGACGGCAGGAGTATGTTTGATGAGACTGAGAGAATGAGAATGGATATCTTTCAAGTTTTTATATGGTGGTCACTGGTTAATAAAACCCTAAGGGCTAACCTGATAAAGTCCAGGAGGCCCAAGCCCAGACTTAGTAGTGCAAGCTAGTCGACTCTCGCTGTAATATATGAGGGCACGGGTCTGTTGGCAGACAGAATCCTCAGTAAAAGTTGAAGCGAAAACAAAATGGAGCAATTAATAGGTAAATGAAGCTAACTGCGGCACTAGATTGGGTATTCTCTGATTCCTGTTTAGCCTTTGTTGTCGCAATTCATTGCTCCGATTATCCCTATAGACCAGCCTTCCACCATACGTCGTACTCTGGTTTTGTAAGTCCTTGCTACCTCTGTTTCTCCTTGTCCGTCGGTATTGGTGATGAGAAGGATCACACCTGCCATGGTTAGTTCTGAGCTAAACTTCTGGTCGAGGAGTTGGTCCAAAGTGGGTTTTCTGTTTGCGGTTGTCTTTGGTTTTGATATGGCTGTGGATAAGTGTGATAGTTCTTGCTGGTGATGCATTCTGAAAATTTTCAAGGCGAAGTGCCTCCCATATCAACCAACACACTAATTAGGAAGACCACCACCGAACACACGCATGCAATAGTTTTGAGAGGAGAAGTCATTATGACATTCATTTGTGTTGTTGTTTGTGAGGATAGATTCTCATAATAAACCAATATCTCACTCATCTCTGTTGTTATCATATTGCAAAGAGAAATTGCATCCCGGACTTGGTAGATCTAGAAAGTGCAAAAGACGGCAGGGTTTTGAATGAGAGAAACAGATTCCCAGGTTTATATAGTGAGGGGTCAGGGGTCTGGTCATCCTGGTAAACCCGACTAACCTTCTAGAGGCCCATCTGGCTCAGGCCAAGTGTTAACATACCACAGATCACCATATGTTAGTCTAGCTAAAATTCAAATAGAGACTGTCAGTGCCATCGCAGGTCAAAATGTAAGTAGTCCGGTTATTCCGGTAAGAAAATTGCTGATCCCATCCTCTGCCTCCTTACCCCGTGACACTGATATGTCCCTCCCTTCCGTAGCTTTTACGTCGTAATTCTACAAAGAACATGAAAATAAGCAAAATTTTACTCAACTCCTTTTGCTTCATTTCCTTAACCTTAAAACTATAAAATCACCTGAAACATTTGAGTGCAACTAAGAATTCATCTGACTTTAAAAACCTACAACTATTTCAATCTAGGTCAATGCCCCAATTAATCACAAGACTGACTGGGCTATTAGTGGTTGATTAATGGGGCAAACACCTGAAGAGGGTGTGAAATTGCAGAATCTCAGGGTAGCCTGTGGAACAGTTGGGATGAAGATGTTGATCATCTATTGCTGCTGCGTACTTTTACGAAGGAAAATTTGGAAATATTTTATCTCTAGTCGCGGCAATGCTGAAAGACCAACTTGAAGCTTGGTCGGAAAGACTAAGGGAAGAAATTGGGAAGGGAAATTTTGGCCATTATTAGGCTGTTCCTGCAATAATACTATATCGGAGCTCTTGGCAAGAAAAGAGGTAGAGACAAAGAACTTACAATTATACAGGTGAAGAGACTAATTTATTTTTCAGGTAATCCAATTGAGAAGCAATTTTTAAACAGAAATTAGTTATTGTCTTTGTATCATGTAATGTAGCTGGAATGAGGGGTCCAATTTCAGATTAGTAAATCTTTTCTTAATCAGTAAAATCTTAACCATTTTATTATACTAAAAAAAAAAAAAAAAATCAATAATTATTATACATAAATCATTCAAATTCCAGTTGCCAACCCATTCATTAAACTTTATTGATTCTTATTACATAGACTAATTCTTACATTTATAAAAAATATCAGGATCATGTAATTCCCATTCCATTTTACTAGCAGTCTTACTTCAATGTTTATAGTTTCTCGCTATATTTCTGCAGCCAGAAGCATTTGACAAGTGGATCATTTTGTTGCAAATGAAAGGCAGATACCTTTAGCTCAATAATTGACTCCGATATCAGCTAGAGAGACGAAAAGGAGAGGAGCCGTCAGATCTTAAGATTCTTAGAAAACAAATGGAATTTGAGAGAGGAGAAGTCATTATGACAAAAAGATTCATATGAGATGTTTGTATGTGAGGATTCCCGTGGAAAACCAACATCCCGTTCATACCCGGCATCTTCTCTATAATCATTTTGCAAAGAGAGTTTCAATCACAGACTGAGTAGTAGTAGATCTATAGAGAAAGAGAAAGGTGAAGAAGACGGCAAGGTTTTATTTTCTTTGATGAGAAAGAATAAGAGTGGGATAGAGCTAGAAAGATGTCCAAGTTTATATAGTGGTAGCTAAACCCTAAGACCTAACCGAATCAAGTCCATCAGGGTGAGGCCCAAGACCATATGGCATATGGAAAACGAAGTGAAAGCAAAATGTACCGTATCGTATTCGTATGTACCTATCTCATTTCACTGTCCCATGAAAGACATTTTTCTTTCATTTTGAAAGCAAAATGTACCGTATCGTATTCGTATGTACCTATCTCATTTTACCTAGCTAGTAATTAGAGAGACCCCACACTAGAAAGTTGCAGTAGAGCGTAGATAAGACTGGGCTTGTTGGGCCTGAATGGTTTCACTAGGTTAGGGATTTAGGGTTTAGCAAGATGACCACTATATAAAGAATCTCTTGCTCTCATTCTTCTTAAACTATAAACTCTGTTGTCTTACACCACTTCACTCTCTCTGCAGATCTACTCTGTGATTGAAAGTTTTTCTCTGCAATATGATCCTTAAGATGTTGAATCGGATGTTGGTTGATTATGAGAATCCAATTCCGTAATTTATTTTATAAAACAACACAAATGAATTAGTTTCAGCATAAATGATTTCTCCTCTCAAAACTATTTCATCTTCCTTTGTGTTCTTTTTTATGGGTCTTCACAGCTGTCATCACGACTTTTCCTCTTATATGTCATTATGCATTTATGCTAGAATCGTTGGTCGTGGAAAATGCTTTCTGGCTATGTAATTTATTTTAAGGGCTTAGGAATGGTGGTAAAATGTAACGGTACTACATGGTCCTGCTTATGTTTATGTAATTAGAATCATTTTTTGTAATGGTAATTTTTCTAAATGATTGTCCCGTGTGTAATATTTTTTTTTCATTTAATCGATTTATGTGTTCTGGCTATAAGATTGCAAAATAAGATTAGGTTACACACATGACATGATTTCTGGCTATATCTTGATACTATATATTGGATACTGGATGCTCTCAATGCCTGATCTACCAATTCTGATCATTTTCACCTCGTAACAATTCCCCTTGCAAACAGGCACTGGCAAGCACCCGGCCTCTGTGATGCCATCTAAGTGAGTGTAGAAATGAGGTAGATCGAAGTAGTTGTAGATTTTTGGTGGAATAACCTCAAGCACTTTATTTCAAATCCTGGCAATGAATATGGAGGCATGGGTTTTAAAGATGCACTCAAATCCAATTTAGCTTTGCTTGCTAAACTTTCATGGAGGTTATTAGGAGAGCCTAATGCACTTTGGGTAAAAGTTTTACGAGCCAGATACTTCTTCTTCAACAAAGATCCTCTTGCTGATCTTCTATTAAATCACAAGGCACTTTGGGTGTGGAAATGCATTTTAGCAGGTTTAGAAATTGTTAAAACAAATCCATCTAGAATGTGGCAATAGGGGACGTACACTGCCAAGGTGTGGCAGCATAACTGGATTCCTTATATACCAGCTACAAAACTTATGAATTATCAAGTACTAGTATTTTGCCCGTGCATTGCACGGGGTTACGTTAGTTGTATTATTAGTTATGCTGAAAATGTAGAGGCGGGTCTCTCCTGTTGTGTCAAAATGTAGTATCTACTTGTGTAGAGATCACAGAGTATTAGCAGCTCGGATAGTTGTTGTCTAAACTAAAACAACCGGGGGGAATATTTTACCTGGATAATTGGATTATTATATGAGTTGAAAATGTAGAGATCGCATAACTTTAGCATATCGGCCTTCTTTTCCCAATCTTCAGTAAGCATTTTCAAGTTGACAACTAACAATGTTACTGTTCAACATTATTAAGTATTGGCATCAGGAATGTTACGTAGTTGACCACCTTTGTAATTAAGTACTCAAATAATGAATAGATCATGTATTGTCATTGGTTGGTATATACCTTTCATGTCGGGCTACTAATTCGCATAAACATTGAGGCACCTGCATATTGTCAATAAAATCAGCAATCAATCCTATAATAGCTAATGTTTCGGTTCCAGACTCATCTCCCTTATTCGCCATTCTAGCTTGTACCTGCGCAATCATTTCATTAGTTAATGCAATTTGGTTTTAAGATATGATGTGTGCAGTAATATTGTTACTCTGGTACATGTTTTTTTATCTTGCAATTGCATCGGGCAGACACAACAACAGCTAACAACCACCATTTCCATTGGGCCATATTTAAGTTGCTTAATCAGAACTAAGAACTCTTTGTCAGCCCACTTGTACCTATTCACATACATCTGTAATTGCTTACATTGAAACCAAATTGCTCAAATTAATAGTTTGATTTTGTATCCATGTCGACAATACCTGACGTAGAATTAACCAAAGTGCTCTGACAAACATGAAATTACTTTTCCCCATAAGAACATATTGAAATTAATAATAAATCAGAGAATGAACACCTATAAATACCTCATCAGATCAATCGAATTAATTAATTCTCATCTCCCGGAAATGACTCTCTTTCTTATGATTAGCTCATAGTTACATAATAAATTCAAATAATTCCGCTTGGAACCTCCTTCGTTTATCAATCACAGTACTGCAATCACTTCGGTTGTCGTTCGATATGGAAGTGGCTTATTCTAAACCTATAAGGAAAATATCTCAATGTTGATAAATCAGTTCATAGACCCTAATCAGATTCTGAAATGTTATTTTATGAAAGTATGAAAATTAAGATGATCTTGTAGAATTAGCATGGTTGTTAATAATCAAAGGAAACTGAGCAGTCTATTCTATAAAGTACCCAAATCTCGTAATGAATCACGTAAATCAAAGCCCGAAACTATCATTGAAAGTATAGGAGAAAAAGAATGATAGAAGAATGAGTGGAAGTGTTATTTACTTGTAGCTATGATATCAAGACGATCTTGTTGGTATGAATAGGTTCCACCAGTATCGATTCACCTTTTCCTGTCATTCTCTAATCTGTAAGAATCTAAACTAAAAAAGTGTTTGATGATTTAATTGATATATTAACAGATTCGAAGATTGGATGAATTCTAAGGCTAAAAAAAAGTTTGTGTATCGGCCAATAGGGCCAAAGTCAATTCAAAATTTCATTTGAAGAGTGGGTGATGTTTTCCACCATTATTAAAAGAGGGTGCAAGCCTTCGGGATGTTGTTAAAGGTTAGGGTCTAGCAGAAGCATCTCTGTTTGCTTCATTTGTAGAAGCTGCTTCGGGTTCAATAACCGTTTCTACTGGTGCCCATCTTGGTGACTGAAGTGAAAACCAACAACCGAACAAAAATAAAAATCAAAAGAAAACAATAAACATTCAGTTTTACTAAACATTCAATTTTTAGATTAGTAAAACAAAAAATACGAAAAACCATAAGGAATCAATCACCTGTTTTGTTGGTGGAGGTGATTTAGATGGCCTTTGTAGTAGTGATCGCCGGTTATGGTGCTAGCGTGCTACTGTGGTGGAGATTTTGCTTGCTTCCGAGTTCAATAGTGAAGAACAGTAAAACCATATGCTGCTCGTTCGATTCTATATGCATCTCTACAGGTAGAACGAAGAAGAAACGCATTTTCTTTAGAGGTTTAGAAGAGTCGAAAGAGAATTAGGGTTTGGAAATTATATTTTATATCCAATTGATGTCACGGTAAAATAGAATGGGTAATCGGTTTGGTGCGTATAGAAAATAGCCGAATTGATAGGTAAACCCTCAATTCCTATTGGTAGGGGGCCAGGAGCTCTAGAATTCAAGCTTTTGGCCTAACTTTCATTGTGGAGCCAGTATTTTGGCCTCAAATTATATATATAATATAATTCGTACAAATTCGTATTCCTTCCAATGGAAAAAATTTCTTCATTGGAGATTAACCTCCTCGTGAGCTTTTTTCAGTTCAATCTGCGTACATATGCACATATCATTAAGGGGGTCTCTCAATCAGCAGATTTTGTCAACTCAACAGCACTAACGTCTAGGTTGGACATGCACTAGCACCTTACACACAAATTCACATAGCTCCTCCATTTTTTTTAACTTCTTCGATCTTTGCTCTTAACTATATGCACCTTACAAACAAATTGAAAAAGTTGGACATGCACTAGCACGCACCCAATCCATTCTCCCTAACCAACCGTTGGCCAGATAACAAGTCCTAATTTAGCTAGAAAACTTGTACGAGTAGGTAGTTGATAATTAAGAGGACACCGAGCTTTCTAAGTTAGTGTACAAATGGGGTGGATTGAACTAGTTCTTTAGGTTTTTAAAGTGTGACGGATTCTTAGTAACGTAAACCCTGAATGTTTCTGTGTTTTGAAGTTTTAAGGTTAAAGAGATAAACCAAAATGATCATTTTGACCAATTTGGTGACATTTCAGTGAGACTAGCTTGTTTGATTTGCACTGTGCACTTGCCATAACTTGCTACAACTTCAATAACTAGCACCTTACACACAAATTCACATAGCTCCTCCATTTTTTTTAACTTCTTCGATCTTTGCTCTTAACTATATGCACCTTACAAACAAATTGAAAAAGTTGGACATGCACTAGCACGCACCCAATCCATTCTCCCTAACCAACCGTTGGCCAGATAACAAGTCCTAATTTAGCTAGAAAACTTGTACGAGTAGGTAGTTGATTTTTAAGAGGACACTGAGCTTGCTAAGTTAGTGTACAAATGGGATGGATTGAACTAGTTCTTTAGGTTTTTAAAGTGTGACGGATTCTTAGTAACGTAAACCCTGAATGTTTCTGTGTTTTGAAGTTTTAAGGTTAAAGAGATAAACCAAAATGATCATTTTGACCAATTTGGTGACATTTCAGTGAGACTAGCTTGTTTGATTTGCACTGTGCACTTGCCATAACTTGCTACAACTTCAATAAATACGACTTCAAATAAGACCCGGTGATCATTCTACTCTACTAAGGTTTCCTTCACTTCTTCAAGTAGGTAATACTGATCTTGGTCCTCATGGGCTCGATAAGGTTAGGTCCTTAAGTTTAGGTCTCAGGGTTTATCAACACAACCATTATATAAAGTTATAAACTTACTTGTTTCTATCCACTCTCATCAGACAAAATCTTGCCGTCTCCACATCTCTCTCTATCTCTCCTCTGCAGATTTACTCTTTGATTGAAATTTTTCTTTCTGCAAAATGATAACAGAGATATATGAGATGCTGGTTTATCTTGAGAATCCTTACACTTTTTTTTTTTTTTTTTTTGCCATAATGATTTCTCCTCTCAAAAAGTACTTCCATTTTTATCTTTGGATCCCAAAGGTTTTGGTGGTTATCATCTAAAACTTCTTTAGGAGCTGATGGAATTTTACAAACCCTCTGGCGATACATCAGAAACTTAATCAGAGGATAAAGATACATTAGAAGAATAAGCCTGGTGGTAAAATGGAATAGGAATATAGGATAGGTGCATCTTTTGCGTATACGTGGTTTATTGGGTTTGAATGGGAAGTACATGATCCTGGATGTTGTTTATGTAATAGGAATCAGTTTGTGTAATAATAATTATAATAAAGTTGAATGAATGAATGGGTTGTTACTTGTTAGCTTCTGAAATTGAACTGATTGTCACTTATTGTTTATTTAATCTGATACTCATTTGCTCTATCTGAAAACAGTTTCAAGAATTGGTACTTGAAGCTTAAACCAAATTGGTGTTTCACTTTGGTAGTGATTCAGAGACTTCTTACTTTGGTTTTTAAAGAAATCCTCATCAAAACTTTTCACCCTTGGATATAATCTCCAGTAAGAGAATTGCACATCCAAAGACATATATAGATTTCAAGGTAACTAATAATCCATATAATAAACATTCTCCCAAATTATACTAATACAGTGTCATCGGAGACACTTCACTTAAACTCACTTTGAGAAGGGATTCTGGGCATTATTATTGCCCAATAGAAATGCAGATGGTGTTAAGAGGTGCTGCAAGAGTTACAAAGAGTGAGTAGTTTCTGAAAATGTGAATGACTCGTTCCATTCTTGAACACATAATCTAACAATTCGAGATGCTTTCTTTCGTTCCGAATCATCCAAAATATGTTTTTTATGGCAAGTGTGAAGTGATGGAATTCATGACTGTCTGAAACATAGTTTAAACTCACATTGGTTAAAATACTCTCAATTTTTTTCTCTTTTACCGAATGAGTTTCTCCTATTGCCGAATAGTATCTTTAGAATTCTTTTGTGGTTGCGCAAGACTAAAGTTGATGATTCAATGTAGAATAACCAAAATGTAAGAAAAATATGTCTTTCACGAGACAATGAAATAGACATATGCTGGACTCTTGTATACTGGGAACCTAGTGCAATTGGCTCCAGCTTCCTACATTTTGATTTCACTTCTTCTTTGCTCTTATTATTTTACCTTGCAACACTTGGTATTCTGCTTGTAGACAGCTTCCACTGCACGAGCCAGACCCGTGTTTGGCTGGTGACAGGCTCTTAACATTTCAGCACTTGTTGCTTATGTGGTGGAATTTTCCATTGCACTTCACTAGAGTTGAGCAAAAACAAAAAAAAAAAAAAAAAACTTTGACAAATAAGACTTCAGATGATACTGGGCCTGCGGTTCATAGGGGCTTTTTCAAGTTAGGTCTTCTTAGGGTTCTTACTTTAGCGAGATGCCACTAACCATCGTTTGGCGCACACAAAAAAGTTTGGGGGCATACAGACTTATTATGCCATCTAATGATAGATTATAAGGGGTGTCCTAATGATGCTTAAGTTACTATAATACCCCTGCATAGTTTAAATTACATTAATGCCCTTCCACTAAATTAAATTCTAATCCTAAAACTCTCCCACTAATTAACCCATCCCCTAATTAACTACCCCACTTAATTACCCCCACTAATCAACAGTTACCCATTAATTAACCGTTACTTAATTATTATTTAAAAAAAAAAACTGAAAATTTTCAAAATCGAAAACTCGTTCTCCTCCTTCCTTCTTCTCCAAAAAACAAAACCGAACTCCCACGGCCCCCCTCCCCTCCTTATTCTCAAAGTCTGATTTTTCGATTCATTTATCGATTAAACCCATATATGGCACCTCGTGTTAAGCGATGCCCTAGAAATACGGTGTCGAATCTTGCTATTGCTTCTGTAGCATCTCAATCTAGGGTTTTTGGAAAAGATGGAGATGAAGATGATAGTGGATTGATTGGTGTTGGAGAACGAGAAATAGACCCTAATTCTATAAAATTGCACATAAAAAGGCATTTCCCACAAACCCATTGCTTGGTTTTTCGTATTTCGTTGATTTCATGACGTGCAATCGATGATTCCTCTAGGTTTTGCTAGTTCCAGCAGTAGTGTTCGGCTCAAATTTAATAATTTGAACTTAATTTTTTTTTCTACAGACGAAGAACAGTTCGGCTGAAAACATGTAATGTTTTGAATATCGAATGAGCCGAACCTGAGTGTTCGTCTTATAATTATTTTTTATGCTAATCAGCCGAACTTGGATACGATTACTTAATAATCCATCTTACATTGTTCGGCACATTGTTCGGCGCATTCGATAAATATCGAATGTGCGAACTTGACTCTGTGTATGGCTAATAGCTTCCTATAAACTAGTCCATTTATAGGTGACTTATCACATTGTTTAGTAGAGTCATATTTATTTATTTTGGAAAATTAATGAAGGTGTATCATTTTTTTAGCACCCATTCTGGAAAATTCAAAGAGAAGATTAAAAGGAAAACAATGAAAGTGACTACTTCTAATTCAAAACTCTCAAACCTCAAGGTGGTGGCACCAAAAACTTGCATGGGGGCTGATGTTTGCCTCGTAGAACAAGAGGATGATAATGATGAAAATAAGGGTGTAGTATGAGGTTATGATGAAGATTGTGGTGGAAGGGGAGGAGGGGATGATGAATATGGTGGTGATCGCGAACCTCTAACTTGAATTTTCTTCTCAAAATTGATACATGTCGTTTTACAGCTTTGGATGTATTTTTTATGATGTGGAAGATAATATGAATGATAAACTGTAATGTAAAGAGATGATAAAGATTGAAAGATATCTTCTTAAGGATTTTCTTATATAGAGCTCTCAAAGTTAGGCTTTAGAATCCTTCTGAAACCGTTTCTCCTTGGGATAAAAGTCAATTTTGCGTCCAAACATGTCCCAGAACAGTGGCAGGTTCGGCTAATACCTTGTCAACCTTTCCTAGCCGAAACTGACAAGTGAAATTTACCCCAGGTGGTTGTCAGGTTCGGCTGACTCGATTAGATTACTTTTAAGCCAAACTTATCTCTGTAAACCCTTCGAAAATCTTGATTTTTAGGCTCCAGGTTCACCTAACTCGTGATGATGAGTTATCAGCCGAACTTATCTCTGTACACTCAAGTTTTTAGATTTTATTTTGGCCATAACTTCTTCGTCTGATGTCGGAATGTCCTCATTCTTTTTGCGTTGTTTTCGTATTTTCATTCTCTTGAAGATGGCGATAATATCTCATTGATTTGAATGAGTTTAATTTGGACCGTAATGTTCTCCATTAGTAGACTTCACTATCGTTTGGGGTTAGGTTCGGCTCATTCACAATACTATTTGAAAGCCGATCTTTAAAGTTCGGCTCATTCGTGTTTGACATGAAAAGCCGAACTACTTGTCATATATTCGTTCGGTTTATTGGGGACTAAAATTATAAGCCGAACTGTTCTTATTTATCAAGGTTCGACATACAAATTATTTGTCGAACCTAACTCTGTTGCGCCGAACTACATACAAAAATCAAAAATTTTGGTGAATTCAAGCTACAAAGCGGACATTAAACAACGTCTACAACCATACATATGTATTATTAGCATTGGGTTCCTCATCCATGTACTCATCTTCGGGATTTGGCTCCAAAAAGTCATCATCTTGAGCTTGAGAAAAAAGTTGAGTTTGAGATTGAGTTTGGGTAAAATCATTTTCATAATCCAAAAAGTAAACCATCTCCGGATCTCCGTCGTAATTGATAGGTATTTTCTTAGGTTTATGTGATGAAGATTCACCTTCCACACTCGAATTTGGATCACATATCTATCAACAATCACAAAAATCTCAAAGAATTTTTTTTTCTTTTTCTACTCCTCCTCTTCTTCTTCTTGTTTTTTCTACTAACTCTCTCACTCTATTTAAAAAGAAAATTATTATCCTAAATTAAACTCTAATCCTAACTCCAATCGTTAACAACTAATCATTTAAGTTAGCACTAATTAACCACTAATCATTCAGGGGTATGTTTGCAATTATGAAAATAGGTTGGATAAGGGATACCCTAGAAACACTATTTCCAACCTGATTTTTGTCTTATTATGTATGCCCCAAATTCTTTTTTTCTTTTTTTTTATGCAACAAAATAATTTTATTAAGAACTGAAGCCTGTTACAAGCATTGCATCTGCATATAATGCATCAACAATGAAGTTGGGTGGGTATTGAATCCACTCCTTGCTAAGTTTAAAAATACGAGAATGTTTTGCCAGTCTATCCCCAAAATTTTATTGTATGCCCCAAATGATGGTTCATATAAAGTCACTACCTTGTGAATCCCTCTCATCAAACAAAAAACTCGCCGTCAGGAATATGCATCCGCGAAAAACCAGGATCTGCAGCCGTGAAGAACCATATTTCCATTTACGGAATGCTAATGGAATAGAACTACATGATCCTAGATATTTCTATGTAAGAGAAGAAACCAGGATCTGCAGCCGTCAAAATTGCGGATTTGGAAAATCCAACCGTGTCCGGCCCAATTACCCACAGATTTAACATCCGCGGACCAGCGGATAAAACGGGCCGGATGGGGATTAACCGCAGATTTAGTTTGTTTTTTAAAAAAAGTTTACTCGTTTGCTATTTTATCCCGTTCATGAAGTAAATCTTATACAAGCAGCTTATCCTGCTCATAACAGAGGAACAAGCTGCTGGTGGCACCCAAGCAGCGCAACGAGCTGCTCCTGCTGCTGTTCGAATAAGGTAGTAACAAGATAAGATATTCACAAACTCCCGTTAGATCCCGTGGGTCCTAGACTGCCAACCATACTACATATACAATCTGAAATTATTTTTGTGAATGTAGAGTTTAAGCCTCGTTATTACAACAAGCTGGTTAATAAAATTTGGCTATTCATATTACAAGCTTCCTTGAGTTTAAAAAAATGCAAAGGCGACCCAGAAGAAGAGATAAGAGACTGTTGTGGTCCTTGTGGATGTTGCGGCTTTGGTAGCCATTGGCCCATTGCCTTACAAAGGATGGTGCGATCTCAGGTGGATGGATCATGGAGCTTTTTACCTTGGAGTTTTGATATCTTATTGATTAACTGGAAACTGTCTTTTATTGATGTTCTTTTTTCTTCTTTTTTAGCTACAGCTAGTAGCTTTTTGTACATTCTTCTTCTGTTTTAATAGAATCTCTTCCAATCAAAAAAAAAAAAAAAAAAAAAAAAAATCTTATTGATGCAACTTGTTTCCTGGATCTTTCTTCTTGCCCTTCGGTGCGGGTGAGTCGGTGGATTTCAAAGTCCAACCGCAACCAAACCGCTAAAAGTGCGGATTTGAAAATCCTACCCGTATCCGGCCCATAGATCTTGGGGATTGGGTTTCACCCGCAATTTTGCGGACGGATACAGGTAAATTCCGCGGTTCCGGATTTTTCGCTCACCGAAGTATCTTAAAAAGGCCTGGAGCCCAACCCAAGATAGGAGATTCTGCGAAAGACATGCTGCGGTCCCGGCATAAGAATACTTTAGCATTGTGATGTCACATAATACAACAAAACTTTGTAGTACTGGATCATAGAGTCCTTTGTCAATTAAGTCGTGCAAATCAAAGAAGCTCCCATAATCTTGCACCATGCCTCCGGTGATCCTCGCCTTACTTGGATTTTAGATATCAAAAACTATTTCAATAATTCTTCTTCCTGGAAATGTAAGTATGTAACTATGTGCCTAAAGAGTAAAATAAGATGGTTGATATTCTATCCAACTTAGCTAGCCTGAACCGATAGATTAAGGGAAAATTAGGAAAATGCTCCAAAATGGACTACAATCTTGGAAATCTGCCCCAACGTTAAAAAAAAGTTGGAAAAATGCCCAACTGTTAGAAATAGCTGTTAACTCCACATGTGTGACTTTGCACGTGCCAAACAAAGACAGAAATACCCCCAAACCGTTAAGATCATGCCCCACTGTTAGAAATAGCTGTCTAGTCCTCCAAATTTTCAGAACATCTCAGAAAAATGATAAGTCAGTTAAGGCGTCTGTATGACTGAGTGAGGGGTGGCCAAGCAGTCCAATGGTAGCTGGACTAGCTCTAACAGCCCATCAATGTGGACCTCATCAGAGTCCAATTTTGACCGTAACAATCAAAATGTCCCCACAAAATAATCAATGTGGACCTCATCAGAGTCCATTAATTAGTTAAGCAGACAACTATAAATAATCCCAGGGCCAGTCCCATATGGCTCAAGTTCCATATTTTTTCAAACTTCATTAAGTTTGAAAGATCAACCTTCGAATCAGTATCCAAGAGGAAGTTTGAAATGTCCTCCATTTATTTTCCTGCAAAATAACAACTTAGTCACTGGCATTCATGATCCAACGACAGATACTGATACACGCTCCAACGCAGGGAACCAATCCATTCTCACATGGCCCATCTGCCAGATAATTCCATCCTGGTTGATCTATTTTTTTGTGGTTGTGCATTGGTCTGGTTGGATGTCAGAATCATGGGGATACGTGTACGATAAAACTCCTATGAGATTTTGTTTCTAAGTGACAAATGTGTCCGGTTAGCTTGCCCACAGCGTCCATTGCACGGAAGCACCAAGACCCGAGTGTTGGTCAGAGGCTCTTGACATTTCAGCAAGACTAACTTGCACTAGAGCTTGATAAAAACAAGTTCAGTTAATCTTGGTGCCGTGGTCATTATGCATCTCTAATAATAGGTGATTTTTGTTTACATACATCAATAAAGCTAACAATATTTTTAACGGGCTGCACTTAACTTAGTTTTTGCAAGCTAACAGTATTTAGTCACTGCCTTAGACAATGCTTCCTTTTCAAGTTGATCAATAAATTCTTCTCTTTGCAAGCGAAACAAATCTGTTCAGGCGTGTTCAATAATAAATCTATTTTGAATGGATAGTTATCTGGTACCTAGGTTTCAACAATTCTGTGGTTTTCACAAATGATATGCTATTATTGGGAGGGTTTACAATGTGGCATATTTGGAAATTAAGGTGTAATGTTATTTTTGATAATTGTAGAATCGAGCAATAGAGAGGAGAACACAAATGCGGAAGCATAAAACGACTACATTTTTAATAATTCGGTGTACATACTCTCATGGCTCAACAACCTATTTAAGGTAAAACAAACTTGACGACCACTCAAAAAACTTTCCTAATAAAATCAAACTCTAAATAAAGGACACTTGTAAACATAGTAATACTCAAAACATAGAACTCTTCTAGAACCATAATAGCTTGTTTCTCAAGATAACTCGACTTCCATAACATGAAAATTGTTCTTGTTGATCCACCATCACTGTGTCAACTGTAGTAGTTGAGCCAAAACTCATAGTATTGGTTTATTATTTCCAACAATAATGCTCAGGTACATAGAGCATATAGTTTGACTGATTCACAGTCTAGAGCTGACTGGTATAATACTCATAATGGTTTTGAAATAAGCAGTGGTATCACAAATCCACAAGGTAGACCAGCTGTCCCATGGAAAATACCACCAATGTCTTTTATCAAAGTAACTTTTGATGCTTCTTATTGTAGGGAGACTAATTTATTGGGATCTGCTTTAGTGGTGATTGATGATGCAGGATTATGTAGGGGTGCATGCAGGATGTCATACAGCAGCAATAGCTCAAAATGCAGAAAAAGTGGAGGCTTTGGCTGCTTTGGAAGGAATCAAGTGTGCTAAAGAGAGAAATTTTACAAAGCTTTATTTAGAAGGTGATTGCTTAAATGTAATAAATGCCATCAAAGCATTATTCTTGGTTGTAAACTGAACTACATCTAATAGCATTATTCTTGGTTGTCTAGATTTGCTTAGGTCATTTGATGAGTCATGAGTGGGTATATCACCATGTACCTAGGAAAACTATAGAGATAGCTGATTTGTTAGCCAAAGAAGCTAGAAAAAGCCAAACCAATATGGTAAGGTGTCAAAATCTGCCAAGCTTGGCAGAAACACTAATTCAAGAGAAACTTTGTGTAAGCGTTCAATTTTAAATTTACAAAAATCTCCTTTCTTATTAAAAAAAATAAAAAAGCTTAAACGATTCGTGGGCCTGATCAGGTGGGTCTTAGGATGCAAGATCCCTTATGAAATAAAATCTTCCATCTCCACCTTTCTATCTATTCTTTGTAATTTTGAAATTTTCAGTCTGCAAAAATGATAATAGAAATACATGTCACGAATGAGGTATTACTGGTCTTCAATGTGAGGAAATATAATACGACAATTACGAACATTATTCTAGTGAGGACTTTATTATATGTGTCTTTTTCTTTGTCCCACCAAGGACTTATTTTCTTTTCGTTTTGATCACCAATGCTTCAAATCACAACCACAAAAAAAATAATCAGATGACTTACATTTTATTGAGTTAATGGTTTAAAGAAAAGAAAGCTCTTATTCAAGATTGCTTTATTTCATTTTGCATGATTCAGCGATTCTTGGTTGTGTAAAGATGGATACAATAAGAGACAATTATTCATTGCTCTTTCTTCTTTGTGTTCTACTTTTTGGTCTTGTCATGTGCAGTAAACTCCAACATACGACTGCTGCGGATACAATCTCTTCTGGTGATTCTCTAACTGGAAATCAAACAATTATATCAACAGGTGATAGATTTGTATTGGGTTTCTTCAGACCTGGTACGTCTCAGAATTACTATATAGGTATTTGGTACAAATTCTCAATTCAAACAGTTGTTTGGGTTGCTAACAGAGATTCTCCTGTTATTGATCTAGAATCTGCCAAGTTAACACTTTCAGATGGGAACTTAGTTCTGCTTTCTGCTTTTGATGCTGTACCAATTTGGTCTACTAATTTAGCTTCAAGTACTCTGAATACACCTGAAGCAGTTCTTGGTGATGATGGGAATCTTTTTTTAAGAGATGGGTCTAACCCATCAGTCGTCATTTGGCAGAGTTTTGATTATCCAACTGATACTTTGTTACCTGGTGGCAAAGTTGGGTTCAGTAAAAAAACCAATCAAAGTCAGAAACTTACTTCATGGAGAAGTCGAGAAGATCCATCCACGGGATTCTACAACTATGAATTAAGACCAAATAGAACAGTTCAGCTCGTTATTTACTGGAACAAGTCTGAGGAAATTTGGAAAAGTGGGGAGTGGGATGAAAAATCGAAAATTTTTGGTTTAGATCTGCGGCCGACTAAGAATTCCAATATTTACAATTATAGTTTAATTTCAAATGTAAATGAGAGTTATCTTACATATTTTTATTACAACAAATCTACGATTACTAGATTTATTATGGATATCTCTGGCCAATTAAAGCTATTTTCATGGTCACAAAGCATGCATACATGGAATATGATTTGGATTGAACCCAAGCGATTGTGTGATGTTCGTAGTATTTGTGGACCTTTTGGCAACTGCAACCAGGATACTCAGAAGTGTGAGTGTTTGCCGGGTTTCGTCCCACGATCTCCAACAGATTGGAGTCTCCAGGATTCAACAGGCGGGTGTGTTAGGAGCACGCCTTTGCAATGTGGAAGTAAAGATAGTTTTTCACCACTCCCCGCCTCAAACGTACCTGACAACCCCAGGTTTCCAAAAATCTATACCGCTGAAGGATGCAAATCAGCTTGCGAGGTTGCATGTTCTTGTAGTGCTTACACTTTTGACAGTCAGTGTCTGTTGTGGGATGGAGATATAATGAATTTCAATCAACTTACATCATCTGCGAGACCAGCAACTTTCTACATCAGACAAGCACCTACTGAAACTCGCAGTCCTGTACCCGTCTCTACTTCTGAAGGTATATAATATTTAAGCATAACTACTTATACTTTAGCCACACGACTGGAATGAACTTGTTCTTACTACGTCTTTAATATTTCAGTCAGAAAGAGAAATGCGCTAGTTTGGAAGATCGGCGTTCCTGTTTTCATTTTGGTGGCAACTATGTTTGGCGTCTTAGGATACGTTTATCTGCTAAAGAGAAACAAGGCAAATAAAGGAGGTAAATATACCATTCTCTTTCTTTTGGCAGGGGATACTAGTTATTAAATTCAGCCAAAGTTATATTTTATGAATTACGTTTTCTAATCATCTCTTCACATTATTACTTTGTTCATGATATACCCAGGAAGATTGAAAGGACTCCAAGGGGTATTGGCTGAATTACTGAAGTCAAAGGCTGCCTACAACGACTCTCCAAATACAAACATGTTTGATAATGGTAAAACAGAAGGAGAAACACAAGAATTGCAAATATTTACCCTTGCTTGTTTAACCCGTGCTACAAACAACTTTTGCATTAAAAATAAGTTGGGAGAAGGAGGTTTTGGGCCAGTTTATAAGGTAAGTTTACTTGTGCTTGATAGTATATTAATAGTGGTCGACTTACTAGACATTTCTAGTAACTAAAATCATTATTTGGAGGATGGTTTTCAGGGTAAACTACAAAACGGGCAGGAAATAGCAGTGAAAAGATTGTCTACAAACTCGGGACAGGGGATCGAAGAGTTCAAGAACGAGGTTGTTTTGATCTCCAAGCTTCAACACCGTAACCTTGTGAAACTGTTGGGTTGTTGTGTTGAAGGAAAAGAAAACATGTTAATTTATGAGTACATGCCCAAGGGAAGCCTGGATGCATTTCTATTTGGTTCGTTTCTTTTATCCTTTGCTAATACATAAATCTTCTTAAAGCCTTGTATGTGAAACATATATTCTGAAAATTTCATTGAAATTAGTTCTATCTACTTGTACGCACGACTTACGGCAGATCCAAGGAAGAAATCACAACTAGATTGGGATAAGCGCATCGATATTATTGGAGGGGTTGCTCGGGGCCTTCTTTACCTTCACCGAGATTCTCGTTTACGAGTTATTCACAGGGATCTCAAAGTCAGTAACATTTTATTGGATGATAACATGACCCCAAAAATTTCAGACTTCGGAATGGCACGGATATTTGGTGGTGACCAAACTATAGCCAACACTAGCAGGGTTGTTGGAACATTGTGAGCTCCATGTTTCCTTAATCATCCTCTTAAATTTCATTAAATCATTTCTCTCGTTTATCTAATACATATACATATCGTGTATCACGGATAAATGCATCTAATACATATACATAACGTGTAATCACGAACAAATGCAGCGGTTACATGTCTCCGGAGTATATAATGGGAGGCACATTTTCAGAAAAGTCAGATGTCTTTAGTTACGGAGTGTTGATACTAGAAATTGTGAGCGGCAAGAGAAACAACAGCTTTTACGATGTAGAGCAACCTGTAAACCTCCTACTTCATGTAAGTAATTATATTTATCAGCTCTTTAACGGTAGATTAACGTGTGTTATGAAGTGTTAGCTTACGAAATTTGAAATTTGTGTTTCAGACTTGGAGGCTTTGGAATGAAGGCAAATGGTCAGAGGTTGTCGATGAGGGATTGGGTGATTTGTATTCTTCAGAAGTGATGAAATGCGTACATATTGGTCTATTATGTGTTCAGAGTAGAGCAATAGATAGGCCAACCATGGCTGAAGTTGATTTCATGCTCAGCGGTGAAACTGATCGTCAAGCTCCAAAAGAACCTCCATATACTTTCCCAGGTTCATCAGATAAGTCTGGTTACTACTCAAATAACGATGTCTCTATAACTGAGGTTGAAGGTCGATAGGATGCAAAAACTGGTCAATCTATCCCTTCAATTCTGGAATAAGTTATAAACTGGGGTACATAAAAATATTTGGACTCAAGAAACTTGCATTATCATGTATTTAAGTAAATAAATGCATGTAGCTGAAAGACCCACATTGGCATGACCACTCAATCACTCTTGCGGCACCTTTGACACCAGCTGCTGTAATGAAGGAATTTTTCCCTTGGCGACAGTGTACATATTAGACTATTAGCAACATTTGGCAAGTCCAAGCCAAATATTCATTTATTGGGATTATTAGTCGTGTCAATGTTCATGAGTGTATCCTAATTTTAATTTTATTTTGCAGCATCAGTGGACTACCATTAAAAAATCTAAACACTAGTCTTCAGTTTCAGCAAATGCACATGTTGCACATTCAGAGGAAAAATGAACTCCCCGTGTAAACAACATCCCTCCACGCGCCTTAGAAAGGGTTTCTCTAAGGAGCTATGATTCTAGTTTCAAATAAGTAAGAAAAAAAAAATGGACTGGCTCTCTTGAGATTTCAACATGGTAGTCTTACATGTTACCAGATGTTTTCATTGCTTCGTTAGCAAGTCCTACATTTCATACGCTACTCTGGAATTTAATTCTTTCTTAACCAGGTCTAGATTTTTGTTTTCCGAAAGGAAAAGGTTATATTAAAAGATAAAACCAACCAAATACAAGAACAGCATACTAGTCATAGCGGACTAGATTACATGTGAATTACAGTCTCCCAGTTTTGCAAAACTTGAGTACCGTCAATGAAACAAAAAGTATCCTGCTCAAAACACCACAAAATGAGTATCCGCTTTACATGAAGAATAAGCTCATAAACAGACTTATGTCTTCCTCCAAAACTCTATTATTTCTTTCATCCCAAACAACCCAGATTAAACCATAGTGCAGTAATCTCCATGGACCATATCTCCCTACACCTGCCATTGAAGACACTCCATTCCCAAGAATTGAAAAGCTGAAATACCGTACCTGGTGCAGGACATGATATATGAAATGCCTTTATGAAATAATCTCAGACTTCAAAAGTTGTTAGGCAATGAATGAGTAAGTGATCTGCAGATTCTTCCTCCAAGCAACAATTACACACGCTGCACTGTCAATTTCAACCCCTATGTGTCTCAGCACGTCTCTTGTTGGCAAAGAATTATTGAACACAGCCCACATTAAAAAACTGACTTTTGAAGGAATTTTTTCTTCCACAAGTACTTACTAAAAAAGTGCAATCCTCCGTAGGGCCTGCCATAGCATCATAACACGCCTTTGTAAAAAAATTATCGCCAAAGTGTTTAACTTCATCCTCACCATCAACCAACTCTGGAACTGCACCCAAATCTTTTCTTAAAAGATCCCACTCCAACTGTTCATTTCCATTTAAAGGGTGATTAAATGTTGGAATATTTTCAACTGCCCTATTAAATGTTGGAATATTTTTAATTGTTTCAACAGTTACAAACATATCCAGAATCTTCGAATCCAACAGACGTCATTGATGTCTGATGATGAAGAGACTCATCGTCACGTGAAGAGAAACCTGTTGGTGAAAAGATGTCTATTCCCAATAGATGCGAAAACCTCTATAAATAGCATCTCCCAAAACTCGTTTAAGATATATCGAAAAAACCTTTTCTGTTTTCTCTCTTTCTAAAGCATCATCAGAAATTTTGTTTACATGTGTTCTTGATTGGATCAAGGGGGTACAAACCTTGAATTCAATTTCCGTTGTAGGGCTTTCATTGTATCCTCGAAGGCATTATTTCACATACCTGTTGTAATCCATGCCAATTTATTGGGAGGGTAGAAATAATTGTCTAAAAGAAATCTTATGAGCCTTGAAAGTTTGGAGTACAACAATCTCTTCCTGTGTTATTTCATCTTCTATTGCAACCCAGTTTTTTCCAACATTAAACACACCAAACCAAGTTCCTTGATAAATCATATCAGCAATAGATGCTTGTTTATAATGACAAGCTTTGAAGACAATCGGAAATAGATCTTTGAGGCACCCATTCACCAGCCATAGATACTAACGGTTAATTGGAGTTTAAGTTGATATTTTTCTTTGAGATGAAATGTCAATGTTAACCTTTACCCTAATATAAATTAAAAAAGAAAACTATACCTAAATCATTCGGTACAAGGCTACACAGTCACAGTCGGCACTAGTGGTTAGAAGGCAACACAGATAGGTGTCGTCGGTATTGATTTGTCCATGAAATCAATACCGACTGTGTTGGTATCAATCATGAAATTGATTAAGAGATAAATATTGGAAGCGCTAATTGTGATTGGACTTTAGAGCAGCAAAAAACAACAGTAGTTTAGAATTTGAGGATGATTCTCTCTTTTATGTTTCCCTAATTTACTCTGCATAATGGTGCTGCTTTCCTTTAGAGTACGTCTCATACGGGAAACCAAGTGGGTCACACCAAACAATAATTTGTCTCGACTTGATCATACAATAATTATTCAATCTTTGCGTACGCACTAGCTTGATTACAATAATAATTCTATCATTCTGTTTCACAACTGTGGAAAATCTCGTAGGAAATTATGTTAGTCGGCATGGCTTGTTGGTTGAATGCAATGCCGATATGGTTGTATGCAATACCGGCAGGGTTAGTCGGCATTGAGGGCTGCTGCATTACCTATGCCGACCGTGGCATTACAATGCCAATTCATTTGTTGATTCACTGACAATTTGAAAATTGATTTAGACTTTGAGTTAGGGTATGAGGTGGGTAGAATCTCTCTTATATATCAATCACATCTCCCTAATTTCTTCTTATGTTATTCTCTCTTCAAATCTTTAATTTTTTTAGAAATGAATGTTTTGGTTTATATAAATAATAATAATTACTAAAAGTTTTTTTTAAGGTTTATATAATTATTATTATATATAATTAAACAAAGCTTCTGGTTGGTAACCTAGCAACAAGCTGGGTTCCAACACCCTTTTGGATAGCAATGCTTAATCTATGAAAAATAAAACTACCAATACCACTACTAGCGTCTTTACTCGACTAAACAATTTTTCAAACGCAAAAAAACATAAAGTTTCCTCACCCAATTCTCCTAAAGTAGTGAAAGGTAGGACACCCAAACCATGGCCATGTGAAACACACTTGTCCAAGTACTTAGCATGTTTTCGAGAGACCGCATTAGCAATGGCTTTCCCAGGGACGAAAGAGCGAATCCCTTCACCTGTGAAAGGTGAAACACCTGTGACATCCATACAAACATCCTTTCCATTTTCCCGGTTGAGCACAAGAATATCAACTGAGTTTCAACTCCTTGTCATCATCTGGAAAACCCAAGGAAACTTCCTTACGCGCGAGGCACATCGCCTTTGTAACAAATGTCGGTGATTATATCACGAACAAAATCATGGCGGAACTTGGGGCCAATATCCTTGACACTTAAATAATAATAATTAGTAAAAGTTTTTTTTTTTTTAATTGACACTTAAAAAGATAAAATCTAAATCTAAACACATTTGGGAATACTCAAGGGTGATTTAGACATTAAAAAAAAAATTGATAAGGGGATTTTCAAATTACTATATATATATATATATATATTTTTAGGTATCCCCTAATTTGTGGTTTATATACATGTGTCCGTATTTATATTTATATACACATGTCCGCGCCATCATGTCTGCATCATCATTACTTCGTGTATGTGTCATCGTGTCCGCGTTAGTGCAACCTAGTTTTTACATATATACATATAAGAAACGTTTGCTTATCATAAAAGCGTGTAGGACACGTAAGGTTCCAAATTAGCAGCCTTTATTTATCTTAAAAGTCTCGCGCAAATGTGTCAAATGTTTTTGTTTCACATCTGAGAATATCATTCCTAACCATTCCTGAGGATTTGTTTCCAAAAGTCTTCAGCAACTCTGAGAATATCAAAACAAAGCAAGTCCAAGACTGGAAAGGATGTTTCATTGGCAAACTTTGTAGTAACATCTGATTTCAAACATCTAGAGTCAGTAACTTCATCAATGTTAACTGGGAAATGATCAGCAGAATTGAGGTTGAAGTTTGGAACAGAAGAAGAAACTTCTACATTATCAGAATTACTCATGAAGAAGATTACTCAACTTTGAGAAGTGGAGGCACTAGAGGGGTCTTTGACAAGCTGATGGTTGTAGTTGGAGTTCCTGCTAATGGTCCTGAGGTTATTGATGAAGAACTCTTTTCTAAAGTTATGATCTGGCTCCTAGTGAAGAGAATCCCAACTCACATAATCCCAGATATACCAAACATCATAAGACCAATTGGAGTTTTTCAAGGATCAAAAAAACCTTATGGTAGAGACAGGTTTGAAAAAAACTTGGAAGTAAAGGTTACAATCAATGTAACTAAATCTCTAAAGTTTGGTATAGAAGCCTTTGAAACTCCTACCTTGTCTCACTGGTTGGAGTGTGCTTATGCTCTCAATGGTATCAAATTCTGCAAAGTTTGTAGAATTCTTGACCACCCAAGTCCCCCCTGTCCATCTCCTCCTAACCAAAACAATGTTGATTATCACCACGTCCCAACCCCTCAACCTGCCCCTCCACCTATAACTCCTAGACAAAAAATTGTTCAAGCTGGTAAGGATATCATGCACAGACACTTCTCAGATGCAGATGCAGCTGCTGAGTTTGAAGCAAAAATGAAAAATGCTAAAAGACTGGAGCTTGAAAAGTCAATAGCAAACATTGCTTATACTTCAAATAACCATATCACCTTTGCAGCTCAACCAAATCCCCCTGAAGTTAAAGACTCTCCACATCCAGATGTCTTAGCCTGCCAAATCAGAAACAAAAGACTGGATTTAGCAAAAAAAAATAGCTGGGTCAATTACAAGAAAAAACTTCCAAAGTGGAAAGCTGCTGCAAGAACAACTTCCAACAACAACAATACTCCAAGTAAGAAGGATGAGGAAACTGCTGCCGCGGATCTTGCTGCTGCTGAACATATCTTCCCAGTTACCAACACTCCAAAACACTACCTTTTTAACTCTCTTGCTACTTTGGCTCAAATCAAAGCTAATATGGAAGCTGAAGCGAAACAGAAAAATAAAGCTGCTTGGAAGGCAAAGAAAAATGATCATTCTTTTGAGAAGCTTGATGACATCTCTCTCAATTCATCTATAAGCCATACCTATGACACCAAGAGAAAGAAGTTTATTCTCAATGAAGATAATGCCAACCCCAACAGCATGGAAGTGGCTAGTACCAAGAGATACAAAGATCTGAATTATTTCACTCAGGAGCAGATGGACAACCCCCCTACCCCTTTGGCTAATGGTATCTTGGATCGCACTCACATTTTGGTAGAATGGTATGTATCCTCAACTTCCCTTCTTACCTTCTCTTAAGAACTCATATTTTGGCTTACATTGTGGATGCCATGATCTATAAGCATTATGATAACATCACAAGAAGGCCAATCTCTAAGTATCCAGCAGTGTCTTATTTCTGGCAATTTTTTACTTCCTTAGCATGGAACTGCCAAGGAATGGGTACTATATATGCTAAAAGATACCTCAATGATATGCTCAATACACTAAACCCAAACATTGTTTTCCTCTCTGAAACTAGGCTAAAGAGTGAAAAGCTCAAAAAAACCATGTATGATTTAGGAATCAACAATTTTTTGTTTGCCAATCCAGGTGGGGCAAGTGGCACTGCTGGTGGATTAGTATTGATATGGAAAAGAAATGTTTTTCTAGAAATTTTAGATTGATCAATTAACCATATCAATGCTAAAATCAGAATTGCCAATAGCCCCCCCTGGTTGTTTACAGGCTACTATGGTAACCCCTATGATACCACTTCCAAGCTACACTCTTGGCAAAAACTTGAAAGTACTGCTGGCTCCAATAAGTTACCTTGGTTGGTCATAGGGGACTTAAATTTGGTCCTCCATGATACTAAAAATTTAGCACAAATCCAATAGATGCTAATGATGCCTCCATTTTCAATGAAAAAATCCTTAATCTAGATCTTATTGATCTTGGCTTTACTGGTTCCCCTTCACATGGTCTAACAAAAGAAAGGGATATGCTCTTACTGAACAAAGATTGGACAGAGGTCTAGCTAATGATGATTTCCTTGCTTTTTATCAAAACACCACCATTACTAACTTGTTGGCCATAGGATCTGATCATCATCCAATTCTGCTTAACTCAAATCCTCACTGCAAAAATGGTAAGATCCTTTTCAAGTTTTTTGGTCCTTGGTTAGATCATGAAGATTGCAGGAAAATTATTGCTGAATGCTGGAAAAAAAATACCCCTGGCTCAAGTGCTTTCTCCATAGCCAGAAAGCTCAAAGACATAAAGCTACAAATTAGAGTCTGGAACAAGGAGGTTTATGGCAATATCAAAATCAAACGGCGTATCAAGAAACACATCATGGTTGAACTTGAATGTCTAATTCCTATTGAGAAGTGTACATCGTCATTTAACAAGATTCTTTTTTTTTTTCTATTTCTTTTTTGCGTGTTCCATAGAAAATGGATAAGAAAAATACCAAAAACCAATGAAGATGGAGGTTGCTGAGACGGTATCCATGTTCATGATTCCATGATTTCTCGTCAGATTTACTTTCTCCTATCATGAACAGAAGGTTTTCCGATTCCCCGCCGACGGAAGGAAGCATAAACACATACAACATATTATAAAAAAAATGTATTAGTAATCACAGTACGATTGAATTGGATCGATGTATATACATATTCATAATTATATTTGATATGCCAAAATCAAAATCAGGGACAAGAAAATATAGAAGAAAACTTAGCTGAATTGATTCTTGCGAAAAAGAAAAATAATGAACTGATCCAAACTAGCTTTGCGGTATAGCTTCGTGCATGATAACGTTTTGTAGTATCGATTAGGTTAAAGCAAGAGATAGAGATAAAGATAGAGAAGGAAAATAACTTCTTATTTGATAAAGAGACATCAGAAATTACATAATACAATGTTCTTTATATATATATATATAGGAAAGGGAAAACCTAGTCATCTAATGGACCACACATCCATGGGCCACAGGCACTACAAGAAAACCTGTGTATTGCTTCACGTCATCAGTGAGGAAAGAACCCATATTTTGTGTGGCTAAATCCTTTTGCCACACAAAAACATTTTGCCACACCTGTGGCAACAACCTGGGTGGCAAAAAATTATTGCTACACCTTAAGTGTGCTGTAGCAAAAGCTGGGTTCTTCCCACACCTATATGTGAGGCAATAGTGCGAGGCAAAAAGGTATTATCTATATTTTTTATCTTTTTCAATTTTTATATTTTTTTAATTTTTAAATCTTTTGCCACACCAACTGGTGAGGCAATAATGTGAGGGACAAACATATCAAAAATTCGTTTGCCACATGAGTAAATGAAGTTAAAACCCTTACTTGCCAGTAGCAAAAACAGGTTTACAGATTTATAGACAATTGTAATACTGTGCAAAAATTTACAATGACACTAAAGCCATACATAAGTATTGAATTAAAACAAGAAAATTTAATTTCATTAAGAAAACAGTATATTTGTTATAAAGTATAGTGAATCCGACTTCACCATAAGGAAAGAAACAAACTATTTTACACAATCTCCGATTTTAGTATCAACCACAATCGAAAGTAACAAAACCTTATACATCATACTATACTTATTCTACCCAGACGCACTAGACTTATTCAACCCAGATGTACGTTCCTAAGCCAAGCGCACCTGCCAAATAAATCAAAACAAACACCACCAAGTAAAATAATATCAATCAATGTACAGAATCATGTCTAATCGAAGTTTGTAGGGGTAAATTGATTGATCATAAGAAATTGGATAATATGGGCTGAATTCATTTACTGACAACAAAAGATTTGAAGATTAAGGATTAGAAGAATGTCCTCAAGTTAGAATACTTATTCTGTCTCTAACATCTTAAGGAAATCTTATTTTTCATCAAGAAAATAAACCAATGGAATCCTCGACTCTAAGAGAAATATCATAGTAACATGCATATGATTATGCCTACTTACAGTTGTCTCACATTTTTTCTTAAGAGATTTTCCAATTTCTATGAATTAAAAATCAAGGGAGGGATACTTACAACCGGTTTGAGGTTCCTTGAGCTGCCTCCCAGGCATGTAAAGTGGCTTCCTAGGTCCAAAGAGTTCCTCCTCAGGTCTGTCAGGCACGCCCTGCATCTAGATAGTTTCTCCGAATATCTGTAATGATGCTCCCCAATTCTGAAAAAGTGATCAGAAGGACCAGAGAGTTCCCCGGTCATGTAACCTGGCCCAGCCTATACAATCGACACACTCAATAATTTGGTTTTGACGAATGTAATACTCCTCCATTCTCTTGAGCATATACAAATTCCGTCACTTACAGTGATGAGTGGTATCCAGTAACAAAATTAAATGATATAATTCATACAAAAAAAATTACGGCTATTTAAAGGAGAAAAAACTGGTTTGTAGCACACTATCCATTTTTGATAAGGAATTGTGTGCAGCTAAGCCAGATACATGATCAAGAAGGGCTAAACATGCTAAACGAAAGAACGGCCATTTAAATACTGTTACAGATAGAAAGCGCTTTAAGGGTATAATTAGAGTTGCAAAGATTTACAAGGGTAATTTCCCCAGCTCATATCTCTTGATGATGATATGTGCTTTGAGGTTCATGTGTCCCAACCTAACTCCTCTCTACTAGCTGTACACAGACCAATATGAGAAATATCCCGAACATAAATAGTCAAATCCAAGACCAAATAATGAGTTGCAGAATGAAGGGTAACTATAAAGACCAATATGTGCATGTACATTACCATTTCGCCTTTGCATTGAGAGTAGTTTTTCCCTGTCCATTGTGTGCTTCGCTTTTGTCGGCTTCCACTCTTGACATTGCAGTTGGAAAGATTCTTACAAATACACAAATCAGACATAAGTGTATTACCAAAACTTAAACACATACATACTCTTGACAGAGTTTCTTGATAACAGATGTATGAACTTACTCGTTGCTCTTCACCATCCAAATGCTTCACAAGATCCCTTCCATTCCCATTTGGTTAACGCCTTGGGTCATCAAGATAATCTGCATGTGCGTTTTTGGGTTTTTGGTGTTTCTTTTGGCATTTAGCTTTCTTGCTCTTAAATATTCCATAAGCAATAGAGAGCGTCGCTGTTTATAACATTCATCTATGGAACAAAAAATTTGTCATTCAGTTCTTAAGTTACACTAACAAATCAAATGGCAAATAAAAAATAAACATGATATAAAGTTCTATTAAGTATGTTCACCATAACCAATCCTTAGCCTCATCACTTGCAAATTGCCAAATTCTAAAGCTTGGGCCAGTTGAAAAGGCGAGATTGTTTACGCAACACCCGATGGTCATGCTTGATTGTCTCCACTAGGTTTGCCATCCAAATCAACTTTTACCTTAGGTTGTTTGTTTCTCACGGAAGATGCAAGAGTGGCATCACCTCGAACTTTTCTCTTTATAGGGATGGCAGCTGCTTAGAGAGAAATACCAGCATTTTGCACACAACTGAAAATACATCTAAACTCAACAATATTAAACAAGACTTTAACATTTTACCAGTAAAAATACATCTTAACTCAACAATATTAAACAAGACTTTAACATTTTACCAGTATCTGCGAAATTGGAGTGCTGAACTTGCTCTCTACTTTGTTTATTTTCCATCCTCTAAGATTAAGCTTACTGATAGTGGCAAGAAAGCTAGACAACGGCAAAACAGGATATGCTTAGATATGAGGGGTGATAATAGTTCTTGTATGACTACTAGATATGATGGGTAATAATGGTTCATATATCACTACATTCCTCAAACTAACCTGATGCTTTGCATAAGTAGATAAAAGCAATCAAGTTAATTTGGTACAACAACATATTCTTATGGATGTGGAACAATAAACAAAACCAGAATAAAAAATACTCTCAAAAAAAACCTAAAATATAAGTGAATCCAAATCTAAAAGAAGGATTATTAACAGTTCATAGTTAAACCAGATTTATGCAGTAGTAAACAATTTGTTTTCTTCATTTTGATTATAGTTTAAATTCAAGGTAGCATCTCCTGTTTTTTGCTTGAAGTACCATAGTAATGAAATGAATTTGGTTCAATACATGCCCAATGATTAGGACTAAGTATCTACCACCACAAATGCCTACCGTACAAGAGAACATTAGAACCAAACCCAAATCTCAACAAAACAATAATTAGATTCGCTAGCCCTAACAATTGAATATGAGAACCACATACAAAACAGTTTTACCTAAACAAAACAAGGCTAAGGAAAAAAAAATTAAAAAAAATAGGGATTGGAAACTTACTCTTTTTTTCAAATTGAATCTTCATAAACAAAACAAGGCTAAGGAAAAAAAATTAAAAAAAATAGGGATTGGAAACTTACTCTTTTTCAAATTGAATCTTTAGAAACGAAAGAAAAAAACCTACAAAAAAAAAACAACAAAGTAATGAAGAACATCAGAAACCCAATTTAAAGAAAACTCGGTTTAAAATTGAAACTTTAGAGAGAGAGGTGAGAAAATGACCGGCTATAAGTCACCAAAACCCAAAAATTAATTGAACTGATGTGTAGATCTCTGGATTAGGAATAAAAATTGAGAGAATAGTTTATGATCATCGAGCGATACTATTGATAAGTGCGAAACAGTAATTTAGGGTTTATACCTTTTGATGGATGAGTTTGATGTATGAGATAGGAAATTAGGGATTTCGAGTCTTTATGTGTGTGATTAAAAACTGTATAAGTTCAAACGAATGATTATTTAGAGAAGAAGATGTGAGTCATTTTCTAGGGTTTTGAGAGATTTTATTTGATAAGATGCAAGTCGTTACCTAAAACTAAAAGTGTTCTATTTGATAAGATGCGAAAACTTTGGGTGTTTGGGCGAGATTTAGTGGGAAATTTAGTTTTCGCAAATATTTTAGGAGGGATTTTGGTTTTCGCAAATTTTTTTAGGAGGGAATTTGGTTTCACGAAAATTTTAGGGAGAAATTTGGACCTAGATTTTTGGTTGAGAAAACCAAACTTTTAAGGTTCAAGTTGCAGAAAAGAGATGACGGTCTGGGCAGAGTAACAAAACACGTATGTGGGTTCTTCTCAATAAGGAGCACGTGATCCACGTGAGATTGCTACTCTTTTTTTCTTTAAAACAAATGGTAATTAAAAAAAAAATAATTAGGAAATTTATAATTACGAATGTATTTTGTACTTCTTGCCGCATCTCTGTGGCAATAATCGAATTTATTGCCGCACCGACGAGTGACATGAAGCAAAAGTTAGTCTTTTGCCTCAACTATCTGAAGGTGTGGAAAAAGACCCTAGTTAGTGCCACACTTATTATGCAATGAGGCTAAAACCTATCTATTGCCTCAGTAATTATAGATGTGTGGCAAAATGGTGAGGCAATAGACTCAATTTCTTGTAGTGAGGC